>CM051236.1:509650131-510032631 GCA_027917425.1 Gastrophryne carolinensis | reverse complement strand
TGGTCTAAATCGCATGTCTACTCATGCAGATGAGTGAGGATTTATTTTTAGTTGTAGAAAGTCCAGATTAAAACCTGTTTGATCCCTAACCAGAGCATTCAGCCCCCATCCCCAAATAGGAGTCAACACACTAAGGCCCTTATTTAACAAGGGATAGCGCCAGGTAGCGAATGGTGAGCGAACGGTAATGACGCTCACCGCCACGAGAACGCCGGCTCCCCTCCGCAGTCACACATTTATCAAGCCGATCCTGCTTAGCGACTGACAGAGCGCCAGAGAGCGTCTCATTCATCATTATTCCAGCCTCCCCCCACAGCGCCAGCGAGCGACCTTGAACAGCGACAGGTATGACCTCTCGCTACCTGGCGCTCTCCAATGTATTTCAATGGAACAATCTTTAAATATTCATAATTAATTGCTATTAATTTTTTTTTTTTTTTTTTTTTTAATGTCAAAAATTCTGTGACCACTTCTGCAATGTTAGATATTTTTTTAAGCTAAAAAAAAAAAATAAAAAATAAATTTGTGCAGAATTGATATTACAGGTCTGATATTAATGTATTCATATTACAAAATGTTCTGAAAAACATGTTTTGTTTTTTTTTTGCTAAAAATATGGTTGTTTGGGGGTTAAAAAACTACTTTTAACCCATCGCCGCCAGCGCTCTGGGGTTTAAACAAGCATTTCACAGCGCGAGAATTTTTGGAGCGTGATTTGTTCGGTCGCTGTCATGCGCTCCCATACAGCGCGGAACCTGTCAAACAGCGACTCATAACCCGGTATTCAACATTACCGCACACCGACTGAGTCGCTGTCAACAGCCGAACAACGGCCAAGCACAGCGAATACTAGCGGGCGCTGTGAAAATAACGCTACTGTCGCTCATCTGTTGCTACCTGGCGCTATTAATGAATCAGCCTGTTAGATCCGTAGAATAAAGTAATCCTTGGTTTACATCCATGAGTCAAGTTTTTGGGAAGGGTTCCATTTTTCCTATCACTCAGTATCTGCTTATGGAGAAGATTCATTTTAGATTGAACATCATCACAATCGACCATAAACACAATATAATTTTTATATGGTTACAAATATTATTCGAGGTTATGGTGATAATAATTGCATCTCAGTGGTGCCTTTTCTTCCCATCGCTTAGGGGGAGAGCACTGGCAAGATGAATTTTCTGTTGAGAGTCTAAACTCCATAAACTAATTAATACATATGCAAAGCAGTGTAATTACTCTCAGTTTGATGGAAGAGCTTATGGTGAGAAATATTAAATCGCTGATATTACAGCTGTCACTTGTGTGATTGTGTATAATTGTTTTCTAATGTACATTAAGGAAACGGCTTTATCTGAAGTCACAAGAGTGGTGCAATAAACAGAGCAAACAGTACACATGGAAAAGCAGGGGCGTAGCCGGGGGGGGGGAGGGGTCGGGCACGTGCCCCGGGTGCAGCAGGTGCAACTGTCTGTTCCTTATATGTTTTTTGGGGGGGGAATTTTGTAATCAAAGGGATTTCTCTCCCCACCCTAAATATTGGCATCAGGGTGTCACTGGCAAACTTTAAAGTGGACCAAACCTACGGAGATCGGCCCAGGAATCTATAAGATTCCTGTGGTGATCAATTCCCTCTGATCCCATCCGAAATCGGAATGCCCCGCTGCGTGAAACCCCCCAAGTCGCCAATACACTTTTTTCCCGGTCCTACGGCACACGCGCATGCAGCAGCTGCATTCCCGCTATCCCTCTAGCAGGGTGCGTGCCCATGCCAGGCATTTGTAAATGGGCGGAACAGGCACGCTCCCTGTTAGCGGAAAGCGGGGGATGCGGCCGTCAGCGCGCTCGCCTTATACAAAGGCTTAGGGCGTGACATCAGCGCATCTGAGTGCACTGATTGTACGAGCGGCCAAGAGGTGAGTTGGTTTCGGTGACCTGGGGGGTTTCACACAGTGGGGCACCCCCCGATTGAGGATCCCCTGGGGTAAGGACCAAACCAAGTGGACCAAAACCCAGGATTCGGTTTTGGTCCTTGCCCCGGGGAACCCCAATCGGGGGGTGCCCCACTGTGTGAAACTCCCCAGGTCGCCAATACACGGGAAGGCCGATTCATTAATAGCGCCAGGTAGCGACAGATGAGCGGCAATAGCGGTATTTTCACAGCGCCCGCTAGTATTCGCTGTGCTTGGCCGTTATTCGGCTGTTGACAGCGACTCAGTCGGTGTGCGGTAATGTTGAATACGGGGTTAGGATTCGCTGTTTGACAGGTTCCGCGCTGTATGGGAGCGCATGACAGCCAATGGCCATAACGAACAGCTCCCAGCATATTCATTAACAAATCACGCTCAAAAAATTCTTGCGCTGTGAAATGCTTGTTTAAACCCCAGAGCGCTGGCGGCGATGGGTTAAAAGTAGTTTTTTAACCCCCAAACAACCATATTTTTTGAAAAAAAAAAAAAAATAGTTTTTATAAACATTTTGTAATATGAATACATTAATATCAGACCTGTAATATCAATTCTGCATTTTTCTGCAAATTTTTTTTTTTTTTTTTTACCTTAAAATAAATATCTAACATTGCAGAAGTGGTCACAGAATTTTTGACATTAAAAAAAAAAAAAAAATCATTAATATCAATTAATTTTGAATATTTAAAGATTGCTCCATTGAAATGCATTGGAGAGCGCCAGGTAGCGACAGGTCATACCTGTCGCTGTTCATGGTCGCTCGCTGGCGCTGTGGGGTGAGGCTGGAATAATGATGAATGATTCGCTATCTGCCGCTCTGTCAGTCGCTAAGCAGGATTGGCTTGATAAATGTGTGATTGCGGAGGGGAGCCGGCGTTCTCGTGGCGGTGACCGTCATTACCGGTCGCTCATCCATTCGCTACCTGGCGCTATCCCTTGTTAAATAAGGCCATTACCTTTTTTCCTGTTTCTACGGCACATGTGCAAGCAGCAGCTGCATCCCCGCTATCCCTCTTGCAGGGCGCGTGCCCATGTGAATGGCCGGTACAGGCACGCTCCCTGTTAGAGGGTAGCCGGGGATTCGTCCGTCAGCGCGCTCTGAGCCTCTCGCCTTAGACGTGACATCAGCGGATCCGAGCATGCTGATTGGACAAGCGGGTGCGCATGTGCCAAAGGACCGGGAAGAGGTGAGTTGGTTTCGGTGACCTGGGGGGGTCCCACACCCCCGATCGGGGTGGCCCAGGGGCAAGGACCAAAACCCAGGATAGTGAAAATCCTGGTCCCGCTTCTTCCTCTATTAACCTACATATTCCAGCAGAGTGACAGTGACCAGCAGTATCGCCGATTGATTAAAGTGGACCAAAACCCAGGATTTTCACTATCCCAGGCTCTGGTCCACCCCCCGGGAGACCCCATTTTGATTTGATTTTGACTATCCTGTGTTTTGGTCCTTGCCCCCGATCGGGGATGCCCCGCTCTGTGAAACCCCCCAGGTTGCCTGATCACATTCACCCTTCCTCGGTCCTACGGTGCATGCGCAGCCTCTTGTCCAATCAGTGCACTCGGATCCGCCCACGTCAGCTCGTCTAAGGTGAGCTGATCCGAGGACGCTGACAACCGCATCCCCCGCTACCCTCTAACAGAGAGCATGCCCGCGCCGGCCATTCACAAATGCTGACACGTGCGCGCCCGCCAGCGCGCTCAGATCAACTCGTCTTAGACTGGCTGACGTGAGCGAATCCGAGTGCACTGACTGGACGAGAGGCTGCGTATGCGCTGTAGGACCAAGGAAGGGTGAGTGCGATTGGGCGATCACACAGCAGGGCATTCCCGATCGGGGGCAAGGACCAACACCCAGGATAGTCGGGCAGGCTGATTCATTAATAGCGCCAGGTAGCGACAGATGAGCGCCAGTAGCGTTATTTTCACAGCGCCCGCTAGTATTCGCTGTGCTTGGCCGTTATTCGGCTGTTGACAGCGACTCAGTCGGTGTGCGGTAATGTTGAATACGGGGTTAGGAGTCGCTGTTTGACAGGTTCCGCGTTGTATGGGAGCGCATGACAGCGAATGGCCATAGCGAACGGCTCCCAGAATATTCATTAACAAATCACGCTCAAAAAATTCTCGCGCTGTGAAATGCTTGTTTAAACCCCAGAGCGCTGGCGGCGATGGGTTAAAAGTAGTTTTTTAACCCCCGAACAACCATATTTTTAGAAAAAAATAAAAACATGTTTTTCAAAACATTTTGTAATATGAATACATTAATATCAGACCTGTAATATCAATTCTGCACAATTTTTTTTTTTTTTTTTTAAGCTTAAAAAAAAATATCTAACATTGCAGAAGTGGTCACAGAATTTTTGACATAAAAAAAAAATAAATAAATAATAATAGCAATTAATTATGAATATTAAAAGATTGCTCCATTGAAATGCATTGGGGAGCGCCAGGTAGCGAGAGGTCATACCTGTCGCTGTTCAAGGTCGTTCGCTGGCGCTGTGGGGTGAGGCTGGAATAATGATGAATGAGTCGCTATCTGGCGCTCTGTCAGTCGCTAAGCAGGATCGGCTTCATAAATGTGTGATTGCGGAGGGGAGCCGGCGTTCTCGTGGCGGTGAGCGTCATTACCATTCGCTACCTGGCGCTATCCCTTGTTAAATAAGGGCAAAAGTCGGCTCACACATACGCCGTTAGACCGGAAAAGAAGGTGAGTGTATGGGAGACGTGGGGGTTTTAAACAGTGGGGAGGGAGGGAATCAATCGGCCCGGGAATCTAACACATTTCTGGGCCGATCTCTGTGGGTTTTGGTCCACTTTAAAAATCATCCTACCTGCATCTACTGCATTATGAGCCTTTAAACACCGAAGATGGTGGCCCATGAAGTCTCAGGCTACCTGCAGACCGGAAGTGGCTTCTGACCCCTGCTCTGTCTCGCAAAGCACAGCTATAACCCCGCCCCCTGCACTTTTCACCCCCTCTCCTCAGTATGTGATGCTTCTGAGACAAGATGGCGGCGCTCCTATCCTAGAGTCCTGAACACAGTTGCAGCCCAGTGGGGGAAAGAATAAAAATGAAATGGACTAAAAACGTAAAATATATTAATTTTAGATGCTGGAGAATAGTTTTGTTTAAAGGTTCGGGCTTTTCATTAAATGACGCTGAAGGTCCAGGTTTAACGAATCACCTCTTAGGCAAGACAGCTGAGTGAACATTGCGCGGTATCTCCGGCGCCCATGCTACAAGAAAACGAAGCGCCGCATATTAATATTCATAATAGAGCGTCTCGCTAATGCATTCTGCTGGTTATTATAATTAATCTGAATATAATGGAGGAAGAAATTAATTTCAGATATGCATTTTGGAGAATTAAGCACATATTTTTCATAATAAAACACGTAGCGATGCCATAAATCACCGCTTGTTTGGCGCCATTATCGCGGTAAACACGAGGAGCCTCCTCCATATTTAGGGCCGCACAGTGCTCTTAAGTGAAAAGTTTTTTATTTTTTTTATGTTACAGAAGTTTAAGTTGTGTAATTGATGGCGTTTACTTTGGCCACCAAACTGATTTCCATGATGAGACAAGATGATAACAATTGGCTCCTGGCACCTAGTACAGAAAGAGCGGAAATAACAGGCTGATTCATTACTAACGCCAGGTAGCGACAGATGAGCGTCTGTAGCGAGGATTACAGAGCGACCGCTAGTAGTCGCTGTGCTCGGCCATGGTTAGTTGTTTCAGAGAGCCTCAGTCGAATATGTTGTGTGAGTTGCAGTACTACGCAATATGGGAGTGAACGGTAGCACCAGCTCAGTGCGACTGACTCACACCACATTCATCAAAAAAACAGCCTCAAACAGCACCGGCGCACAAAATCGTGTTGTTGTAGCCCATAGCGCCAGAGGCTGTGTGATTAAAGTCTGCTTTGGAACATGTATCCACTAGTAACAAAGCGAAAACACGTGGAATGACATTGTTATTACATTGTGACATTAACACTTTAATACCAGACCTGTAATGACAATTCTGCATAAAAATATTATTAATCAAAAAAGTTTTCAAAAATGTCATTTTCTAGGCCAGGAAACATGTCAGAAAGATTTGAGGTTTTATTAAAAAAAAAAAAAAATTGGGATCAGTAAAGGGATTTAAGGATCATCCATAGAAATGTATGGGAGAGCGCCAGGTAGCGACAGGTAAGACGCGTCGCTCTGCAAGGATGAACGCCGGCGCTGTACGCTGAGCCTGGGATAATGATGAATCGGGCGCTACATGGCGTTGTTCCAGTCGCTCACCAGATTCGGCTTCATAAATGTGTAATTGCCGGTGTTCACCTGACGCTACCTGGCGCTTACAAGGCACTACCTGGCGCTATCCCTTCATGAATAAGGCCCTAAGTGTGGTGGAGGCCCCTTTAAAGTAATAGTCCAGTGCAAACCACTGACTGTCGGCCCCTCTGAACACGCCTGTCACCTGCTGCCTGTCACATGCTGCCTGTCACCTGCTGCCTGTCACATGCTGCCTGTCACCTGCTGCCTGTCACATGCTTCCTGTCACCTGCTGCCTGTCACCTGCTCAGCCTGGGGAATCCTGCTGCCCTGGCAGTGAACCTCTTCTCCACCGGTCAATCCTCGGCTTCAGACCTCGCAACCGCTTCTCCAGACATCCTCTCCCTGAAGAGATGCTGGTAGATTATTTCTGGTGCTCCCTCTATGGAGCACAGTGTGTGTGTGTGTGTGGGGGGGGGGGACAAGCTACCGCCATCTTTGTTGCACCCCAAGGTGTCCCTCTCCCAAACCAAGCCTGAGAATCCTGGCCCTGTCATTGTGGTCAGTGGAAGCACCTCCCGGGGCGGTAAGCAGGAGCTCCCTTCTTACCTTTACTGCAAGTCCGATGCTTTTGGTTTCCTGATAGAGGCATGCCATCACTGGCCCACTTGACATAGAAAATAGTGGAGGCCCAGGGGATGTGCCCCTTGGGTCCTGCCTGTAATATGCAAGCTCAAGGGGGGGGGGGGCAAGCTGCTGCCATTTTTGTTCCACCCCAAGAAGTCCACATCCCTGAACATTCCAGGCCTTTCCCAAACCAGGCCTGAGGACCCTGGACCTGTCATTGTGGTCAGTGGAAGGTCCTCCCGGGGCAGTAAGCAGGAGCCTCCTTCCAACTTTTACTGCGAGTCTGATGCTTTCGGTTTCCCGAAGCAGGAGTCATGCCACCACTGGCATCTTTCCTGCCTCAGGCCTCACGATGACCACAATGAACAAGTGGTGGAGGCCTATTTGACATAGAAAATAGTGGAGGCCCAGGGCCCTGTGCCTCTTGGGCCTGGCCTATAATTTGCAACCTCGGGCTGGGGAGGGACCAGCTACTGCCATTTTTGTTCCACCCCAAAGGGTCCACATCCCTGCATGCTCCAGGCCTTTCCCAAACCAGGCCTGAGGATCCTGGACCCGTCATTGTGGTCAGTGGAGGCGCCTCTCGCAGCGGTAAGCAGGAGACCCCTTCCTACATTTACTGCGAGTCTTTCGGTCTCCTGATGCAGGCATGCCACCAATGGCACCTTTGCTGCCTCAAGCCCACTTGACATAGAAAATGGTGGAGGCCCAGCCAAACCTCTTCTTCTCCACCAGTCTGTCAGAAGGCGTCGCTTACCTGGGCCCCGTTCCAGCGCTGGTCGTGGGTGGCCGGGTGCGGCGGCTGTGTCGGCTCGGCGGCCGCGCCAGGCAGTGGCTGCTCCTGCCGGCGCGCGCGCGCCCCCTGCTGTTCCGGCCGGCGGCCCTGGCTCCCGTACACGTGCTCGCGCACGCGCGCGAGCACGTTCTGCTTATCTCCTCCGGCGGCGCTACTCTCAGCGCGCCCGCCGGGGGAAAGTCATTAGTTCAGGTGGGGTGGGGGGAAGGCATTACAGGGACAGGGCCAATGAGCCCTAGTGTTGTTCCTTGGGCCAATGAGCCCAGCGGGATATAGTCAGGCCAATCCTGGCCTGGATCTGTGCACCAATCACTCTCACCCTCCTCTCTGTCTCTCCCCATAAAAGCAATTTCCCCTCAGTTGGGAATTGCCTGTGATAGTGCCTTGTACCCAGTTTAGTTGCTTGTCTCTAAAGAATACTTTGATCTCCCGTTGCCGACCTTCGCTTGTTTTGACCACCCCTGATTTGACCTCCTGTTGCCGACCTTCGCTTGTTTTGACCACCGCCGATCTGATCTCCTGTTGCCGACCTCTGCTTGATCCTCGACCACGTCTTGTCCAATCCTTTGTACCGCTGCCATCTCGGAACTTCTGTTGCTGACCCCTAGCCTGTTGGACTTCCGTTACACGCTCAGCAATAGGGCTGCTCGGCGCCACTTCCAGCCGCGGGTTCTCCAGGCCTCTGAACAGTAAGACTCCAATCTTTGAGCCATTGAAGTCCTGGGGGCAACCGATCCCGGGCAGGCGTTCTCTGCGTCCCGGCAAGCGGGGGCTCCTAAAGGTGAAGCTGGCTGCGGAGATTGGGGGTTGAGGTCTTACTGGGAGGGCTGGAGTTATCCAAGTGGGTTGCTGTAGTACCCGGAGCGTGACATTATCACAGGCCAAAAAGATGGATGACCTGGTACAGCAGGTACAAGCTATGGCTACGGCGATAAACCAGCTCGCTCAAAGAGTGGCCACTCAAGAATCTCGACAGTTACCGGCATCCTCTGTACCACCTCATATTTCAGAACCAAAGATTCCATTGCCGGAAAAGTTTTTTGGAGAACGAGCTAAATTCTCCAATTTTAAGAATGCCTGCGAACTGTATTTCAAGCTGAGACCCATCTCCTCAGGCACTGAGTCCCAACGAGTAGGCCTAGTCATTTCTTTGCTTCAAGGAGACCCGCAGTCCTGGGCCTTCAGTTTGCCATCTCATGATTCTGCCCTACAATCCGTTACTGCATTCTTTACTGCTATGGGCGTCTTATATGCTGACCCTGATCAACAATCCACGGCAGAAAATAGGCTTCGGGCCTTAAGACAAGGACGGAATTCGGCTGAAGATTATAGTGCTGAATTCCGCCGCTGGGCCGTCGAATCGAGGTGGAATGATCCCGCTTTGTGTAGTCAGTACAGGGTGGGGCTGTCGGAAAGCATCAAGGATGCTTTGGTAAACTTTCCTCCACCCACAGACCTAGACCAATTAATGCAGGTCTCCATTAAAATAGACAGGCGTCTTAGGGAGAGGGCTAGGGAGAGAGCCAGGGCTCCCACGTCCTTCAGGTCTTCCCAGAGTCTTAGTTCCCCGGCTACCCGTGGGGAAAATACCTCATCTCCTTCCCAGGAAGAACCCATGCAATTAGGGAGGACCCGGTTAACCCAAGAGGAAAAGCAGCGTAGGCGGTCCAATGGGTTATGCCTATATTGTGGAAACTCGGGACATTTCGCGGGGTCCTGTCCCAACAAGGGGAAACCGGCGGAAAACTTCCGCACCCAGACCAGGTAGAGAGTACTGATCTGGGTGAGTCAGTTTGCAACTCTCGCCAAAATAAAATGTTAGTACCCATTGACCTATCTTGGGGTTCTTCCAAGCAAACAGTTTCCGCCTTTATCGATAGCGGTGCGGCGGGAAACTTTCTGGATAGGAGCATGATCTCTCTTTTAGGTATTCCGTTAGTTCCTCTTGAAAGATCCCTACAAGTTTTGGCCATCAATGGGAAGGCCATTCAGGGGGGACCTATAAACACCAAGACCCCACCTCTTCGGTTAATTGTTGGCTCTTCCCACTCTGAGTTCTTAGAATTTTTCATCTTCGACTGTCCAGAGACTCCGGTGGTTTTGGGATACCCCTGGTTACAACTCCACAACCCGGTGATAGATTGGCGGGTTGGAGAATTGATCAAGTGGAGTGACCATTGTAAAAATCACTGCTGCACTACAGGCCTTAGAAGTATGCAAGTTTTACCTCAGGGATTACCTCAACCATACGCAGACTGGGTAGATGTCTTCTCTGAACGTTCTGCTGATACCCTCCCTCCACATCGGACTTATGACTGCCCTATTGACTTGCTGCCTGGCACGATTCCCCCGAGGGGAAAAATTTATAATCTTACCCTGCCTGAAGAGCAAGCAATGAGGGAGTACATCACCGAAAATTTAAGGAAGGGATTTATTCGCCCCTCTTCCTCACCTGCCGGGGCTGGGTTCTTTTTTGTACAGAAAAAAGATGGCGGCTTGAGACCATGCATAGATTATCGAGCCTTGAATAAAATCACTGTAAAGAACCGATACCCCTTGCCCTTGATCGGGGATCTGTTCAATCAAGTCACTGGGTCCCAAATTTTTTCCAAGTTGGATTTAAGAGGGGCTTACAACCTTATTCGCATCCGTCAGGGGGACGAGTGGAAAACCGCATTCAATGTGAAAGACGGCCATTACGAGTACCTAGTCATGCCTTTTGGTCTTTGTAACGCGCCAGCTGTTTTTCAAGATTTTGTTAACGACATTTTCAGAGAGTATCTCGGTAGATTTGTGGTCATATACTTAGACGATATTCTCATTTTTTCTAATTCCTTGTTGGAGCACAGACGTCATGTTAAGTTGGTACTACAAAAATTAAGAGAGAACAATTTATTTGCTAAACTTTCTAAATGCGTGTTTGAAGTCACCACAGTTCCTTTCTTAGGGTATATCATTACCAACCGGGGTTTAGAGATGGACGCGGGGAAAGTTTCGGCGGTTCAGGATTGGGTTCAACCCAAGACCTTAAAAGAATTGCAGCGTTTCCTAGGTTTCGCCAATTTTTATCGGCGATTCATCAAAGGCTTCTCTCATGTTGTTGCTCCTCTTACCAATCTTACCCGCAAGGGGGCCTTTACGGCTAACTGGTCTCCCTCTGTCTGTGAGGCCTTCCTGACCTTGAAGCGGGCCTTCACTTCGGCACCAGTGTTAATTCACCCAGATATTCGTAAGGCCTTCATTGTTGAAGTAGATGCTTCGGAGCTGGGAGTGGGTGCAGTTTTGTCGCAATATTCCGGTGATCCTGAGCGTCTACATCCATGTGCTTATTTTTCACGTAAATTCAGTACCGCGGAGCAAAATTATGATGTTGGAAATAGGGAACTACTGGCTATTAAACTGGCTTTTGATGAATGGCGACACTGGCTGGAGGGTTCTTTACATCCTATAACCGTGTATACCGATCACAAAAATCTTGAATACATTGGGTCTGCCAAGAGATTGAACTCCCGTCAAGCACGTTGGGCATTATTCTTCTCGCGTTTTAATTTTATTATTACTTTCAAGCCGGGTGTAAAAAATACTAAAGCGGATGCTTTATCTCGCATGTTCGGGGAATGTAAGGATCGGGGTGACACTGGTGACCCGATTCTACCTATGGGTTGTGTGGTCGGGGCATTACTTCCTGATCTCTCTAACACCCTGGCGCCGTTTCAAGACCAGTCTCCTAGTGAGGTTCCCTTGGGATGCCAGTTTGTACCGCCACATTTGCGTTCGGATGTAATTCGCGAATTTCACGATGCTAAAACTGCTGGTCATGTGGGTAACCGAAAAACCTTTATGCTTGCCCGTCGCCATGTATGGTGGCCAACCATGAGACGCGATATTACTGCCTTTATCGACGCTTATGCTGTTTGTGCTCGAAGTAAAGGGGTTCACAAGGCTCCCAGTGGCGGTCTAGTTCCTCTTGAAATCCCTGCTGAACCTTGGACTCATATTTCTATGGATTTTATTGTAGATTTGCCTTTATCACACGGGAATACAGTCATTTGGGTGGTCGTAGATCGTTTCAGTAAAATGGCACACTTCATTCCTTTGACCAAACTTCCTTCTGCTCCAGAGCTTTCTCGATTATTTACTTCACACATTTTTCGTATTCATGGTATTCCGTCCAATATAGTCTCTGATCGAGGCGTCCAATTCACTTCCCGTTTTTGGAAACATTTCTGTTCGCGGCTGGGTATACAGATCTCTCTTTCGTCTGCCTACCATCCCCAGTCCAATGGGCAGACGGAAAGAACTAATCAAACTTTGGAACAGTACTTAAGGTGCTATGTCTCTGATGCCCAAGAACAATGGGCAGAATTTATTGATTTCGCCGAATTTGCTTACAATAATGCTCCTAGTGAGAGTACCAAGATATCGCCTTTTTATTGTAACTTGGGGAAAAATCCTAGAGCTTCTTCCCTTTCAGGGTCACCTTCCAACTTGCCGGCGTTGGAGGAGTGGCTTCAAGAACGGAAGAATATCTGGACTCATGTGCAGGAAATTCTTAAAACCACTAGTTTGAGATATAAGAGATTTGCTGACCGTCGCAGGTCGCAGGAACCAGCTCTGCAGGTGGGTGATCTAGTTTGGATTTCCACCAAAAATATTGCGCTCCGTCAACCCTCTAGTAAATTAGGTCCCAAGTTCATTGGACCTTATCCTGTTATCAGGAAGTTGAATAACGTGTCTTTTAAAGTTCAACTCCCTCCGACTATGAAAATACCCAATTCTTTCCACGTTTCGCTGTTAAAACCAGCTAAGAACACGCCTCCAGCTGGTCCTTCGCCGATTCTTGTTGATAATGAGCCAGAATATGAAGTGAACAGGATCTTAGATTCACGTAAAGTGCGCAATTCGTTACAATATCTGGTCGACTGGGTTGGCTATGGTCCGGAGGAAAGATGTTGGGTGGCAGCTAGAGATGTGCATGCCAGTGCCCTTGTGAAAAAGTTTCATCGTGACAATCCAGAAAAGCCTGGTGAGGGTCCGGAGGCCCCTCGTGAAGGGGGGGGGGTAATGTCAGAAGGCGTCGCTTACCTGGGCCCCGTTCCAGCGCTGGTCGTGGGTGGCCGGGTGCGGCGGCTGTGTCGGCTCGGCGGCCGCGCCAGGCAGTGGCTGCTCCTGCCGGCGCGCGCGCGCCCCCTGCTGTTCCGGCCGGCGGCCCTGGCTCCCGTACACGTGCTCGCGCACGCGCGCGAGCACGTTCTGCTTATCTCCTCCGGCGGCGCTACTCTCAGCGCGCCCGCCGGGGGAAAGTCATTAGTTCAGGTGGGGTGGGGGGAAGGCATTACAGGGACAGGGCCAATGAGCCCTAGTGTTGTTCCTTGGGCCAATGAGCCCAGCGGGATATAGTCAGGCCAATCCTGGCCTGGATCTGTGCACCAATCACTCTCACCCTCCTCTCTGTCTCTCCCCATAAAAGCAATTTCCCCTCAGTTGGGAATTGCCTGTGATAGTGCCTTGTACCCAGTTTAGTTGCTTGTCTCTAAAGAATACTTTGATCTCCCGTTGCCGACCTTCGCTTGTTTTGACCACCCCTGATTTGACCTCCTGTTGCCGACCTTCGCTTGTTTTGACCACCGCCGATCTGATCTCCTGTTGCCGACCTCTGCTTGATCCTCGACCACGTCTTGTCCAATCCTTTGTACCGCTGCCATCTCGGAACTTCTGTTGCTGACCCCTAGCCTGTTGGACTTCCGTTACACGCTCAGCAATAGGGCTGCTCGGCGCCACTTCCAGCCGCGGGTTCTCCAGGCCTCTGAACAGTAAGACTCCAATCTTTGAGCCATTGAAGTCCTGGGGGCAACCGATCCCGGGCAGGCGTTCTCTGCGTCCCGGCAAGCGGGGGCTCCTAAAGGTGAAGCTGGCTGCGGAGATTGGGGGTTGAGGTCTTACTGGGAGGGCTGGAGTTATCCAAGTGGGTTGCTGTAGTACCCGGAGCGTGACACAGTCAGTCCTCGCACCCGCTTCTCCAAGCCTCCTCTCTCTGACTGAGGAGATGCTTGTAGATTATTTCTGGTGCTCCCTTTATGGAGCACATTTGGTGGGACAAGCTACCGCCATTTTTGTTCCACCCCAAGAGATTCACATCCCTGAACACTCCAGGCCTTTCCCAGACCAGGCCTGAGGACCTTGGCTCTGTCATTGTGGTTGATGGAAGTGCCTCCTGGGGCCGTAAGCAGGATCAACCTTTCTACCTTTACTGCGAGTCTGATGCTTTGGGTTTCCTGATGCAGGCATGTTGCTACTGGCATCTTTCCTGCCTCAGGCCTCGCGATGACCACAATAAACAAGTGGTGGAGGCTTATTTGACATAGAAAATGGTGGAGGCCCAGGGGCTGGTGCCCCTTGGGCCCTGTCTATAATTTGCAACCTCGGGCTGAGGATAAGCTACCGCCATATTTGTTCCACCCCAAGAGGTCCACATCCCTGAACACTCCAGGCCTTTCTCAGACCAGGCCCGAGGATCCTGGCCCTGTCATGTGGTTAGTGGAAGTGCCTCCCAGGGCAGTAAGCAGGACCCCTCTTCCTACCTTTAATGGGAGTCTGATGCTTTTGGTTTCCTGGTGCAGGCATTCCACCTCTGGCATGAACAAGCAGTGGAGGCCTATTTGAAAATAGCGAAGGCCTAGTGGCGTGTGATCCTTGGGCCCTGCCTATAATCTGCAACCCTGGGGAGGGGGAGCAAGCTACCGCCATTTTTGTTCCACCCTAAGGGGTCTACATTCCTGGCCCCCTGAATTCTCCAGGCCTTTCCCAGACCAGGCCTGAGGATCCTGGCCCTGTCATGTGGTCAGTGGAAGCACCTCCCGGGATGGGAAGCAGCCCCTTGGGGCCTACCTATAATTTGCAACCTTGGGCTGGAGGGATGACAAGCTACCGCCATTTTTGTTCCCCCCAAGGGGTCCACATCCCTGAACACTCAAAGCTTTGCCCAGACCAGGCCCAAGGATCCTGGCTCTGTCATTGTGGTCAGTGGAAGTGCCTCCTAGGGCAGTAAGCAGGAGCCCCTTTCTTAGCTTTACTGCGAGTCCGATGCTTTCGTTTTCCTGATGCAGGCATGCCACCACTGGCATCTTTCCTGTCTCAGGCCTCCCATTGTCCACAATGAACAAGTGGTGGAGGCCTATTTGGCATAGAAAATAGTGGAGGCCCAGAGGCGTGTGCCCCTTGGGTCCTGCCTATAATCTGCAACCTCATTGATCTTTACTGTATTTTGCATCAGGTCGCTCGTAGACCAGTGTTCCCCAACCTCAGGCTCACCAACAAGTCTTGTAGTGAGGGTCTACACATAGACCGCTCTATACCTCTATATCAGAGCACTAATTACATCACCTGTGTGTCTGTGTGTAGATCTGTTGGTGGCCCTTGAACAGGAGGGTTGGGAACCCCATGGCATGAAGCATCTCCATAACTAGGGCTATTTGAAAATCGTTTGAAAGCCAGGCTCATAGCCAACAGTGAAGATTTAGTTCCGGTTTCTTTCCACGAACACGGAAGAATCCAATATTAAAATCCATTACATAGCGATACAGAGGGTCATTGGTCTGTGGCACAGCGTTTAACCTTCGTTAGCCGGGGATTGCTAATTTCCTGCCAGTGGAGTGTCTCAATCGCGGCGGAAGCTTCTGCGGCGAGCGGGGAGGCCGCGGACGATCGCAATCAACAAGTCGATGATGTTAGGGCGATGAAACACAAAGGAACCTATTTCACATCTCATTGGATATCGGAATAAAATGTAATAGGATGTGGGATTTTGTTCAAGGGCGCCAGTCTGCGTGATGGCCTCACCGTACAGAGGCAGCTTGGTGCCGGAGAAATGCGCCATTCAGAGGCTGCGCTGCCCATTCTCTGCATCATTACCTCTACTGAACGCAATCGTCTAATCCGAGGACAGTCACTTAAAGCCAACACTGTGGTCACACATGAACGTTTAGAGTTATATCCCAGCTTGAGAATACTGTCTGCTGCCTAATGACATCGGGAATTCAGATTTACAAACAGTATCTCTAGATCTTAACTCTCAAGGACAAAGCTTTGATTCTGCTTTTAGTTCTTAACACATGTAGGTCCACAAACAGTGAATGAGGCCAAAGTTTCCAAGCAACGAGGCCAGCTGAGGTCATTGCAGGCAGTGAAGGTTCACATGAGACTGGAAGTCAGGTTCATGGTCGCTAACAAGCCAGAGTCTACACTAAAAGCTGTGAAATGTATGTCATATGGTGCCAAGGAGCAAAACACTAGGAGAACAACAGCAAATGAGATCTTCCAGCATCTCTCTGCTTCTCAAAGCTCTATTTTATGAGGGAGCGACAATGACTGGTTGCTCATATGACACTGCTTGCTGTTCATACGACACCACAAAAACTTCCGTCCATATGACACCGCAACACCATGAGCTCATATGACACCACAACACCACCATCCATCCATATGACACCAGAACACCATCCATCCACATGACACCGCAACACCATCAGTCTATATGACACCACACCATCATCAACACCATCAGTATATGACACATCATCAATAGTCCATATGACACCACACCATTATTAGTCCATATGACATCACACTATCATTAGTCCATATGACACTCCACCATTATTAGTCTATGTGACATCTCACCATCATTAGTCCATATGACACCACATCATCATCAGTTAATAGATACAAACACACCATCATTTCATAGGACACAACAGCACCATCAGTCCATATGACACATCATCAGTAGTCCATATATCACCACACCATTAGTCCATATAACACCAAACCAAGATGAGTTCATAGGACACCACACCACCATCCGTCCATATGACAACACAACACCATGAGTCCATATGAAACTCTCAAAGACAAAGCTTTGATTCTGCTTTTAGTTCTTAACATATGTAGGTACACAAATGATGAATGAGGCCAAAGTTTCCAGGCAACGAGGCCGACTGAGGCAATTGAAGACAGTGTAGGTTCACATGAGACAGGGAGTAAGATTCATGGTTGGTAACAAGCCAGAGTCCACACTGAAAAGCA
Organism: Gastrophryne carolinensis; assembly: GCA_027917425.1. Classification (NCBI taxonomy): domain Eukaryota; kingdom Metazoa; phylum Chordata; class Amphibia; order Anura; family Microhylidae; genus Gastrophryne; species Gastrophryne carolinensis. Next base: position 510,015,887 of record CM051236.1, on the reverse strand, counting down.
GTGAAATTAAGGTCATATCGTGTCTTGGAGCAAAACACTAGGAGAACAACAGCGAATGAGATCTTCCAGCATCTCTCTGCATCTTGAAGCTCTGTTTTATGAGGAAGCTACAATGACTGGTTGCTCATATGACACTGCTTCCGATTTATACGACACCACAAAAACATCATATGACACCACACCACCATGAGTCCATATGACGTTACAACACCATCCATACATATGACACCACACCACCATCTATTCATATGACACCACAGCACCATCTATCCATATGACACCACAGCACCATCCGTCTATATAACACCACAACACCATCTATTTATATGACACCTCAACCCCATGAGTCCATATGACACCACACCACCATCTATCCATATGACACCACACCACCATCCATCCATACGACACCACACCACCATCTATCCATATGACACCACACCACCATCCATCCATACGACACCACACCACCATCTATCCATATGACACCGCAACACCATCCATCCATACGACACCACACCACCATCTATCCATATGACACCACACCATCATCCATGCATATGACAACACAACACCATGAGTACATATGACACCACAACACCATCCATTTATATTCAGTTCATAAGACACAAACTCACCATTATTTCACAGGACACATCAACATCATCAGTCCATATGACACCACACAATCAACACCATCAGTCTGTATGACACTACACCATTGTTAGTCCCTATGACACCACACCATCATCAGTCCATGTGACACCACACCATCATCAGTCCATGTGACACCACACCATCATCAGTCCATATGACACCACACCATCATCAGTCCATGTGACACCACACCATCATCAGTCCATGTGACACCACACCATCATCAGTCCATGTGACACCACACCATCATCAGTCCATGTGACACCACACCATCATCAGTCCATGTGACACCACACCATCATCAGTCCATGTGACACCACACCATCATCAGTCCATGTGACACCACACCATCATCAGTCCATGTGACACCACACCATCATCAGTCCATGTGACACCACATCATTATTAGCCCATATGAGACCACATCATCAATAGTCTATATGACACCACATCATTATTAGTCCATATGAGACCACATCATCATTAGTTCTTATGAAACCACACCACTGTCAGTCCATATGACTTTGCACCACTGCTTATATGACTCCACACCACCCTAGAAATATAGGGGAAGGGATGTACAGTATTCATAGTTTGGAAAAAACATGTAGACATAAACAAAGTTATCATTTATTGCCACACTAACAGACCAGAAAATATTCTCATGTCTGTTGTAAAATCCAAATGTTCTCCCCGTGTGAGTTTTCCTTTTAGACCCCTGTAGCTTATTCCCCGCTTTATCCCATCTGAACACCGTAAAAGCGCCGGGCACCCCTTTCAGAATATAAATCGAGGCTGAGGACAACGTTAACCTTTATGGGTGTCCTGATGGGTAGACAAGGCCTCGCCGCGGAGGGGACCTGGTGCCGAAATTGCCCTGTTTGATGAACAATAAATTCTGTGATTGTATTTGTGCACCTCACACTGTGCGGAGTGTAGAAGCAGCCGGGATGCTCGGTGTTTTCATAAAGGATGCCATCATAATGAATACCATCATATTTATCTCTTTTTATTTTACAATTATTAGATGGATGGATATCGGATTTATTATAGTTTCAGCAAGAGAGTAGCTTCTACATCGTTGTCACCAAATCACAGTGGTCAGCCAAATTTAAAAGTAAAAACTACCAACAAAACTAAAAAAGATAAAAAAGAAGATAAGGATAATAGTAAAAGTTAACCCGGCGCTTCACCCTCAATAAGAACCTATCTTATATGTTTCCCCCCCTGTACATACAGATTGCTAACATTAATCTGGACCCTCACCCTGAATAAGAGCCTATTTTATATGTCCCCCCCCCCCGTATATACAGATTGCCCACATTAATCCGGACATTCACCCTGAATAAGAGCCTGTTGTGTATGTTTCCCCCACCCTGTGCATATAGATTGCCCACATTAATCCTGACATTCAGCCTGAATAAGAGCCTATCGTGTATGTTTCCCCCACCCTGTGCATATAGATTGCCCACATTAATCCGGACCTTCACCCTGAATCTTATATGTTTCCCCCCGGTACATACAGATTTCCATGTTAAAAATCAGGTTTGCACAGGCACAGGGGCCCCCACTGCAGCCAATAGCTTTGTTGCCGGCCCATCAGACTAAAGACTGAAAAGTCTCATTACCAGACCATAACCCAAAGGTTGATGGAGGCCCCCTTTGCAGGGCAAGTGGTGGAAGTCCCAGCGCGCCCCCCTCATAATCCGGCCTTGAGGTAACCTGAAACATTGATAGAGGGAAAATGTGGAAAAAGAGTCCTGCTGAGCCCGATGAGTGCTTGGGTGGCTGAAGTGTCCTCTGGCGCCCTCTTACGGGGAGGTTGGGATGGCAGCCGAACAGCTCGCCATCAATACAGCTTATACGGACAATAAACACAATATATTGATAAATAGAGCCGTGATGTACTCTCATCCTCCTTTGCAGCCGTGATGTGTCCTCACCCTCCTTTACAGCCGTGATGTGTCTTCACTCTCCTTTACAGCCCTGATGTGTCCTAACCCTCCTTTACAGCTGTGATGTGTCCTCACTCTCCTTTACAGCTGTGATGTGCCCTCCCCCTCCTTTACAGCCTTGATGTATCCTCACCATCCTTTACACCCGTGATGTGCCCTTGCCCTCCTTTAGAGCCATGATGTGTCCTCACCCTCCTTTATAGCCATGATGTGTCCTCACCCTCCTTTACAGCTGTGATGTGTTCTCATCCTCCTTTACAGCTGTGATGTATCCTAACCCTCCTTTACAGCCTTAATGTGTCCTCACTCTCCTTTACAGCCGTGATGTGTCCTCACTCGTCTTTACAGCCATGATGTGTCCTCACCCTTTTTTACAGCCATGATGTGTCCTCACCCTCCTTTACAGCTGTGATGTGTTCTCATCCTCCTTTACAGCTGTGATGTATCCTAACCCTCCTTTACAGCCTTAATGTGTCCTCACTCTCCTTTACAGCCGTGATGTGTCCTCACCCTCCTTTACACCCGTGATGTGTCCTCACCCTCCTTTACACCCGTGATGTGTCCTCACCCTCCTTTACAGCTGTGATGTGTCCTCACCCTCCTTTTGTCCCTCTGCTGAAGCCTGGCAGTTGGATTATGAATTGTAACTAGTGAAGGAGAGAAATAAAGTGGTAACAAATGGCAGCAAGGTGTGGATATCCGGCACCAGGGGCGTAGCTAGGTGGGAGACAGGGGGGGCGCTTGCCCCAGGTGCAGCAGGTCAGGAAGATACCAAAGGGGGGCGTCATTTCGAATCTCTGCCCCGGGTGCCAGAAAGCCTGGCTACTCCTCTGTCCGGCATGGTAACAGGTTTGCAGGACTTTATCACCAAAATGACATTCTAGCTACTTAGGGATTTCCCATTGCCAGGCTGACAGTTACAATATATTATCAGCCGGGTCCAACCGGGGATTAGAAGGGAAAATAATCATTTTATTATGAGAAATTCGGCAGATAATTCCCTGGGACGGAAGGGGAGACAGTCGCCGTGTAGAGTAATCCGTGCTGACCTTTCATCGGCGCAGCGTTCCCTATACAATAGCGCTCCCCGCATTGCGCTAATACCCCTCACCCGCGTGTCTTCCCTATTCACGTGCACAGCCGAGATCCGCCGGGAAACGAAATTGTATCTAATAACATATGAATAAATAAAATACATCTTATTGTTTGTATAATGTAATAGAGACATGCACAATAGAAAAAAATATATATATATTGTAAGCGGGCAAACAATCCGCAGTGACGGACAACGGATTTGAACGGCAAAACGGCTTTTATTCAGCAAAGTTCAGTAGATAGTCCAAAGGTTGCAGCATAAATGCAGAAAACAAAAAGGGTTACTTCACCAACCAAATAGTCCTGGGCTGGGTACTCCAGCAAGCTGATCAATTCCAGTCCACTTTACAGGGCGTATCAGCCCTCTGCTCAATGTCCAGTGCTATCCTTCACCACGGTGCAGCTCAGCCTGGGCTCACTCCAACAGGCTGGTCATAGACAAAGGAAAGGCCGTGTGCTCTCTTCTTATACAGGCTTCTCCTGTAATCAGCGTGCACACTTGTGGAGGCCTTAGAACATGTAACAACCAATTATGGAATTGGGGAAGTGACCCGGGTCCTGAAAACCCGGCCCGGATTGTGCTTTATACAGCCAAGCAGGGGAGAAATAGACATTTTGATACAATTTACCACAATATATATATATATATATATATATATATATATATATATATATGTATATATATTTGGCAATGTTTTGTAAATCCTAAATAGACTGTCTAGGCATGACTGTGCCACTGTTGGGCTCCCATAGACACATAGACAGTGCATTGGTCTAAATCAGGGGTGCCCAACCAGCAGTGCTACAGTGTTTCCCAAAAAAAAGGTTTAATACTATGTTTTGCTCGCTCCAAGAATAGATGCTAGGGCTTATTTTCAGAGGATGTCTTATAGCCGGCTGGGAGCTGGCAAGATGGTGGCAGCAGTACAACAGCTCCAGTACAGTATGTGCACAGAGCTGGCTGGAAGTGGGGGGATTCTGCTCCACTTCCTGTTATAGGGGATTGGAGGTGATTCTGCACACTGCTTGTTACAGGGGGATTTGGGGGGGATTCTGTACCACTTCCTGTTACAGGAGGATTAGGGGTATTCTGCCACACTGCCTGTTATAGGGGGATTGGGGGTGATTCTGCACACTGCTTGTTATAGAGGGATTGGGGGGGGATTCTGCCACACTGCTTGTTATAGGGGAATAGTGCGTGATTCTGCACACTGCTTGTTATAGGGGCATTGGGGAGTATGCTGTCACACTGCTTGTTATAGGGGCATTGGGGGTGATTCTGCACCACTTCCTGTTATAGAGGGATTGGGGCAAATTTGCCACGCTGTCTGTTATAGGGGGATTCTGCCACACAAAATGGCAAGAAAAAAAAACTATTTAATGGCTGGGCTCGGGAGCGTGCGCGCCAGAACAGCATCCCGGGGAATGAAACCAGCCAGATGCACCCTGGTCACGCAGGGTGTGGCTTTGGAGGTGTAAAAGCCAAGTCACCGCCAAGCGAACAGCAGCGTCTGGCTGGCCAGGGGCAGCGGATGAGAGGTGAACCCATTTTTGGGTTCCATCTCTATTAAGGAACGCCAAAAAATGTTACTATATTGGCCAAGATTTGGCTCATTTTATGTTCGCACAGGGGCTCTGTCACATTTAGTTTCTCCATTGATATAAGGGAAAAAGAGACCCTCCTGGCTGGTGGGTGGGTAAGGAGCTCTATGTCCAGGTCGAGGCTCTGTTTTGCCATCCGTTTCCATCACCATCTTGTTAGGATTACAAAAGACTGACGGGTGAGCGGTAGCTCGCAGGGAATTTCATTACGCCTTTATTGGCCGGCGCATGTGGAAAATGAACGATATTTGTCATATTCGACACTCCGGAGGGAGCGGATAAAGTGAGTTAGTGGTGTTTTTTTTTTTTTTTAGTGAAAGGTCGTGAAAACATAACAAGGTAAAGTATTAATGTGTAATAACATTGCATTGCGCGCTTCTTGTTGACCTTTCGCTCCCCGTCACATCAGGATTGAAGGATGGAGGCGTAGCCCATGTCCATTTCCAATCTGGCTTCGGACCGTTTCCAAACAAACACCCCGAGGGCGGCTAACAATGTTTGAGGCCGGCGATTCGTTTCTGGAGCCTGGAATCCCCTCGTGGAATTACGCCTGTAATTTGGACTCGCCTATTCGACGTTCAATATTTCCTGCCTGCGTCCGCCGGTGCCTCCGATTTAATTAACGGACCGGCTCTTTTTCGGCCTCAGGTGAGTTGATCGTTTCCTCTGAAAAAAGGCATCCGGGGAACTCTCCTGACGCAGCATCAAACCCTGCTCAGATTTTCCGTTCTCGTTATGGATGGTGAGAAAATCAATTTACCGTTTTTTTTAGCGTGATGGGGATAGCGGCAAGTCATTTCACAGAAGACGGGATGAGGCCAGAAAAAGTTTCGGATGGATGTTTTTAGTTTAAAAAAAAGTCTAATAATGTGGATATCTCGATTGCCTGAAAAAAATGATTTAGAGCCAATAGTAATACTGCATTTGTCGCTCCATAAGACGGCCCCTTAAGAAGGGGTATCTGTGCATCTTATGGAGTGAATGTCCAGTTATCTTATCTTACATTCAAGTGAAAGTGGGGTGGACGGGCACATGCACATAACAGGGGAACCCGCTCTGGCATTTATGGATCCCGGGTGAGGTAGAGAGTTTTTTTATTTGCAAGCTCCACCCTGCCTCAGCACGTTGATTGTGGGGAGGGGTTCTGCCACTCTGTTTGCTATAGGAGATTAGGGAGATTCTGCACACTGCCTGTTATAGGGGGATTGGGGGGAGTTCTGCACACTGTTTGTCATAGAGTGAGGGAGGGGTTAATGGACACTGTCTGTTATCGGGGCATTGTGGGGAGGGGTCTGCCACGCCGCTTGTTATAGGGGTACTGGGACGGATTCTGAACACTGCTTGTGATAAAGGTATTGGGGGTGGGTACTGCACACTGCCTGTTATAGGGAGATTGGGGGTGATTATGAACACTGATTGTTAAAGGGCATTGGAGAGGTTTCTGCCACACAGCTTGTTATAGGGGGATTGGGGGGATTCTGCACACTGCTTGTTATAGGGGGGTCTGCCACACTGTCTGTTATAGGCAGATTGGGGGAATTCTGCACACTGCCTGTTGTAGGGATTGTTGGGGAGTTCTACAGACTGCTTACCATATGGGGAAAGGGGGTGATTCGGCACACTGCTTGTTATAGGGGGCTTGGGGGTATTCTGCCCACTGCCTGTTGTAGGGATTGGGGTGGGGGATTCTGAACACTGCTTGCCATAGGGGGATGGAAGGTACTACACACTGTCTGTTATAGGGGCATTGGGGGAGGGATTATGCCACGCCACTTGCCACACTGCTTGTTATAGGGGATGGGGGGGTTCTGACACACTGTCTGTTATAGGAGATGGTGGAGGGGGTTCTGCACACTGCCTGTTATAGAGGATGGGGGAGAGGACTCTACCACACTCTCTGTTATAGGGGGATGGGGTTATGCACGCTGCTCGTTATACGGGATGGGGGGATTCTGCACACTGTCTGTTATAGGGGATGGGGGATTCTGCACACTGTCTGTTATAGGGAATGGGGAAGGTGTTCAGCCACACAGTCTGTTATAGGGGGCTGGTGGGGGATTGTGCACACTGCTTGTTACAGGGCAAGTGCTCCTTTGTAAAATACAGCAAGCCAGGCTACAGCGTGACACTGTCTTTTTACGCGTCAATGAAACTTCTTTTCATGATGGCCAAAGAAGGTTTTGAAGTTGTTCTTGACTCCGGTGACAACCCCATTAACAATAAACAGCTTCATGTCTGATGTTCCCAGGGCTGATCACAGTAAATGACTTTTTAACAACCGAGATAAACATCCCAGACTTGGGTCTTACAACTTTCTTTTTATGTCGGTGAAAGTACAAAGCGCGTCATATGCTTCTTGGCCAGTCTCTTCAAGGTCGGCTTTTTTTCAGAGTTATAGATAGTTTTAGAGTTATCGTTATGCAGTACCGGAACTGTTATAGCAAGTCTGATTCTACAAATGTGTCCTCCCTAAGCCTAGCTTTAATTGGCTTAAAGACTTTTAAAGGGATTGTCCTTGAGATTTCGGGAAAAAAAACAAAAAATCTACTCTAAAAACCTATATTGTTGTAAGGTAATGGATTTACAATTTGACCAATCTGATCTTATCTGATCAAATCTAGTTTAAATTTAATTCAATTAGATATATATAAGGATAAGCAGAGTCCTTGAAACGGCAAGAGCTATATATATATATATATATATATATATATATATATAATCTCAGCTTACACACAGGCAAAACAGTTTGTAAAGATAGGCCTACCCTCTACCCTGGCCATAGGATATTTTATTGTGGGACCTCCAGCAAGGATGAACAGGTGTCATTTGTCAATTACAATTGTAAATGTTTATGTAAAATGCATCTATTTTAAATACATATGTCAATGTATATGGATGTAAAAAGCATGATGTCATCTGTAAAAAATTCACGTATTTGTGTTTAGATGAGACATATGCATTTCCTGATATGGGATTGAAATACAACCTTCTGCTTGACTATAAAATAAAACTGGCTCTCTGGACAGACATGAGATGGCCTAGAAGAAAGGTAAAAGTATGTGTCTGTGTCTATCTGCGTGTGCCTGTGACATAATCCAGGAAAGAAGGCCAATTTCCCCGACATTGCCACCTCTCTGTTCGGCTTTGGTGGTCCAACCATCTAAAATGGCCTCAAGTTCCTCGAGCAAGGCGGCAGGATTGGAGGCTGCTCGGTTTGCCGATTGGCTGGTCTCACATGTGCTGGCTGATGTGAACAAGTCTGCTGGACGTATCCCTGGCTCCCCTTTAGTCTGAGGCATGCTCCCACCTGAATGGTTGGGCACTAAAGTGCTTCCCAGGTGAATGTAAGCCATGGATGCAGCTGAGATCTGGGATCGTGCAGTGGGTTGTTCATTGGAGGCAGGGCCGTCGCCAGCACAGGGCAAACCTGGGCAATTGCCAGGGCCCCTGGCATCTTCAGGGGCCCACTCAGGCTCACACTTGGCCATGGTACTACTTTACAGTGGACCTGGACCACCGAATGCCGGGTATTGTGTGCAACCTGGTCATGGCTGGCCTCAGCAATAGGAGATGATCAGCAATGTTGGAGAAGGTGGCATTGAATGGAGGGCAATTGATGGAAGCTAAGAAGGTGGCTGAAGGGTGCTTGGTGGCAGTAAAGAATTCAACAAGGACTAGAAGACGATAGGCAACTAGAGGGAAGGCAAAAAGGACTGGAGGGTGATCAGCAGCAAAAGATGACCCATTTGTGGGTGCAGAGCTGAAAGGTTACATCATGTGACTGTGAGGCGCCGAACACCCCAATCTCCACCGCCTCTTCTGCCTTTAGACAAGTCCCCGCTCGCAGGAGACGCGGATTATGCCTCTCCAGACTCGGTTACCCCCAGGACTTAGTTGGCGCAAAGATTACTGGCTTAAGGTGGAGAAAGATGTTTGGCGGGGTATCCCGAATATGGACGCCGGGATTTAGATAGGATAACAGGTGGAGAATCAATCAGGAAGGTCCAAAAACAAGCCGAGGTCAAGCCGGGTGATCACAGAGCGCGGTATCCAAGGGGTCAAGCGAAGAATAGTCAAAACGAGCCAAGGTCAAACCAGGTGAGCACCAAAACGCGGTATCAGAGGGATCAGGCAAAAGCGAAGTCAGGACAGGCAAAAAGGTCAGGACGGGCAGCAGACAGGGATGGTCAGAAACGAAGCTGAGTAGTAACAAAATCAAAGCAGACTAACAGGCACACCCTATTAACCAAAGGCTATAACGGGCACTAATGGACGGAACCAAAACATATTTAAAGGGGAACTGGCCAATGGGAAGGGGGAACTGGTGATTGGTGCAACTGTGATTTGGGGGGAAATGTAGTGTTTGGTGCAACTAGGATGTAGCTCCCTATTGGAGCAGCCCCAGGGACTGGACCGCCCTGGCCAGTCAGGCTGTCCAGTCCCTGGGTTCATTCCCACCCAGGCTATGGACCTGACTGGTCCATTTGAATCTGCCCCCTGCGAATGCGCAGGGAGCAGCGCCGCCGAGGGGCATATTGAAACCGTGCTCGCGCGCACGCGCGAGCACGTGACAGAGGGCCGGGCGCGCTCCCCGAGACGGAAGGGGAAGACGCGCCGGCCACAGAGGAGACGGAGGCAGCATAAGAGGCGGAGGGAGGCCCCGCGATGCCGGCCACCCCCGCCAAGGCAGAAGTAGCGGCGGCGGGCGAGACTGCGGCAGTCGCGGCGGCTGCTGCCCGGCGCGGCCGCCCAAAGACTGGAGCTGCGCGCCGCCGCACAGAGACGCCGCGGGACCGGGCGCCAGGAGAAGGTAAGAACCTAACAGTGACACACTACTTTAGGGCCCACTAAGACTCTCCTGTCCAAGGGCCCCCACAAACCTTGAGCCGACCCTGAATGGAGGCTACATCTGATCTGAACTGGTTTGCATCAGCCTCTGCTCTGTTCTGACCAGACTTCATTCTTGTCCTTCACCTGACCTCTGTCATGGATTTCTCATCTGAGAAATCCCATTAGTAGTAATGACCAGATTTAGACTGAGAGACAGTGGCAGATATGCGGCAAAACGTGTTTAATAACAACAAACCGTACACATCAACCAAGCTGCTATATACATATATACACAAGGAAAAACCAGGAATCAAGAAACACACTCAGATTGCTGTGAAGTCAGAAATCATACGTGCTAGGAGTCCAAATTCCAACAAAAGCAGAGACTAGGGCTTTGACTATGACTATGGCTATGACAGACGTCCTGTGTGCAGAGTTCCAGGGTTCAGGTTCAGGGTTCAGGTTCAGGTTCAGGTTTCAGAAGACAGAGTAATGCTGATCTGCTGAGCCATGTGCTAACCAGCTTTTATAGGCCAGGAAGTCCACCAGGTGCTGGATGATTAATACACCTCAGCAGGATAGAGCCATCTGCTGGTGGAGCAGCATAATGCAGGGGACATCAGGCTGTGGAGGATCTCCAGACCTGACAAACTCAAATCCTATTCAAGTCTATGGAAAGGAATGGAATTCTGGTTGCGTGCTCTAGTCTCTGGTTCTGGTTGTGCTGAATGGGTTCGCTCATCTTTACTGAGGACTGTTAAAAGGGTTAATATAAGATTTTGCTCTATGTAAGCAGGTGCGCTCCAGAACTTTTGTTCTGCCTACTATGCTCACCACCCTGCAGAGATAGAGTATCTCACTCGCTCTCCCACCGTGGCTGTTTGCACAATAAACTTCTAGAAGCGTAGAAAGTAAATTTCTCCTAATTGTTCTTTAGAGACCTCTGAAAGATGGTAACCATCTGTCCTCGATTACCAGGGAACTCTCACAAACAACATGCAGTGCTATAGAATTCCTCCTGGAGACTCATCTCAAGAAACAGAAATCATATTATTTTGTCTCTTGAGAAACCTGCTAAAAGGTCCGATGTATTTGGTCCAATAAGATCATTTTAAATCCAATCAGTTTACCAAAAGTCTAACCAAGGTGACGATGATCACCATCCAAGTTGCACGTAGTTCTGCTGATTCTCACTGCTGGTTGGCTCTTTAGAACTCCAGGAGAAACCTGGTGTAGACCACACTTGCTCAACCCTTCTCCTCAATTGCCACCAACAGGCCAGGATTTGCAGATCTCCACACAGATGCCCAGGTGGAGTAATTTGTGCTCAGACAGAGCTTAAGAGTCAGCATCATGGAAATTATGGAAATCCACAAAACGTGACCTATTGGTGGCTGTTAAGGAGGAACATTGGACAGTCTGGGGAGTTCTCAACTTCTGTTTCATTTATACTTCTGATTCTCCATTTGACAGGTTTAACTTACCTGTCTTCTGCTTTTCCTCCTGCACTTAACCATTCTTCTCAGGTGCTTTCCATAGGGCAGTGCTATCTTGGCTTCTTCTCTGACATGTGATGCACTGTGTCGCCACCCGAGATCTCACGCCTGTGCAGTGAAGTTATCATCTTGGTTAGGGCGGATGCAGAGGGATCAGAAATGTTGCAAGATGTCAGCGCGCCTAGCGAGGACACAGGGGGAGGACGTCAGAGGATTGCTAAGCTCCCCCCATCTGTCAAAAATGGCTAAGGCGGGTGGGGTGGAAAAAGCAGCAGGATGACGGCGATCTAGAAGATGTCATTTAAAAGGTATGGAAAATTGCGGTGGGGGGCTGTCAGGACCTAGAAGTTTAAAGATCCAAAGTTCCTCTTTAATGAGGAGATTGGGCACCTATGAGGTTGACTTCATGGACCAGCTTTCAACAGAGCTTTAGCGTCAATAAAATCACAGAAGTGAACGTTGGATCTACTGATTGCCACTCTTAAAATGAAACAGTTGACACAATATTGTACTGCATGGTAGTGCGATCAATGCATGACTCAGTTTTAATGCAAAACTGTATTAAGTTTGATTAGATTGATAAGAGACCTTCTCCCTGGTTTCTAATATTTTTGGACACCAGCTGCAAAATGTGATCTGGAGATGTCAATGGTCCAAAACGGTTAGGGATTAATAACAAGATTTGCTGTAAAAATCGCAAATCTATATGGTCAGTAGGGAATTCTCCATATTGATCTAATACAACTCTCCTCCTTGGTTGCTGCTAGAACTTGCGCAAAGAACTGCACATCAAAGGCCAAAGAACAACCAAGGCAAAGCATGAATATGGAAATGGTTACGGATAGCTGGGGCCCAGCAACAGGTGGTCAGTCTTTCACACATCATGAGGCAGGAAGAAGCAGGGTGCAAAGATTAGAGAGTTTGTGGTATCCAAATGATCAAGTAAAAACATTGGTGAGCAGGTGAGGTTGTTTCAAGAAGCAATAAAAATTGCACAAGTGTAAATTTACATGAAAATCCTGCCTAATGGCTTGCCATTATGTTTTGGGGGCAACAGAACCTGGTGTAAAACCTAATGCCATCATTTCCACCAGCATTTCAGTATCTGTTGACAGTTGATAAGGAAGCCATGCTAAATATATATGAAATAATATAAATGATAAAAATAAAATTTGGATCACTGGTGAAGCCATTGCTCCCAACAAAATCCAAGTTTGTTCATTTTTTGTTTAAAAAAAGAATTTTGTTGGGAGCAATGGCTTCACCAGTGATCCAAATCTTATTTTTATCATTTATATTATTTCATATATATTTAGCATGGCTTCCGTGTTGTATCCGTTATTGTATCCAACCAACATAAGCTAACATTGGCCTTCAATGTTTTTTATGTTTCCGGGGACTAAAAGCAACCAGCTAAACGTTAGCCTTGGTGGCTTCTTATAAAGTAATTGGATGTTAAAAACAAGGAGTATTGACATAAAGTGTTGGGACACTAAAAGTACCCAGAACCCGTGAACATTGGCCTTGGTGCCTTTTTATAGTACCGGAACACTAAAAGCAACCATCGTAATTGAATGCTGGCATTTGTGGCTTCTTATAATGTTCCAGAACACAAAACACAACCAGCGTAATAACTTTGGACCTGGTAGCTTTGTTGTTGGACAATGTAAGTGTCCAGAGTGAGTGAACACTGGCCTTGGTGCCTGTGTATAGTGCCTGGACAATCAAAGCAACCAACCAAAATCAATATTGGCCATGTTAGATTCTTATAACATTTCTGGACACTAAAAGCAACCAGCATAATCGAACAATGGCTTTGGTGGCTTCTTTAATGTTCTAGCTATAATGTTTTAACTAAAAATATTCCAAGACGCTGCATCTAACCGGGAAAGAGCTGTTCTACTGCCTCCAGGCTTTTAATTTTAACTTTATTGTTTCTCGACGCATAAAGAAAGAAGCCTGTTCAAACTGTAGGAAACACAAAAATATACACTACTGTATTTTTATTAAAGAAAAAACATGGTTCCTAATGGCCTTCCAATAATGTTTTGGGGAACCTACCAGTAAATGCTAATGTCATCATTTCCACTAGCATTTCAATATTTGTTGACAGCTGACACGGAAGTCATGCTAAATATATATCAAATAATATAAATGATAAAAGCAAGATTTGGATGACTGGTGAAGCCATTGCTCCCAACAAAATCCAAGTTTTAAACAAAAAATGCACTGGGGTATTTATTGTATCCAACCAACATAAGCTAACATTGGCCTTCAATGATTTTTATGCTTCAGAAGACTAAGGCCCTTATTTAACAAGGGATAGCGCCAGGTAGCGAATGGTGAGCGAACGGTAATGACGGTCACCGCCACGAGAACGCCGGCTCCCCACCGCAATCACACATTTATCAAGCCGATCCTGCTTAGCGACTGACAGAGCGCCAGATAGCGAATCATTCATCATTATTCCAGCCTCAACCCACAGCGCCAGCGAGCGACCTTGAACAGCGACAGGTATGACCTCTCGCTACCTGGCTCTCTCAAATGCATTTCAATGGAGCAATCTTTAAATATTCTTAATTAATTGCTATTAATGTTTTATTTTTATTTTTTTTTTTTAAATGTCAAAAATTCTGTGACCACTTCTGCCATGTTAGATATTTTTTTTAAGGTAAAAAAAAAAAAAAAAATTGTGCAGAATTGATATTACAGGTCTGATATTAATGTATTCATATTACAAAATGTTTTGAAAAACTTGTTTTTTTGTTGTTTGGGGGTTAAAAAACTACTTTTAACCCATCGCCGCCAGCGCTCTGGGGTTTAAACAAGCATTTCACTGTGCGAGAATTTTTTGAGCGTGATTTGTTATTGAATATGCTGGGAGCCGTTCGCCATGGCCATTCGCTGTCATGCGCTCCCATACAGCGCGGAACCTGTCAAATAGCGACTCCTCACCCAATATTCAACATTACGGCAAACCGACTGAGTCGCTATTAACTACAGAACAACGGCCAAGCACAGCGACTACTAGCGGGCGCTCTGAAAATGCCGCTACTGTCGCTCATCTGTCGCTACCTGGCGCTATTAATGAATCGGCCTCCCCAAGCAACCGGCTGAACGTTAGCCTTGGTGGCTTCTTATAAAGTAATTGGATGTTAAAAACAAGGAGTATTTACATAAAGTGTTGGGACACTAAAAGTACCCAGAGTAAGTGAACATTGGCCTTGTGCCTTATTATAGAACTGAAACACTAAAAGCTACAAGCGTCAATGAACGCTGGCATTTGTGGCTTCTTATAATGTCCCAGGACACTAAACACAACCAGCGTAATTGAACTTTGGACCTGTTGGCTTTGTTGTCGGACAATGTAAGCGTCCAGAGTAAGTGAACATTGGCCTTGGTATCTATGTATAGTCCCTGGACTATAGAAGCAACCAGCCAAAATAACATTTATAACATTTCTGGACACTAAAAGCAAACCAGCATAAGCGAACAATGGCGTTGGTGGCTTCTTTAATGTTCTAGCTATAATGTTTTAACTAAAAATATTCCAAGACGCTGCATTTAACCAGGAAAGACCTGTTCTACTGCCTCCGGGCTTTTAATTTTAACTTTATTGGCTCTTGAAGCATAAAGAAAGAACCTTGCTCAACCTGTAGGAAAAACAAAAATATACATTACTGTATTTTTATTAAAGAAAAAACATGGTTCCCTGTCTGTTCGTGAGGGTTCCCATTTATTCATGTCAGGGGATCTCTGTAGAAATAAATCAAGGCAGTTGGACCTATTGCTTTATTTTCTTTTGCTGGTCATCTGATTGGCTTTACCAATTCGATTGTCTGAATGGGCCTTTCCATAGGCATGCCCCCTAGGGGAAGAGACAGGAGCAGGGCCAAAAAAGAGGTTTGTTCAGTTGCTATCTGGCTGATAAGGCAATGAACAGAAAGTTTAGAGCACATGTGCTCAACCTGTGGCTCCGGGGCCACAGGTGGCCCTCAGTGCCATCTCATGTGGCCCCTGACCTGCTGTGGGGAAAGTAGGAGGGGTACATAGAACTGATGTGTAAAGGTAGTTAAATAAGGGCACAGTCAGGATGGGCAATTGCACGTAGAGTGATGTAGGGGGGCACATTGGTAAACAGAGGTGGCAGCGGTGGCTTGGAGGAAGTGACATTGATTGTATGACACCACCACCGACACCCTTGGCACAATCATTTAGTAAAATATGTTTTCTATAATAATTGAATGCTTAGCATAGGTGAGAGTTAAGATGGGTTGAGTATTGGGTACCTGGTCAAGATGATGTGGGGAGGTCTATAAGTGACCCATATTTTCAGAGAGGTAAGCCAATTGGCATGTGTATTGCTAATACCACGGCCGGATTAAGTGTGGTGGAGGCCCCTGGGCACAGAATCTGGTGGAGGCCCCAGATACTTGACAAGGAAAAAAATACTGTAACTTATTGGTTGTTGTCTGGCACCCTCCCACTTACTGGAACGTCAGATCGAGTCCCTTGTGCCCCCCTTGTGTGGGTGCGTGTTGCTCGGGAAATCCTATAACCATAACCCCCTTTGCTGTGCAAGTGGTGGAGCCCCCGGGCGCCCTCCTCATAATCCGGCCCTGGGTGATACATATGAGTGTAGGGCAGTGGTGGAAGGACATACAAGCAGGGTTTGTGAAGACAGTGGGGATCTTGATCTTTGTAGAAAATCTTCATTCCTAAAAACAAAACCTATTCATTGTGACCCGTGACTAATGCCCTTATTCATCAAGCGATAGCGCCAGGTAGTGTCTGACGAGCGCCAGGTAGCGGCAGCTAACGGCGACTACCGACTCAAGTACGCCCGGCGGCGGTCACAATGACGCATTTATCAAGCAAAATGAGGCTAGCGCCGGCGAGAGCGACGGCTAGCGCGGCATTCATCATGAAGCCGCCTGGACCAAACAGCGCCGCTGCAAATTCCCTCACAGCGCCAGGTATGAGCTGTCGCTCCCTGGCGATGTCCAATGCATTTCAATGGAGCAATCTATAATTATTCATAATTAATTGGTATTCATTTTTTTTTTTTTTTTTTAATGTCAAAAAATCGGAGACCACTTCTGCAATGTTAGGATTTATTTTTAAGTCAAAAAAAAAATTAAAAAAAATTTGTGCAGAATTGATCTAACAGGTCTGAGATTAATGTATTCATATAACAAAATGATTCTAAAAACATGTATAATGTTACATTCAAAAAATATGGTTGTTTAGGGGTTAAAAACGAGTTAATACACATAGCCGCAAGCGCTCTGGGGTTTAAACAAGGAATGGACAGCGACAGCACATTCGGAGCGTGATTTTTTGATGAATATGAAGCTAGCCGTTCGCTCTGGCCATTCGTTGTCAGGCGCTCACATACAACGCTGGACCTGTGAAACAGCGACCCCCCAGCCCGTATTCAACATTACCGCACACCGACTGAGTCGCTGTCATCAAGCTAACGCCGGCCAAGCACAGCGAATACTGGCTGGCGCTGAAAAAATCACGCTACAGTCGCTCATCTGTCGCTACCTGGCGCTATTAATGAATCGGCCTCTAAGTTGCAAATCATTTAAGTAGGCCACGCTTGTCAAAAGATTGAGCGTGGCCTACTTAAATGATTAGTTTAGAGCCTCTCCAAACCCTAATAGATAACCTCTAGACAGTCTAGTTTTTGGCCCCGATTCAGTAAGTAAAAAAAAAATCACTTTAGGTGCAAAAATCATGAGAGTTTCCCTGTTGCTGAATCACCAGCTAGGAAGACAATGAAAGTCAATGGTACTTTTTACTGCTAAAAAAAATAGTGAACTTTTTACTACTTTTTACACTGTAGTAAAAAGTGCCATTGACTCTTAGGCCCTTATTTATGAAGGAATAGCGACAGGTAGCGACTGGTGAGCAACCGGTAATGACGGGCCCCGCCACGAGAACGCCGGCTCCCCACCACAATCACACATTTATCAAGCCGATCCTGCTTAGCGACTGAGATAGCGCCAGATAGCGACTCAATCATCATTATTCCAGCCTCAGCCCTCAGCGCCAGCGTCCGACCTTGAACAGCGACAGGTATGACCTCTCGCTACCTGGCGCTCTCCAATGCATTTCAATGGAACAATCTTTAAATATTAATAATTAATTGTTATTAATGTTTTTTTTTTTTTTTTTTTTTTTTAATGTGAAAAATTCTGTGACCACTTCTGCCATGTTAGATATTTTTTTTAAGGTAAAAAAAAAATTGTGCAGAATTGATATTACAGGTCCGATATTAATGTATTCATATTACAAAATTATTTAAAAAACTTGTTTTTTTTTTGGTTTCCAAAAATATGGTTGTTTGGGGGTTAAAAAACTACTTTTAACCCATCGCCGCCAGCGCTCTGGGGTTTAAACAAGCATTTCACAGCGCGAGAATTTTTTGAGCGTGATTTGTTAATGAATATGGTGGAAGCCGGTCGCTAGGGCCAGTCGCTATCATGCGCTCCCATACAGCGCGGAACCTGTCAAATAGCGACTCCTCACCCAATATTCAACATTACTGCACACCGACTGAGTCGCTGTCAACAACCGAACAACGGCCAAGCACAGCGACTACTAGCGGGCGCTGTGAAAATACTGCTACAGTCGCTCAACTGTCGCTACCTGTTGCTATTAATGAATCGGCCTCTTATTGTCTTCTTAGCTGGTGATTCAGCAACAGTGACATTCTCATGCTTTTTTCTCATAGGGTTATTTTTTTACTACTACCAACATTTTTTTGGGATCTCACTAGATTGAAGCCATTTAATTTTGAAAATTCAGGTCATTTAAATTAATAACATCTTAATATATATATATATATATATATATATATATATATATATATATATATTTATATATATATATTTATATATATATTTTTTTTTTTTTTTTTTTTTTTTAATGTGACCTCATTTTTTTGCTTCCTTCCCTAAATAAATATTTAATCCCCTAAAAAGTTCATTTAACCCAGCCGAGCGATTAATCTCTTGTTTTTTTCTTACTGGGCATTACATATACAGAGGCCCGCGTTTTATTTCTAAAAACGTGTAGTAAAAAGTGCCATTGACTTTTATTGTCCTCCTAGTTGGTGATTCAGCAACAGTGACATTCTCAGGCTTTTTTTTCCTATAGTGTAAAATCTTTACTTCTACCAACATTTTTTTCGGTTCTCACGTCAGCCTTGACTTTGAAAATTGAGGTCATTTAGATAAAAGTTGGGGAGTTCTTCTTTAATAACATCTTTTTATTATATATATATATTTAATGTGACCTCATTTTTTTGCTTCCTTTCCAAAATAAATATTTAATCCCCTAAAAAGTTCATTTAACCCCGCCAAGCGATTAATCTCTTGCTTTTTTTCTTACTGGGCATTAAATATACAGAGGCCCACGTTTACTCCTAAGAAAAATTTTTACTCCCTTTTACACTGTAGTAAAAAGTGCCATTGACACGTGGAGGCTGATTCACTACTAGCGCCAGGTATCGGCAGATGAGCGTCTGTATAGCGGCACTTAGAGCGACCGCTAGTAGACGCTGTAAACATGTATTGGGTGCTGTAACAGAGCGCCTCAGTCGCTGTAGTAACCTGCCTGGAATTGATGAATGTGATGTGTGTTTGGCACTCACCAGTACAGCACTGCAGGGAGTGAGAGTTAGCGGCAGCTCAGTGCGACCGGCACTCGGCGCTCCACACCATACTTATCAAAAAAGGAGACACACACAGTGTCAGCACTCTAAAGCTGGTCGCTGTAGCATAGAGCGCCAGACGCTGTGTGATTAAAGTCCGTTTTTTGAACACATATCCCCCAGTAACAAAGCAAAATCACATGGAATGACATTGTTATAACACTGTGACAATAACACTTTAGTGCCAGACCTGTAATGACAATATAAAAAGTCCAAAAAGTTTCTAAAAATGTTTGTTTGCAGCGACACTGAGTGAAAGTTAGTACCTGACGCTCTGGAAGCTACAGCACCGTGGCGCTATACACTGAGCCGCCTGTAATAATACATGTGACACTACATGACGCTGTTAGAGGCGCTATACACTGACCTGCCTGTAATCATACCTGTGACACTACATGACGCTGTTAGAGGCGCTATACACTGACCTGCCTGTAATAATACATGTGACACTACATGGCGCTGTTAGAGGCGCTATACACTGACCTGCCTGTAATAATACATGTGACGCTACATGACGCTGTTAGAGGCGCTATACACTGACCTGCCTGTAATAATACATGTGACACTACATGGCGCTGTTAGAGGTGCTATACACTGACCTGCCTGTAATAATACATGTGACACTACATGACGCTGTTAGAGGCGCTATACACTGACCTGCCTGTAATAATACATGTGACACTACATGGCGCTGTTAGAGGCGCTATACGCTGAGCCGCCTGTAATAATACATGTGACGCTACATGGCGCTGTTAGAGGCGCTATACACTGACCTGCCTGTAATAATACATGTGACACTACATGGCGCTGTTAGAGGTGCTATACACTGACCTGCCTGTAATAATACATGTGACACTACATGGCGCTGTTAGAGGCGCTATACACTGACCTGCCTGTAATAATACATGTGACGCTACATGGCGCTGTTAGAGGCGCTATACACTGACCTGCCTGTAATAATACATGTGACACTACATGGCGCTGTTAGAGGTGCTATACACTGACCTGCCTGTAATAATACATGTGACACTACATGGCGCTGTTAGAGGCGCTATACACTGACCTGCCTGTAATAATACATGTGACACTACATGGCGCTGTTAGAGGCGCTATACACTGACCTGCCTGTAATAATACATGTGACGCTACATGGCGCTGTTAGAGGCGCTATACACTGACCTGCCTGTAATAATACATGTGACACTACATGGCGCTGTTAGAGGTGCTATACACTGACCTGCCTGTAATAATACATGTGACACTACATGGCGCTGTTAGAGGCGCTATACGCTGAGCCGCCTGTAATAATACATGTGACGCTACATGGCGCTGTTAGAGGGGGGCTATACACTGACCTGCCTGTAATAATACATGTGACGCTACATGGCGCTGTTAGAGGTGCTATACACTGACCTGCCTGTAATAATACATGTGACACTACATGGCGCTGTTAGAGACGCTATACACTGACCTGCCTGTAATAATACATGTGACGCTACATGGCGCTGTTAGAGGGGGGCTATACACTGACCTACCTGTAATAATACATGTGACACTACATGACGCTGTTAGAGGCGCTATACACTGAGCTGCCTGTAATAATACATGTGACGCTACATGACGCTGTTAGAGGCGCTATACACTGACCTGCCTGTAATAATACATGTGACGCTACATGGCGCTGTTAGAGGCGCTATACACTGACCTGCCTGTAATAATACATGTGACACTACATGACGCTGTTAGAGGCGCTATACACTGAGCTGCCTGTAATAATACATGTGACGCTACATGACGCTGTTAGAGGCGCTATACACTGACCTGCCTGTAATAATACATGTGACGCTACATGACGCTGTTAGAGGTGCTATACACTGACCTGCCTGTAATAATACATGTGACGCTACATGGCGCTGTTAGAGGGGGGCTATACACTGACCTGCCTGTAATAATACATGTGACACTACATGACGCTGTTAGAGGCGCTATACACTGACCTGCCTGTAATAATACATGTGACGCTACATGACGCTGTTAGAGGCGCTATACACTGACCTGCCTGTAATAATACATGTGACGCTACATGGCGCTGTTAGAGGCGCTATACACTGACCTGCCTGTAATAATACATGTGACGCTACATGACGCTGTTAGAGGCGCTATACACTGAGCTGCCTGTAATAATACATGTGACACTACATGACGCTGTTAGAGGCGCTATACACTGAGCTGCCTGTAATAATACATGTGACGCTACATGACGCTGTTAGAGGCGCTATACACTGACCTGCCTGTAATAATACATGTGACGCTACATGACGCTGTTAGAGGTGCTATACACTGACCTGCCTGTAACAATACATGTGACACTACATGGCGCTGTTAGAGGCGCTATACACTGACCTGCCTGTAATAATACATGTGACGCTACATGGCGCTGTTAGAGGCGCTATACACTGACCTGCCTGTAATAATACATGTGACACTACATGGCGCTGTTAGAGGCGCTATACACTGACCTGCCTGTAATAATACATGTGACGCTACATGACGCTGTTAGAGGCGCTATACACTGACCTGCCTGTAATAATACATGTGACGCTACATGGCGCTGTTAGAGGCGCTATACACTGACCTGCCTGTAATAATACATGTGACACTACATGGCGCTGTTAGAGGCGCTATACACTGACCTGCCTGTAATAATACATGTGACACTACATGGCGCTGTTAGAGGCGCTATACACTGACCTGCCTGTAATAATACATGTGACACTACATGGCGCTGTTAGAGGCGCTATACACTGAGCTGCCTGTAATAATACATGTGACACTACATGGCGCTGTTAGAGGCGCTATACACTGAGCCGCCTGTAATAATACATGTGACACTACATGGCGCTGTTAGAGGCGCTATACACTGACCTGCCTGTAATAATACATGTGACGCTACATGGCGCTGTTAGAGGCGCTATACACTGACCTGCCTGTAATAATACATGTGACACTACATGACGCTGTTAGAGGCGCTATACACTGACCTGCCTGTAATAATACATGTGACGCTACATGGCGCTGTTAGAGGCGCTATACACTGACCTGCCTGTAATAATACATGTGACACTACATGGCGCTGTTAGAGGCGCTATACACTGACCTGCCTGTAATAATACATGTGACACTACATGGCGCTGTTAGAGGCGCTATACACTGACCTGCCTGTAATAATACATGTGACGCTACATGGCGCTGTTAGAGGCGCTATACACTGACCTGCCTGTAATAATACATGTGACGCTACATGACGCTGTTAGAGGTGCTATACACTGAGCTGCCTGTAATAATACAAGTGACACTACATGGCGCTGTTAGAGGTGCTCACCAGATTCACTTTCATAAATGTGGTTAGAGGCGTTCACCAGACGCTGCCTTCCGCTACCTGGCGCTATCCCTTCTAAAATAACCTCCTTATTGTCCTCCTAGCTGGTGATTCAGCAACAGTGACATTCTCATGCTTTTTTTTCTCATACGGTGAATTTTTTACTACAACCAACATTTTTTGGGGCTCTCATTGGATCGAAGCCCTTGACTTTGAAAATTGAGGTCATTTAAATAAAAGTTTAGAGAGTTGAGGAGTTCTTCTTTAATAACATCTTTTAATATATATATATATATATATATATATATATATATATATATATATTTAATGTGACCTCATTTTTTTGCTTCCTTCCCTAAATAAATATTTAATCCCCTAAAAAGTTCATTTAACGCAGCCGAGCGATTATTCTCTTGTTTTCTTCTTACCGGGCATTAAATATACAGAGGCCCGCGTTTTACTCCTGAAAGCTTTATTAAATCTTCTGGGGAATTTTTCCCGCAGCCATTTCATATGTATTCTGCACAGACACAGCAACATTTTTTTTTAACCCTAACACCCAAAATTAAGAATTTTTTATTCATTTTTATTTCATTGTATGTATTTAAATTAGAAGAAATGTACAAATATAGATCGGCTTTCCATTTCCTGCCTGGGAAATGCCTCTTTTTTTTTTAAAGTCATTAATAGGAGCGCCACGCACCCGAGCTGGATATTCCCGCTGCGGGATCATCGATTGGCCGCGGCGGATATTAAATAATGTATTTTATATTGGGGCAATTACTTCATCTATAAGGCGTATTTCTTCCCCAGCGGCGCTGAGGCTTGCACGAGTGCCTGCGGGCTATTTTGCATTTTTTTTTCCCGTCACATGGCGGTAAAGGTTATTAATGGCGGTTAGATTGCTCGCACTTCATTAAGCGCGCTTCATTTTCTGGCCGGTAAACAACGTCTAGTCTTGAAAGTAACAGACTTGGCGAGTTTTTAGGGGTAATTTATTAGGATTAGGAGAGGCTCTCCCGCCGTAATGAGAACCTGGGTGCTCTAAACAAAAAATTGGAGTGGACGAGCCCTAGGCACACCTTTCTCCCATAAGGAAGCACCACAACAACCGCCAATAATACAATACAATACTTTATTAATACAAAAAAGAGGCAAAAAAAACATATAACACAAGACATATTAAACCGGACCTTCAGCGTGATTTAATGAAAAGCCCAAACTCCTCAAAAACGGTTCCCCAGCATCTAAAATTAATATATTTTAAGTTTTTAGTCACTAACTTATTATTCTTTCCCCCACTGGGCAGCAACTCTGTTCAGGAAGTTAGGATACGGGCGCCGCCATCTTGACTCAGAAGTATCACACTTACTGAGGAGAGGAGAGTGGGATAAGGTATAGGGGGGCGGGTTATAGCTGTGCTTTGCTCAGACAGAGCAGAGCTGGGGTCAGGTAAAGGTCAGCAGTCCCAGAATGCAGAGCAGCACAGTCAGGAGGCACTTCCTGTTTGCAGGCTGCCTGATAAGATGGCGGCTTCCATAAGCTGCCATCTTGGATGTTTAAAGGTTTATAACATGCAGTAGATGCAGGTAGGATGATTTTTAATGTGAGCAATCTGTATGTACAGGGTGTGGGAAACATATAAGATAGACTCTTATTCAGAGTGAAGGCCCGCTTTAACCTCCTTAGCGGTGATCCCGAGCGTGACTCGGGGTTAATTTGCGCTGTAAGTAGCGGTAACCCAGAGTCACGCTCGGGATCTATTTGGCAGAGGAGCAGGGCGGCGCAGTCTCCTTACCTTCTCCCTGCGATCCAGCGATGTCCCCGCTGCGATCGCAGGTGAGAGCCGCGGCTGCGGCGTCCGTCTCACTTCCTGGTTCCGTCTCTGTGAGCCGCAGAGGCTCATGGGGGCGGAGCCGTGCGTCAGAGACAAATGTAATGGTAACGCTTTCGTTACCATTACATTTGCCTCTATCATAACGCCAGGGGGGTTAAAAACAACCGTTATGACCATAAGTATACAATAAATAAGGCCCAAAAAAAAGGGACTATCCAATTCATACCACATGGGTGCAGGGCCTCAAGTATTAATGCCCTTAATCAATCGCTTTGTGCCGGCACAAAAATTGTATATACCACAAAAACCACTAACGGCCTTATTTATCAAGGGATAGCGCCAGGTAGTGTCTCACTAGCGCCAGGTAGCGCCAGCTATCGGCGGCTACCGACTCCAGAACGCCAGGCGGCGGACACAATCGCGCATTTATCACGCTAAATGAGGCTAGCGCCGGCGAGAGCGTCACCTAGCGCGGGATTCATCATGTAGCCGACTGCAACGAACAGCGCCGCTGCTAATCCCATCACAGCGCCAGGTATGACCTCTCGCTCCCTGGCGCTCTCCAATGCATTTCAATGGAGCAATCTTTAAATAGTCATAATTAATTGATATGACTGTTTTTTTTTTGTTTTTTTTTTAACTGTCAAAAATTCTGTGACCACTTTGGCAATGTTAGATTTGTTTTTTAAGGTAAAAAAAAATAAAAAAAAAATTTGTGCAGAATTGATATTACAGGTCTGATATTAATGTATTCATATTACAAAATGTTTAGAAAAACTTGTTTAATTTTTAAATCAAAAAATATGGTTGTTTGGGGGTTAAAAAACTACTTTTAAGCCATCGCCGCCAGCGCTCTGGGGTTTAAACAAGCATTTCACAGCGCGAGAATTTTTTGAGCGTGATTTGTTAATGAATATGCTGGGAGCCGTTCGCTATGGCCGTTCGCTGTCAGGCGCACCCATACAGCGCGGAACCTGTGAAACAGCGACTCCTAACCCCGTATTCAACATTACCGCACACCGACTGGGTCGCTGTCAACAAGCGAACAACGGCCAAGCGCAGCGAATACTAGCGGGCGCTGTGAAAATCGCGCTACTGGCGCTCATATGTCGCTACCTGGCGCTATTAATGAATCGGCCTCTATGGAATCTTAAATAAAGTGCTAAAGTGCAATAGAACTAAATAATCATGCTATTTAACAATCAATATAATCCATAACCCCACCAATACATATATATACACACAAATGAAGATATGTTAATACAAAGTGCAAGTGCATGTGTATAAAGACATCAAATTTAACTACATCTACGACTAATATTGCACAAGAAATCCATCCCCAACAGGAATCAATAAAATCACACAAAACCTCAATGAATATGTAAAAATGAATTCAGGTGCCGGCAAACAATACGCACAGAAATCTCACGTCATATAGGACCACCCAGGGTATACAAAAAGAGGACAACCACGGTATTAACCCCCCGCGCACGCAGCTCCCATGCTGCTTCAAGGGTGAGGGTGAACCTGGGTGCTGAGATTGGAGAGCTTCCAGAACACACAGGGGTGAAAGAGGAACAACACCCAAGATATCGGCGGAGCCCCTTTTGTGTGTATCCTCCAGGATCGCCCATGAATTCACCTTTTCCTCCTTCTTGCGGGTAATGCGCTCAGCCAATTATCAATCCATTGCGATTCCCTGAATGGCACGAGATGCCATGAATGAGATGCCAGGCACGGCATATAGCGCTGATTGGACAAGAGCCTGTGCATGCGCTATGGACCCAGGGGACAGGTGAGTTTTAAGGGCAATCTTGGGGTTTCACACAGTGGGGACAAGGACCTTTCACTGACTACAGAAGGTGAGCTTTAATTTCCAAACACCAACTTTTTTCCTTTTTTGCTCATTTAGAATACATTAGGATCACATTAGGATCACATTAGGAAAACAATAGGACTACATAAGGATCACAATAGGATCGCATTAGGATCACATTAGGATCACACAAGGATCATGTTAGGATCCCAATAGAATCACATTAGGATCACAATACGACTACATTAGGATTACATTAGGATCACAATAGGATCACATTAGGAAAACAATAGGACTACATAAGGATCACAATAGGATCGCATTAGGATCACATTAGGATCACACAAGGATCATGTTAGGATCCCAATAGAATCACATTAGGATCACAATACGACTACATTAGGATTACATTAGAATCACACAAGGATCATGTTAGGATCCCAATAGTTAGGAACACAATAGAATCACATTAAGCCACATTAGGATCACAATAGGACTACATTAGGATCAAATTTACAGGCTGATTCATCGCCAGGTAGCGACAGATGAGCGTCTGTAGAGCGGATTTCAGAGGGACCGCTAGTAATCGTTGAGCTCGGCCATGGTTCGTTGTTTCAGAGCGCCTCAGTCGCTGTCCGGCATTGATGAATATATGTGAGTCGCTATACTACCCTATACTAGGCTGTTTATGGACATGTATCCACTAGTAACAAAGTGAAAACATATGGAATGACATTGTTATTACATTGTAACATGAGCACTTTAATACCAGACATGTAAGGACAATTCTGCATAAAAATATTATTAATTCAAAAAGTTTTCAAAAATGTCATTTTCTTGGCCAGGAAACATGTCAGAAGGTTTGTGTTTTTTTTACGGAAAAGAAATGGAATCAGGAAAGGGATTTAAGGATTGTCCATAGAAATGTATGGGAGAGCGCCAGGTAGCGACAGGTAAGATGCGGCGCTCTGCAAGGCTGAACGCTGGCGCTGTATGCCCAGTCTGGCATAATGATGAATCGGACGCTACATGGCGTTGTTCTAGTCACTCACCAGATTTGGCTTCATAAATGTGTAATTGTGTGCCGTGTACGGCGTTCACCTGCCGCTACCTGCCGCTAACCTGCTGCTGTACAGGCACTACCTGGCACTAGAGCTTCATGAATAAGCCCCTAAGTCACATTAGGATCACAATAGGATCACATAAGGATCTTAATAGGATCACATTACAATCACAATAAGATCACATTAGGATCACAATAGGATTGCATTTGTAATGCCAAATGTATTCTCAAGTTCAGTGGGTTTTGGTCCGCTTTTCTACTGAACCAAAGGCTCGCCAGTAACAAAGCCTCTATAGAGGGCACACTAACCTCTTAGCCAGTTTATGGCGCCGAGGAGTGCAGTTGCAGTCAAGGAGGAATGCATTATAGAAGAGCCGAAGAAGGCCTGCACTGAAAATTCAACCCACCCGGCAAAAATGAATCTGGCGACCCCTCCCTCCCCTGGTCCACCGCACAGGCGATTGAAGATATCTCTCGTGTCTGATCTGTTCTCCCTCACAAACATGAACCAGCGGGGACACACATTCTGTCAACGCCGCACACATCATAGCACGATGGCGGCGGCGACGGTGGCAGACAGACGTGTCGGAGAGCAGATGGGTTGGGGAGTTTAATTAGGCTGGCGGGTTTCTCTTTTATGTTACAACTAATGAAAACGCCAGCCGACCTGAAGCTTCCCCGGGAAAATAATTAGCCGGCCTTTTTATCCGATCGCTCCATGCGAGCTTAAGCAAAGTTCTCATTCCGAGAAGATTTTTTTGATAACTCTTAATTAATTGACTGGCAGGTGATTTAATAAGAAGAGAGATGTCTGATCTGCACGTAGGCGAGTGAATGACGGCCCGACTCGGGGTAGGAGGATGCTGCTACCTGTCAGACTGTATGGATAAGGAACGATATATAGATTTATAGATATGGCAAACGCTAAAACATTCTGCACCCCCTCTTTGCCCTGCTCCATTCTGCACCACCCTCTCCTCCCTGCTCCATTCTGCACCCCCTCTCTTCCCTGCTCCATTCTGCATCCCATCTCTTTCCTGCTCCATTCTGCACCCCCTCTTTGCCCTGCTCCATTCTGCACCACCCTCTCTTCCCTGCTCCATTCTGCGCCCCCATCTCTGCCCTGCTCCATTCTGCACCCCATCTCTTTCCTGCTCCATTCTGCACCCCCATCTCTTCCCTGCTCCATTCTGCATCCCATCTCTTTCCTGCTCCATTCTGCACCCCCATCTCTTCCCTGCTCCATTCTGCACCCCCATCTCTTCCCTGCTCCATTCTGCACCCCATCTCTTCCCTGCTCTATTCTGCACCCCCATCTCTTCCCTGCTCCATTCTGCACCCCCATCTCTTCCCTGCTCCATTCTGCACCCCCATATCCTCCCTGCTCCATTCTGCACCCCCATCTCTTCCCTGCTCCATTCTGCACCCCCTCTCTTCCCTGCTCCATTCTGCATCCCATCTCTTTCCTGCTCCATTCTACACCCCCTCTTTGCCCTGCTCCATTCTGCACCACCCTCTCTTCCCTGCTCCATTCTGCGCCCCCATCTCTTCCCTGCTCCATTCTGCACCCCCATCTCTGCCCTGCTCCATTCTGCGCCCCCATCTCTTCCCTGCTCCATTCTGCACCCCCATCTCTGCCCTGCTCCATTCTGCATCCCATCTCTTTCCTGCTCCATTCTGCACCCCCATCTCTTCCCTGCTCCATTCTGCACCCCCATCTCTTCCCTGCTCCATTCTGCACCCCATCTCTTCCCTGCTCTATTCTGCACCCCCATCTCTTCCCTGCTCCATTCTGCACCCCCATCTCTGCCCTGCTCCATTCTGCATCCCATCTCTTTCCTGCTCCATTCTGCACCCCCATCTCTTCCCTGCTCCATTCTGCACCCCCATCTCTTCCCTGCTCCATTCTGCACCCCATCTCTTCCCTGCTCTATTCTGCACCCCCATCTCTTCCCTGCTCCATTCTGCACCCCCATCTCTTCCCTGCTCCATTCTGCACCCCCATATCCTCCCTGCTCCATTCTGCGCCCCCATCTCTGCCCTGCTCCATTCTGCATCCCATCTCTTTCCTGCTCCATTCTGCACCCCCATCTCTTCCCTGCTCCATTCTGCACCCCCATCTCTTCCCTGCTCCATTCTGCACCCCATCTCTTCCCTGCTCCATTCTGCACCCCCATCTCTTCCCTGCTCCATTCTGCACCCCCATCTCTTCCCTGCTCCATTCTGCACCCCCATATCCTCCCTGCTCCATTCTGCACCCCCATCTCTCCCCTGCTCCATTCTGCACCCCCATATCCTCCCTGCTCCATTCTGCACCCCCATATCCTCCCTGCTCAATTCTGCACCCCATCTCTTCCCTGCTCTATTCTGCACCCCCATATCCTCCCTGCTCCATTCTGCACCCCATCTCTTTCCTGCTCCATTCTGCACCCCATCTCTTCCCTGCTCCATTCTCCACCCCATCTCCTCCCTGCTCCATTCTGCACCCCCATCTCTTTCCTGCTCCATTCTGCACCCCCATATCCTCCCTGCTCCATTCTGCACCCCATCTCCTCCCTGCTCCATTCTGCACCCCCATCTCTTTCCTGCTCCATTCTGCACCCCCATATCCTCCCTGCTCCATTCTGCACCCCCATATCCTCCCTGCTCCATTCTGCACCCCATCTCTTCCCTGCTCCATTCTGCACCCCCATATCCTCCCTGCTCCATTCTGCACCCCATCTCTTCCGTGCTCCATTCTGCACCCCATCTCTTTCCGGCTCCATTCTGCACCCCCATCTCTTCCCTGCTCCATTCTGCACCCCCATCTCTTCCCTGCTCCATTCTGCACCCCATCTCTTTCCTGCTCCATTCTGCACCCCCATATCCTCCCTGCTCCATTCTGCACCCCCATATCCTCCCTGCTCCATTCTGCACCCCATCTCTTCCCTGCTCTATTCTGCACCCCCATATCCTCCCTGCTCCATTCTGCACCCCCATATCCTCCCTGCTCCATTCTGCACCCCCATCTCTGCCCTGCTCCATTCTGCACCCCATCTCTTCCCTGCTCTATTCTGCACCCCCATATCCTCCCTGCTCCATTCTGCACCCCCATATCCTCCCTGCTCCATTCTGCACCCCCATATCCTCCCTGCTCCATTCTGCACCCCATCTCTTTCCTGCTCCATTCTGCACCCCCATATCCTCCCTGCTCCATTCTGCACCCCCATATCCTCCCTGCTCCATTCTGCACCCCCATATCCTCCCTGCTCCATTCTGCACCCCCATATCCTCCCTGCTCCAGTCTGCACCCCCATCTCTGCCCTGCTCCATTCTGCACCCCTATCTCTGCCCTGCTCCATTCTGCACCCCCATCTTTTCCCTGCTCCATTCTGCACCCCCATATCCTCCCTGCTCCATTCTGCACCCCCATATCCTCCCTGCTCCATTCTGCACCCCTATATCCTCCCTGCTCCATTCTGCACCCCATCTCTTCCCTGCTCTATTCTGCACCCCATCTCTTCCCTGCTCCATTCTGCACCCCCATCTCTTCCCTGCTCCATTCTGCACCCCCATATCCTCCCTGCTCTATTCTGCACCCCCATATCCTCCCTGCTCCATTCTGCACCCCATCTCTTCCCTGCTCTATTCTGCACCCCCATCTCTTCCCTGCTCCATTCTGCACCCCCATCTCTTCCCTGCTCCATTCTGCACCCCCATCTCTTCCCTGCTCCATTCTGCACCCCCATCTCTGCCCTGCTCCATTCTGTACCCTAATCTCCACCCTGCTCCATGCTGCACCCCCATCTCAACCCTGCTCCATGCGGCACCCCCATCTCCACCCTGCTCTATGCTGCACCCCTATCTCTGCCCCACTCTTTACTCCACCCCAAAATTTGTCTTGCCCTCCGCTGTTCCCTGTCTCTGCCATGCTTGTTTCTGAACATCCCTGTGCTGTGGTCAGGGTAAGTTGGTAAGCCAATGAGGGCAGGGGGGGCGCAGCAGGTGAATGGCGGCGCTCGAAAGGTACTCAATGCAGAGAACACTCAGGAAGCTTTTTATCCGCTTGATCATGTCATCGCATGATCGCATAAAAGGAAAAAAAAAGAAATTATAAAAAAAAAACATTAAAAACAGTAAAATATGTAAGGCAAAAAACTAATGAGCACTCATACATGTGCTACCTGTGTCTGGTGGAAAAAACACGCTGCAATTCATCTCTTTACTGTACCACCAATGCCAGCAATGTGCTCCACATACGAGAAGCTGCGGGCATCACTTCCCTCCAGTCCATATTGCCTTCCCTATAGCCACCAATCAACTTCCAGTCCTTATTGCCTTCCCTATAGCCACCAATCAACTTCCAGTCCTTATTGCCTTCCCTATAGCCACCAATCAACTTCCAGTCCTTATTGCCTTCCCTATAGCCACCAATCAACTTCCAGTCCTTATTGCCTTCCCTATAGCCACCAATCAACTTCCAGTCCTTATTGCCTTCCCTATAGCCACCAATCGCCCTCCAGTCCTTATTGTCTTCCCTATAGCCACCAATCGCCCTCCAGTCCTTATTGCCTTCCCTATAGCCACCAATCGCCCTCCAGTCCTTATTGACTTCCCAATAGCCACCAATCTCCCTCCAGCATGGAACAGGGGGCGCCATTTTGAACCTTTGCCTCAGGTACCAGAGAGCCTAGCTACTCCTCTGCCATCTGTATTTAGTCCAGAAACTACCCAGTTCCCACCTTAAGGGTGAAGACCAGGACTCCTCGTAGGATCCAGGTCTTGGGTAGTCAGGTGTGTACTGTGGTTTAGCATTCGGGGCTCTGTCATCGTACCCATTTCCTCCTCCAGTTCTTTGCTCCTGTATCACTAGATGAAACCACCCCTCCCTACACCTTTTGCCACAGTCAACATTTTTATTTATTTATTTTTATGGCAGACATTGTTCTCCTGCACTCCGCGCCGAGGTTCAGTCGCGGCCTCTTATGATTCCTTCTCAGGGCCTTGAAATATGACCCGCCGGAGTTGAGTTACCTTGAAATAATAATGATCATAATTCATTCTTTTACGGAGGTGGCGGTGAACTCAATTCTGCGCCGGGGAAAACTTCAAGGCCCCGGCGAGAGGAGGTTCTCCGACAAATTGCTCTGTACTAAAACACCACCGAGAGGTCTTTCTGTCAGCGAGACTCGGCGGGGACTGATGAAATTTATGCGAAAAGTAAATAGTGAGTCTAACAAACAAGACGCGCGCCGTAATGCGGGCTCGTGTAATCCGCTGATATGGTAAGACAGCCGCACAAAGGGTTTTCGTTAATTTCAGCCGGGTGGTGGGTGGGAAGCGTAAAAGCAAAACACAAATTAAAGGAAAACTCCGTCTGGGTTTTTGCTGTTCTGCCTTATAGTTATTTGTAATGCATAATAAACAATTGTGTTAGGATTCGTACCAGTGATTTACTTATTAGCAAGCTATTTCCATGATTCTCATATTCCTGGGGCTCTGCTTTGCTACAGTGGGAGTGGTTTTCATGGCCTTGAGTAAAAAAACATGGACTACAAGTCCCACAATTCTTCCAATGTGTCGGGAAAGGTCTGGATCCCTGGCCGCAGTACCCTGTAGCCACCTGCTGATGGCACTGTTTCACCTTCACCCAAGAGTTCTCAAAGAACTCAGTTCCGTTATCTCATCACTAGCAACTGGTATAGTGCCAAGGAACTGTCGCAAGGCAAATGTGCCCATTTTTAAAATGGGCTCTAGGTCTTCTCCGGGCAATTACAGACCTGTAAGCTTAACATCCATTGTGAGGAAATTGCTTGAGGGGCATTTAAAGGACTACATACACGAATATGTAACTATCCATAATATTATAAGTGACAACCAACACGGTTTTACTAGGGACAGAAGCTGTCAGACTAACCTGATTGGCTTCTATGATCTCTCAAAAGTGGCGCTATGACGAGGGTGCAGCCAGCTGGCCGCATCCCCCGCATGTTGTACGGACGCTTCTACACCCAGCCAATTAGAAAGGCTTGCATCCGCACAGAAGCCACCCACCCTGGGGGGTTTCACACAGAGAGCCCTGAGGTTAGGCTGGCTCACCTCTATCTGGGGGCATGCCTAGGCCGGCCAATCAGCAATATACACAGAGAAAGAAAGGCGAACAACCAGGATTTGAAAATGCAAATAGTGTAGGGATTTTAATGTGGGGTAGTATACACAAGCGCTGAATACATAACATGAAAACATACAGCATGTATAAAGAACAGGGTGTAGGACCTGAAATTGACCGCTAGGTGGCGCTTATAGTAAAAAATCAGCAGTTAATATGCATACCTAAATTCCAGTGAAAAACAAGAGGGATCAGCTGGGATTACTCTTTGTAGATCAGGGGGACTCAACCACTTCTTGTAAAGGTCCATTTTCAGGCATCTGGTGAGAGGCAAAGGTCAGGGCAGGGTGCTGGATAGTTAGAAATCAGCGCACTGGGGGCGGGTTGGGGTGGATTATACCTTACCTTACTTGCCACTTACCGTCCATACAGTGCTTCATATTGCAATGCTAGGTGCCAGGGAGTCACGATACTGGCAGGAAGACAGATAACTACATCGCCAATCTGTAACGGGGCAGATCTGAGCACCGCAACACTGAAGCAACTAAGTGCAGGGCTGTCAGGGCAGAGGTCCATAAATCTGGCACCGAGATCTGCATTCTGACCCCGGTCCGCCAGTTGAGTACCGCTGTTGTAGATAGTTAGTATTCACTAAATAGTAAAGGAGTGTAAGGACACCCGAATATCCCTGAACTATCTATAAAGGCAAATCAAATCACAATGCAGTCAGAGTAACAAGATTAGATAAGAAAAGTTCTTACAGGCAGCACCGCGGTGGAAGTAAAACCCCCGACGTTTCGGTTGCAATGAACTTTTTCAAGAGGGAGCTGTACCAGTTTGATGCTATGAGACAGTTTATATACCCTAAATGATGTTCCAATGTGCGGGATGGTGAAGGCAGAAGCTCGCACAAGGGCGCCCGTTGCCTGCGTCATCAGCGGCGCTGAAGGTCCATCCCGGCCAATCGCTGAATTGGATTAGAGAATCCTCCAATCAGCGGCTTGCGCGCAGGGCGGGCATCGGCGCCGCAGGGCCGATAGTGTGGGAGAAACCAAAAAGAGAGCGGCCGCTCCGAGAGCGACCGCAGTATAAGGCTAATGTGGTTGTATAACCACAAAGATGGCCGCCGTCTATGCAGCGACAAAAGGAAATAGCGTTCCGAGGAAGTGGGAAGCAGACACCGAGCTCAAGTAAACAACCAAAAATATGCCCGCCATCAGAGCGGCGACATTACTGAGAAAAAAATGAATAAGATATGTCCCGGGGGCGGTTGCTAGATCATAGTGGTGGAGGCAAACACAGAGATGGTCGCCGTCATACCGGCGACATAGTCCATAGGGTAATCAAGTCTTTAGAGCGCGATGGGGACATGCCCAGGGGCTGGATCTGAATCCCTGTGTTAGAAGCAAACCAAAAAGATGGCCAACGTAGCGGCGGCGACGTTCTTCAGCGGATTCCATTGCGCCAGCCAATCACAAATGGTTGCAGGGCGTATGTGTTTAGCTAAGGGTATAGCGAGGCTGTGACCTATGCATGCGTCACTGGAACAAGGTTAATGAGTGGGTGCGCATATAATGGGAATTCACACCGTGGGGGATCCTAGTTTGGATGTCACAGGGAGTAGGAATTGGACGGCCATGGGAAATTTCAGGACAATTCTATGCCATGGATGGGCAATGCCAGGATGCCCCCTCTGGGTTCACTTGCGATTCCACCTTGCATGAGCAGGCCACAGCTTCATACCCAACAAGGTGCATTAACATTGTATCACGCTATACTAGGGCCCCCAGACACAACTTTACGGTCCAAAAAAGCAAAAGCCCGCCCCTGTCTGTACTAAACCACCGAGCGGTCTTTCTGTCAGCGAGACTCCACAGGGACTGATGAAATGTATGCGAAAAGTAAATAGAGAGTCTAGTAATAATAGTCGGCGTGTAATCCGCTGATGTGGTTAGACAGCGGCACAAAGGGTTTTCCTTATTTCCTGCCGGGTGGTGGGTGTGTGGGCCGCGTAAAAGCAAAACACAAATTAAGCATTTTATGTAACAAAGCGGATGCTAAAAGTGGGAGGGCGCATGCGGTGGAGGAAACTAATGATTGTTTTTAGATGGCAACAAACACAATAAATACTACTAATAATACTACTGCTGCACAAGGGATTGCCGTATGTTATATAGGAATACTTGGAAGTAGTTACAACAGCTCGAAAACACGTACAAATATGCATACCTCCCCTCTTTTCAGGGTCGGAAAGAAGGACAATTGTTAAATTAAGCCACACCCCCTCATTGAGGGATGGATGATGCCACGCCCCCTCATTAAGGGATGGATAGGATGTAACAGTTACAACACTATAAACACTTTGAATAGGCAAATGAATCATTTATTGCTGCAGATCTGTATGTTACACGTCAAAGAGGGACAATATGTAAATGAAGCCACGCCCCTTCATTGAAGGATGGATGAGGCCACGCTCCCTCATTGAGGGAAGAATGAAGCCACGCCCCCTCATTAAGGGATGGCTGAAGCCACGCCCCCTCATTAAGGGATGGATTGGAGATGGGGTGTAACAGTTACAACAATAGAAACACTTTGAATAGGCAAATGAATCATTTATTGCTGCAGATCTGCATGTTACACCTCAAAGAGGGACAATATGTAAATGAAGCCACACCTCCTCATTGAGGAAATGCTGAAGCCACGCCCCCTCATTAAGGGATGTATAGGAGATAGGGTGTAACAGTTACAACAATAGAAACACTTTTAATAGGCACATTAATAATTTACTGATGCAGATCTGCATATTAAACCTCAAAGAAGGACAGAGAAGAACAACACTGTTTTTCTGTCCCTGATGAAGGGGGCTGCTCCCCCGAAACGTTGGAATTCAGGACACTGCTTACCATTTGACCTAATATGGACTTTGGACACTTTGTGATGGATGTTTCATACATTTGTCTTTCTATGATACACTTGGTGGAATTATATAACGGAGTGCTGGTCATTTGTACAGAAGAACAACAAGGGACAGGGGGACATGGACTCAAAAGAGGCGCGGTCCCTCCAAATCGGGGACAGTTGGGAGGTATGAATGTGTCGTAAGTGATTCAGTTCTGCAATAAACACCTAAAACAGCTTCTTAAAATGTCCAAACAAACTACCTAGATGCCATCTTAAAACACCTTATAAAAAGTATGGAGCTATTGACCCTTAAAGTGGACCAACACCGAGAGGTGATCGGCCCGGAAATCTATAAGATTCCCGGGCCGATCACCTCCCACCCCGCGGGACATCCGAGATCGGGATGTCCCGCGGGGTGAAACCCCCCCAGACACCCCAAATCTCTTACCTGAGCCTCCCTCGTGCCCCTGTAGGCGTGCTCGCGCCCGCGCCGGCCGTCTGCGAATGGCCGGCGGGGGCGCGCGCGCGCCGAAAGTGACGCGAGGGAGGCGGCGGCGGCGGCAGCCGCTTGGACGTTCCTGATCCCCGCCTGGACGTTGGCGGGGATTGGACCGTCCAGTCACGTGGGAGCGGGGACAGGTAAGATTTTGGGGCTTTCTGGGGGGTTTCACACAGCGGGGCACCCCCGATCGGGGTGCCCCGCCGAAGTGGACCAAAACCCAGGATAGTCAAAATCCTGGGTGTTGGTCCACTTTAAAGCAGAACAAAACCTCAAAACCTGGGAATTTGACTTATTGTTTTGTACACTGGGATGACCCGCTGTGTGAAGCCCCTGATTTCTCCCATAAAAGCTCATCTTTCCACGTCCAATGGGCATGTGCGGGCTCTCCTCCAATGAGAGACGCCTGTTGTGACTACATAATTCGTCAGGAGGCCACAGATTCAGGACGCTCCAAGGGTTGGAACTCTGACAGCCCTTGAGACTTTTAGACTTCAGGACCTCCGATGTTCCTCTTTAAAGCATATGGAAAACCAAAATCAGGCCCACCGCTCACTCTATGAACTCCCCCGCCCAAGCAACTGGGTGCTGCTGTTAGTTCGGCAGTGGCCTGCTTTTCCACCGCCAAAGCCACGCCCTGCGGCACTTTTTGACAAAGCCGATTGGCTCTCTCAAAACTGTCCCTGTGATGAGGTGCAACTGGATGGCTGCATCCCCGGCACGCTGTTCGGATGTGCATATTATTTTGCCCCTGGCGAAGCTGAAGGGAATTCCAGCCGCACGGATGATCGCTGCGCGGCATTACTCCCTTTCTCACTATTCTTCAGATACGGCGGGACCGCATGATGCCGTTGGCCACGCATGCGCCGTGGACTTGTTAGCGAGGTGAGCTTATCAGGCAATTTAGGGGGTCACTCCAGGGACGCCTAATTCCCTCTCAACAGGGCACCCCAAAGTGGCATGTCCTGTGAAGAAGGAATTAGGCGCCCCTGGAGTCCTGGAGGATTCATTTGTCCTTTATAGTAATAACCATACCTCCCATGTGTCCCTGATTTGGAGGGACTGTCCCTCTTTTGAGTCTGTGTCCCCTTGTTTCCATTTGTCCCTCTTTGAGGTGTCACATGCAGATCTGCATCAATAATTATCTATTTGCCTATTCAAAGTGTTTATATTGTTGTAACTGTTACATCCTATCACCTATTCATCCCTCAATGAAGGGGTGTGGCTTCATCCATCCCTCACTGAGGGGGTGTGGCCTAATTTACCAAATGTCCCTCTTTCCCACCCTGAAAAGTTGGTAGGTATGGTAATAATACATATTATTTATTTGTTTATAAAGAGCAATCCTCTTCCGTAACGCAGTATAAACTAAGGCCCTTATTTATCAAGGGCTAGCGCCAGGTAGTGTCTGACGAGCGCCAGGTACCGACAGCTAACGGCGGCTACCGACTCAAGTACGCCCGGCGGCGGTCACAATGACGCATTTATCACGCTAAATTAGGCTAGCGCCGGCGAGAGCGTCAGCTAGCGCGGGATTCATCATGTAGCCGACTGC
Organism: Gastrophryne carolinensis; assembly: GCA_027917425.1. Lineage (NCBI taxonomy): Eukaryota > Metazoa > Chordata > Amphibia > Anura > Microhylidae > Gastrophryne > Gastrophryne carolinensis. The sequence continues at coordinate 509,977,391 of CM051236.1, read as the reverse complement.
AACGAACAGCGCCGCTACTAATCCCATCACAGCGCCAGGTATGACCTGTCGCTCCCTGGCGCTCTCCAATGCATTTCAATGGAGCAATCTTTAAATATTCATAATTAATTGAGTTTATGTTTTTTTTTTTTTTTTTAACTGGCAAAAATTCTGTGACCACTACGGCAATGTTAGATATTTTTTTAAGGTAAAAAAAAAAAAAAAAAAAAAATATGTGCAGAATTGATATTACAGGTCTGATATTAATGTATTCATATTACAAAATGTTTAGAAAAACTTGTATAATTTTTACATTAAAAAAAAAATGGTTGTTTGGGGGTTAAAAACTACTTTACACACATCGCCGCCAGCGCTCTGGGGTTTAAACAAGGAATTCACAGCGCGAGAAATTGTTGAGCGTGATTTGTTAATGAATCTGCAGCAAGCCGTTCGCTCTGGCCATTCGCTGTCAGGCGCACCCATACAACGCAGAACCTGTGAAACATCGACCCCTAACCCCGTATTCAACATTACCGCACTCCGACTGAGTCGCTGTCAACAAGCAAACCCCGGCCAAGCACAGCGAATACTAGCTTGCGCTGTGAAAATCACGCTACTGGCGCTCATCTGTCGCTACCTGGCGCTATTAATGAATCGGCCTCCCACTTTAAATTGTTTCAATGTCTGTATGTTATGCTGGAGCTCTATGATGTCATCCTTATCTAAATCATACTCTTGGCATTGCAGCAGTGGTGTCCATAGATCCCTTCCCCCTCCTCATTTAGGAGCCCGTTAGAAGGCATGACGGACAATTGCTGCCGATTCAAGGCATGATGGGACATAGCTGGGATTCCAGAGGTCATTGGGTCCTTCTTTATCCCTCAGCCGCATAATTGAATGTTTCATTTTTATCCACTTCCACTCAGCGCTGCGAGCCATTGAATACAGGCCAACAAAGCACTTCAATGTCACCAGCGGGAATGATGTAGGAGAGGCCGATAGGGGACATAGGAATGAGCAGCACACAGAGGGCTAAGGGTTAATTATGTTGGAGATAGGATATTTTGCAACAGCTTCTGCTTGTCTCTGAAGGTGATTTTGGGACTTTTGCCAGATTGACTGCAGTTCACAGTTATGACAAGTTATGACAGTAGATGGCGCTGTTACCAATGCTTGTCTGTAGTCTCTCTATGTATTTTTCTGTTGTGTTTGATTTCCTGTATATTACACTCTGCTCTATCACTTCGTTTTTCCTTTCTGTGGCCAAGCTGAAAAATTACAATTATAAGCTATGGAAGTTTAAAGTGGAAACGCTATTATCCGGAGATGACTTGTGGGAGGTTATCACTACAGAGAGGCCACGGGATAATTATCAGGACTGGGACAGTAAAAAACAGACAGGCACAGGCCACCATAAGCTTACTAGTAGAAGACAGTCAGCTTATTCACATACGCAGTGAGAATACAGCAAAAGGCATGCGGGATGTACTGAAAAGACTGCATGTAGGATTCAGCTTAAACATCAAGTTATTTCTGTTGAGGAAACTTTACAACATGAGGCTTAGCAGAGAGCAGGACATGCAGGAGCATATAAATGCCATGCTGGAAGTGATCGCACAACTAAGATTAGTTGGTGAGAATATAACAGTCGCGCCGCAGCCATGTTGTTGCGCAGCTTACCCGATACATATAGTGCACTGATTAATGCGTTAGAGACAAAGCCTGAGACAGATCTGACACCAGCATTTGTAAAGACCAGGCTCATAGATGAGTATCAGCGAAGAAAGGAGCTTGACTCCACAGAAACTGACACCAGAACCACTCTTAAAGCTACAGACACAAAGATACACAGAAGGGAAACCAGGGTTTGCGTTAGATGCCACAAACAGGGACATTTAAAGAGATACTGTACAATATGGAAAGCACATGAGACAGCATCCCTCTTATACTAAACAGAAAGTTAAATCCTCAATCCCCTAATCCATGTGAAGTGAAATGGAATGCCACATTTAAAGTGTCAGGCAACCATACATTTCAAGGATGGTGCATTGACTCTGGAGCAACCAGTCACATGACAAGTGATTTTTCACAAAACGTGATCTTAATAACAAAGAGGCTATTTACCTTGCAGATGGAAGTAAAATACATGCAGAAGGATATGGGCATGGAACCCTTGTATGCCCCAATGATGCGGGACACAATTTAGCCATACCAGTGAAGGATGTGCTTTATGTTCCTGATCTAGAAAGAGGACTCTTATCTGTGAAGTGTCTAACAGCCAAAGAACTTACTGTAAAATTCCAGGGTAACAAGTGTTCTATCCTGGACAGCAAGCAGACCATAGCAAGTGCCAAGATGGATGAATGTCTATATCACCTCAATACAGTGAAGGAAAAGGTGAAACTATGCACTCATAAACACAATGACTGTAAACACATATGGCACAGACGTTTAGGTCACAGGCATCCAGAATGTATACAGGAACTACAAGAGGAATCTGACAAAGGATTAAACAGTATCTGTTTGTCCAGTTACTGTTGTTTGAATGCTGCATCAAATCCAAAGCCACAAGAGCAACACTTCCTAAAGACAATTAGAGCTTAAGAATAGCTTTAAGACTACTTGACCTAGTTCACAATGAAGTATGTGGTCCCCTAAACCCATCTACACCTGGAGGTAACTGGTACATAGTGACTTTCATAGATGACTGTTCAAGATACACAGTCACTTACCTAATGCAACACAATAGCGAAGTTCTTGACAAATATGTAGTAAAGACAAGTAACAAGTTTCAGAGGAAGCCTCTTATACTTTGAAGTTACAATGGAGGTGAATTCACAGGACCCAGAGTACATTAAAGTACTTAAAGCTGAATGGAATAGAGTAGCAAATTACAGTGCCATACACACCACAACAAAATGAGCACCTATCTAGTAACCGCATAACAGTGGGAGCCCACTATGAGTTTTGCTATAGGGCCCTGTAAAACCTATGTATGCCCCTGACTCACACTCATGCAACAAATGATGCCATCCTATGTGTATAACATGAACTGTAGAGACTATAGAGTCTCCTTAAAATCCATATACATATATGATAGGCTGTACTCAGGGATTAGTCTGTGCATATATGTCTTATTCTGGGGTCAGTCTTTGTGAGCAGGTAGTAGTTATATGTCAGTATTTGAATACAAAATGTAGTCAAGGGAAAGCCTATGTACAGCATATAGGTAGTACTCAAGGTTCAGTCTATGTATAAAAGTAATACTCAGGGGTGAGTTTATGTGTATAGGTAGTACTCAGGGTTTCGTCTTGTGAATAAAGGTCGTACATAGGGGCTGAAGATAATTTCTGTAAGCGAGGGTTAAACATTTTTACACCGAGCACTATTGTAACAACATAACTGATGTAGAAAGGCTGATAGGATTGGAGCTGGAAACAGTGTAGAATTATTCAGGATCCTCCTTATTATTATTAACATTAATGGATAATAATTTTAATGGCTCCATCAGGCTCAGCTGGGATTTACATTCCATTAGGGAACCATTTAGAGCAGACGGGCAGTGTGCAGTTACATAATTATTCTAAATACGAGATGGGGCAGTCGGGTGAGGACATTTCTGTGCAGAAGCCACTCTGCTTTCTTTGCTGCCATTTATTATTTACTAGAACAAACCAAAAAGCCAGATGCTATTCTTATGGGAGTACATCTGGTTGGGCTTTAGGGTAAAACACCAAATACAAGGCACTGAGTGGGAACTTTTCAAGTATATATAACAAAAGAGGAGAGTGGTAGAGGAAGAACACCTCCTAGACAAACCAGGAGGAATCCCCCTCCCACTTCCAACACCCGCCTTACTCTTTTCTCTAATTTAACACATTGACATAAAACACTTTAGTCCAGCTTTAAGTTAAATCATTTGTTTTAGTTCAGTATTTAAAAATTGTTTTTTTTTTTAATACAACATATGAAACTTTCTTTTCAAAGAATAATCCAATATACATGCTCACAGAGGAGTGGGGTAATCCAGAACACCCCCACCGATGTCTGTATATGTATTACCGCACAAACCACCAAAAATATAATACAATAATAGCCCTTTATTTCATATATGGGTATAATTACAGTATTAGAATACGCTACTAAGGTTAAAAACTATGTTAAAAACATGAGGACCCCGGGTGAATATGTCAAGCTCTCAAAGGGGACCTGAGGAAGTGATCCAGCTCAGATCACGCAACGCGTCGTTGTCTAGTGATGACGGACCCCCGGGGAGCAGCTCTGATTATTTGGTGAAGTACTTTTTAATATTAGTCCCATTTTCACTTACGTGTGTTATGAAGGTAGTATCTAGGAGATAGGGTTTATCCACTTTTCACGTAGCACAGGGCACTTTATGTCTCTATAGCACTGATATGCAGGTTGCACAGCCTTGAGCAACTAATGTTGTATATAGCACTGTATATAGCACAGTATATATTAATTAATTTTGCATTTGCACTTTATTGTATAACTCATTGTGGGTTCACTGATCCATAGGGACTCTTTATTTATATATCCCCTTTGAGAGCTTGACATATTCACCCGGGGTCCTCATGTTTTTAACATATTTTTGGTGGTTTGTGCGGTAATACATATACAGACATCGGTGGGGGTGTTCTGGATTACCCCACTCCTCTGTGAGCATCGTTTGTTCCATTCTGGGGTCTGTATACAACCAGCACACCCTGATCTAAATAGTGGTGCGGAGTTATAAAGAATTATTGGTAATCCAATATACATGGCTCACTCTACATGCTTTTAGTCATCGTCTTCAGATTATTAGAATGTGATTATTAATATACCCCTTGGTTATTGGTATACCCCTTAGATTATTAGTATACCCCATATAAAGCTGAAACGGGCAGTCAGGAAATTGAAGCCCAAAACAACTGTAAGTGCATACATGTTGAATATATGAATGAATGAATGAATGAATGAATACATAAACTATAAATGATTATGCTTTTAGTCATCATCTTCAGATTATTAGAATTCCATAAGGAGATTTTGTCAAATAATATTCAACGTATAAATTCATGATATGAATACACATACGCGTTTCTCAGGTTAAATCCCGCTTTTTCAATGTGATGTTATCTACAGAGATAATAGTGATTAAAACTAACAATAGGACAGCACATTAATTGTTTATGTATTCATTCATTCAACATGTATGCACTTACAGTTGCTTTTATTGCATTTCATAACATTGGATACTCTTGATAGGGCTCTTTAAATCCTCATGTGAGAATGTCAGACGTGCCCAGATGGTTTCTCTATAAAGTACAATGCAGTATTAGGTGCCTTAATTATAATATCTCCTTCAAAGAGACCTATTTGTCTCCAAGTATAATAGTTCTCTTAACTTCCAGCATGAAAGTCCTAGCCGGGAGCTCCTGTTCATCTGGGCTTTAGTTTCCTGACTGTCCTTTTCAGCTTTATATAGGGGTATACTAATAATAATCTAAGGGGTATATTAATATTCAAATTCTAATAATCTGAAGACGATGACCAAAAGCATGTAGAGTGAATCATGTATATTGGATTATTCTTTGAAAAGAAGGTGTCATATGTTATTTAAAGAAAAGCAGTTTTTAAATACTGAAATAAAACAAATTATTTTACTTAAAGCTGAACTAAAGTGATGTATGTCAATGCGTTGAATTTGGGAAAAGAGTAAGGCAGGTGTTGGAAGGTTAGGGGGATTCCTCCCGACTTGATCTGAGGACATGTGTGACTTATTAAAACATTCTTTAACGTGAATGAGGCAGATATTTATTAACTCACAGAACTTTCCCAACACAGAGGACCCTTCTCAACTCGTAGGTGATTGTTACCAGCTTACAGAAGATATAATGCTTACACTGGTAAGAATCATGGAGGTCTTTCTTAAGTCATAGGAGGTCTTGCTCAACTCATAGGATATATTGCTCAACTCATATGAGATCTTTCTCCACTCATAGGAGATCTCTCTCCACTCATAGGAGATCTTTCTACACACATAGGAGATCTTTCTCCACTCATAGGAGCTCTCTCTCCACTCATAGGAGATCTTTCTACACACATAGGAGATCTTTCTCCACTCATAGGAGATCTTTCTCAACTCATAGGAGATCTTTCTCCACTCATAGGATATCTTTCTCCACTCATAGGAGATCTTTCTCAACTCATAGGAGATCTTTCTCCACTCATAGGATATCTTTCTCCACTCGTAGGAGATCCTTCTCAACTCATAGGCGATCCATCTCAACTTGTAAGAGATCTTTCTCAGCAAACAGCAGTTATTTCCTAACTTGTAGACCCTAACTCATGAGAGATCCTTACCAGTTTAGAGAAGATATGTCATAAACTTAGGGAAACTCTCAATTCACAGAAAAATGTTACCAATTCACAAGGCATCCTTCTCAACACTCAAGAGATACTTCCTATTTCATAGAAGATCTTTTCCAACTCACAGGGGATCTTTCCCAACTCACTCAAGAAGGTCTACTCAATTAAGGAGATCCTTCATAACTCAAAGGAGATCCTTCTCAATTCATAGGCGATCTTTCCCAACTCACAGAAGATTTTTCCAACCTACAGAAGATCCTTCTCCGTTCCCAGAAGATCCTTCCCAGCTCACACTCAAGCTTTCCTAACTCATAAGAGATCCTTACCAACCCATAGTGGATCCTCAAATGCTCAAATAAGATCCCTTTCAATGTACATACAGGTGATCTTTCCCAACTCACAGAAGATTGTTTCCAACTCCCAAGAGTTCCTTCTTAGCTTACAAATCAGCTTGCCAGCTCACGGGAGATCTTTGCCAGCTCACAGGAGATCTTTGCCAGCTAACAGGAGATCTTTGCCAACTCAAAGGAGATATTTTGTAACTCACATTAGATTTTTCTCAACTCACAGCCCACCATTTCCCAACTCACAGGATACTTTTCCAGCTCACAGAAGATTGTTTCCAACTCTCAAGAGTTCGTTCCTAGCGTACAGATCAGCTTGCAGGCTCACAGGAGATCTTTGCCAGCTCACAGAAGATATTTTTCAACTCACATTAGATTTTTCTCAACTTACAGCCCACCATTTCCCAACTCACAGGATACTTTTCCAGCTCACAGAAGATTGTTTCCAACTCTCAAGAGTTCCTTCTTAGCTTACATATCAGCTTGCCAACTCACAGGAGATCTTTGCCAGCTCACGGGAGATCTTTGCCAGCTAACAGGAGATCTTTGCCAACTCAAAGGAGATATTTTCTAACTCACATTAGATTTTTCTCAACTCACAGCCCACCATTTCCCAACTCACAGGATACTTTTCCAGCTCACAGAAGATTGTTTCCAACTCTCAAGAGTTCGTTCCTAGCTTACAGATCAGCTTGCAGGCTCACAGGAGATCTTTGCCAGCTCACAGAAGATATTTTCCAACTCACATTAGATTTTTCTCAACTCACGGGCCACCATTTCCCAACTTACAAGATACTTTCTCAACTCACATCAAATCCTTCCCAACACACAGAAGATTTTTTCCAAATCATTGGATATATTTCCCAAATCACAGGAGCCATTTTCTAAATCACGTGACAACTCGCAAGAGTAATACGTCACTCGCAAGTGACCTTTTTTTTTTATAAACAGCAGGAGCCATTTCCTATCTCATAGTGGACCTTCCACTGTTTCATGTTTCCTAATTTTAGATTTCACATGAAATCTCCCCAAAAACTAAGGAAATATTCCCTGACAAGCTCACAGGAGAGCCAGGCAAATGTTCTGTACGTTGGGAAACATCTCGTTAGTTAGAGATTTCGTGTTGAGTTTAGAAAATGACAAGTGACTTTGGGAAGATATCCTGCAAGGTAGGGAATGGCCTGAACACTATTGTGTGTTGAGTTGGGTACGTTCTCAAAACCCAGTGCACAGACATTAAAGGTAAATTAGAAAAGCTCTTTACAAATGAAAAAAAAACCCTTTTGCTAAAACCATTGCATGTGGAAATATCAACTTTTTATTTTCTGTGCCGTTTTTTTTCCCCCTACTAAGTGTCCCCATTGATCCTCTACCCGTGAAGGGGGCACTAGTGGAGGAGATTGATATGTGGAAAGGTTATTTATATGAACAAAAGCCATGAAACATATTAGACGCAGAGAATTGTGAAGATAGCGCGCTTCTCTTTCCGACATCCTAGAACATCTCACGGCCCGGGCTTTCAGTATCTGCCCTTGAAAATGTAAAGAGCGCTCTACTGCAGCGGTTTAACTGGCTCACAATCCGCTGTGTCCTCTCCGCGCACAAAAGTCCTCACAGTTACAAACAGAAAAGGCCGATTGTTGAGCTTGTCTTCCAAAGGAGTGTCACATGTGTTTGTTTGTTACATTTTCCAAAAGCTCGCTGCACTCACTACAATAGAGATTGATGCAGTTTCTATAAAGCCCGACTCCAGACTATTCAGTGTTTGTAATGCTTCTTTAGAAAGATCTAGATTACTTGCCATGAAAAATGATGCTCTAAGCCAGAGGTTCTCAACCTGTGGGTCGGGACCCTGGCGGGGGTCAAAACACAGGGGTCGCCTAAAGCCATCGGAAAATACATATTTCCGATGGCTTTAGCCGCTGAGAAGTCGCGCTACCGTCTGCAGCAGCGCTATTCAGCTGGAACGCACGCCGTTATGGATGCGAGCTCTAAACTGAATGCCTGCGTGATTGCGTCATCCGTCCGGGGCCTAAGGGGCGGGGGGGGGGAACGCTCCACAGTCCATAGCAGCGCATTACGTGTGTCCGGCGCTTGCTGACGTCATCAGTGGGCGGATGCAGCAAGCGCCGGAGGACAGAAGCCAAGAGAGTCTGCGAGACGCCTTCTGGTGTAATAAAGGTTAATAATGTAAAAACAGTGCACACACCATACACACAATACTGTGTAAGTGTAAGGTGCTTTGTGTGTAATCATTACACAGTACACAAAGCAGCTTACACTTACACAAAGCACCATATATTTACACAGTGTCTTATACTATAAGAGACCACTATAAGATGTAGTTCACACTGTTCCCCAATGTATAATTATCTCCCATATCTCCCACTATTTTCCCATATTCTGAATGAGGAAACTGCTGAAATCAGAGGTTTCCGGCATTGAATCCGCCTCCTATTGATTTCATTGTGAGTGTGGCAGATTTTGTGGAAGAGAGCTGCCCAGAATCTCAAGTTACCACACAATACGCCGCAGCCTCTTATTCATTTTAATAAGAGGCGGAGAAATGACAGTTTCCGACACATGCTATGCCATGGTGAAATGTTATTTATTGGAATTAGTAATAAATATTTCTCAACATATAATTAAATATTGTTTTTGTGATTAATCACTATGTTTAAATTATGTTAAGCGAGCGCTGATTGGCTCTCTATCGCACTGCTCAACTATTGACCGCCAGGTGGGCGGGGCTAGGTGTCACATGGCGGTTTAGCGGCTCTCGGCTTCCGGCTGGCTTTGCTCAGGACGCAAACAAGGAGGATCTTTGCTCTCTATAAAAGACCTGTCATCAGCCGCGCCGCTCATCCTTTGAAAAAGTTGCGCACGCAACGAAACGCGTTAGGAGAGGAAATAGGAGACGGCGGCTACCTTTTTACTCTACTCATTTTAAAGTTTTGACGCCCAGTTGAACAGTCACAAGGGACAAAGGGAAAGAAAATGACTCCCTCCCCACCTGTGTATTCATATTGGCGTGTTTTACTTCAAGGAATATGTGAGTGTATTTCTGCTATTAAATAGTCATTTTTAGAAAAGTACCCACGGGGTTGCACTAGATTCTCTCTATGCTTTTTTACAATACATGCATGGATTCCATTATGGCCGGGATGAGTGTACCATTTGTGCACTGAAGCATTCAAGCAACAGGAACCTTCTATGAACTACTAATTGGTTCAAGGCTTGTTCAATCCAGCCATCTGGTAAGCGCACATGTGTGGAGGTGACGGGCACGTGTAACATTACCACCTTTTTTGTGAAGTGCATGCACCGTGGGACAAGCTCTTATTCTGCATTTTAAAGACTGTTTCCTGTGGCTATATCATACAGCGCCCTGGTTGCTCCGTGTTTATTAATTTTACTCTTGTTCTGGGACTTTTTATGAATGAAAAGTTTTTTAACACGTTGTAGCAAATTTTTAATAATTGTAAAAATTGTGTTGATACATAAGATATCATAAGAAAGTCTACCACTAGTCTTTAGCGCGGTGTAAATTTCCAGATATTTCCTATGTTTAAATTATGTTTGATTTGTAGCAATGAGAATACATAATGCATATCAGGTATTTACATTCCGAACCATAACTGGAGCAAAATTAAAGTTTTGAAGTAGCCACCAAAATTATTTTTTGGTTTGGGGTCACTGCAACATAAGGAACTGTATTGCGGGGTCATGGCAACATGAGGAACTGTATTGCGGGGTCATGGCAACATGAGGAACTGTATTGCGGGGTCACGGCAACATGAGGAACTGTATTGCGGGGTCACGGCAACATGAGGAACTGTATTGCGGGGTCACGGCAACATGAGGAACTGTATTGCGGGGTCATGGCAACATGAGGAACTGTATTGCGGGGTCACGGCAACATGAGGAACTGTATTGCGGGGTCACGGCAACATGAGGAACTGTATTGCGGGGTCACGGCAACATGAGGAACTGTATTGCGGGGTCACGGCAACATGAGGAACTGTATTGCGGGGTCACGGCAACATGAGGAACTGTATTGCGGGGTCACGGCAACATGAGGAACTGTATTGCGGGGTCACGGCAACATGAGGAACTGTATTGCGGGGTCACGGCAACATGAGGAACTGTATTGCGGGGTCACGGCAACATGAGGAACTGTATTGCGGGGTCACGGCAACATGAGGAACTGTATTGCGGGGTCACGGCAACATGAGGAACTGTATTGCGGGGTCACGGCAACATGAGGAACTGTATTGCGGGGTCATAAACTGACAAGATGGGACACCTCTAGTGGGACAGTCCTACTTTGAGTCATTTTGGCCCTATGAAAACTCTGGGGACACCTAAATGTTCCAACATTGCTGACGAACACAACACAGAAGTATACTACTCCTGCACCACCCTGATAGCAATCAGGTGCAGTGTGCCAATGAAAGGCTTTCAAACAATATACAGATACAAACCTCTATATACAATGTGGCCCCGGCAACCACAATAAAGGAAACCCCGATGCCCCAACAGATCACAAAGTCATCTCACATTAAATTCATGTATTTATTGCTTTAAAAGTACCACTAACAACAAATAATTAAAAATCTCATAATCCACAAAGGGGATTTACCGTCCAAGAAAGTGCAGATAGAGTTCATCATGAGCTATAAAAAAGTAATAAATAAACTGCAAGTGCTAACTAGCTAGCTAATAATACAAAGTGTCACTGTGTATAATATATACAAGGCCAATACAAAGAGCCGACTTAGAGGGGATCTAATCACTGTGTATAATATATACAAGGCCAATACAAAGAGACGACTTAGAGGGGATCTAATCACTGTGTATAATATATACAAGGCCAATACAAAGAGACACCTTAGAGGGGATCTAATCACTGTGTATAATATATACAAGGCCAATACAAAGAGACACCTTAGAGGGGATCTAATCACTCTGTATAATATATACAAGGCCAATACAAAGAGACACCTTAGAGGGGATCTAATCACTGTGTATAATATATACAAGGCCGATACAAAGAGATGCCTTAGAAGAGTTCTAATCACTGTGTATAATATATACAAGGCCAATACAAAGAGACGCCTTAGAAGGGATCTAATCACTGCGTATAATATATACAAGGCCGATACAAAGAGACACCTTAGAGGGGCTCTAATCACTCTGTATAATATATACAAGGCCAATACAAAGAGACACCTTAGAGGGGATCTAATCACTGTGTATAATATATACAAGGCCGATACAAAGAGATGCCTTAGAAGAGTTCTAATCACTGTGTATAATATATACAAGGCCAATACAAAGAGACACCTTAGAGGGGATCTAATCACTCTGTATAATATATACAAGGCCAATACAAAGAGACACCTTAGAGGGGATCTAATCACTGTGTATAATATATACAAGGCCAATACAAAGAGACACCTTAGAGGGGATCTAATCACTCTGTATAATATATACAAGGCCAATACAAAGAGACACCTTAGAGGAGATCTAATCACTGTGTATAATATATACAAGGCCAATACAAAGAGACGACTTAGAGGGGATCTAATCACTGTGTATAATATATACAAGGCCAATACAAAGAGACACCTTAGAGGGGATCTAATCACTGTGTATAATATATACAAGGCCAATACAAAGAGACACCTTAGAGGGGATCTAATCACTCTGTATAATATATACAAGGCCAATACAAAGAGACACCTTAGAGGGGATCTAATCACTGTGTATAATATATACAAGGCCGATACAAAGAGATGCCTTAGAAGAGTTCTAATCACTGTGTATAATATATACAAGGCCAATACAAAGAGACGCCTTAGAAGGGATCTAATCACTGCGTATAATATATACAAGGCCGATACAAAGAGACACCTTAGAGGGGCTCTAATCACTCTGTATAATATATACAAGGCCAATACAAAGAGACACCTTAGAGGGGATCTAATCACTGTGTATAATATATACAAGGCCGATACAAAGAGACGCCTTAGAAGGGATCTAACCACTGTGTATAAATCTATACAAGGTCAATACAAAGAGATCCCTTAGAGGGAATCTAATCACTGTGTATAATATATACTAGGCCAATACAAAGAGATGCCTTAGAGGAGATCTAATCACTGTGTATAATATATACAAGGCCGATACAAAGAGACGCCTTAGAGGGAATCTAATCACTGTGTATAATATATACAAGGCCAATACAAAGAGACGCCTTAGAGGGGATCTAATCACTGTGTATAATATATACAAGGCCGATACAAAGAGACGCCTTAGAGGGAATCTAATCACTGTGTATAATATATACAAGGCCAATACAAAGAGACGCCTTAGAGGGGATCTAATCACTGTGTATAATATATACAAGGCCAATACAAAGAGACGCCTTAGAGGGGATCTAATCACTGTGTATAATATATACAAGGCCAATACAAAGAGACGCCTTAGAGGGGATCTAATCACTGTGTATAATATATACAAGGCCAATACTAAGAGACGCCTTAGAGGGGATCTAATCACTGTGTATAATATATACAAGGCCAATACAAAGAGACGCCTTAGAGGGGATCTAATCACTGTGTATAATATATACAAGGCCAATACAAAGAGACGCCTTAGAGGGGATCTAATCACTGTGTATAATATATACAAGGCCAATACAAAGAGACGCCTTAGAGGGGATCTAATCACTGTGTATAATATATACAAGGCCAATACTAAGAGACACCTTAGAGGGGATCTAATCACTGTGTATAATATATACAAGGCCAATACAAAGAGACGCCTTAGAGGGGATCTAATCACTGTGTATAATATATACAAGGCCAATACAAAGAGACACCTTAGAGGGGATCTAATCACTGTGTATAATATATACAAGGCTAATACAAAGAGACGCCTTAGAGGGGATCTAATCACTGTGTATAATATATACACGGCCAATACAAAAAGACGCCTTAGAGGGGATCTAATCACTGTGTATAATATATACAAGGCCAATACAAAGAGACGCCTTAGAGGGGATCTAATCACTGTGTATAATATATACAAGGCCAATACAAAGAGACGCCTTAGAGGGGATCTAATCACTGTGTATAATATATACAAGGCCAATACAAAGAGACGCCTTAGAGGGGATCTAATCACTCTGTATAATATATACAAGGCCAATACAAAGAGACGCCTTAGAGGGGATCTAATCACTCTGTATAATATATACAAGGCCAATACAAAGAGACGCCTTAGAGGGGATCTAATCACTCTGTATAATATATACAAGGCCAATACAAAGAGACGCCTTAGAGGGGATCTAATCACTGTGTATAATATATACAAGGCCAATACAAAGAGATGCCTTAGAGGGGATCTAATCACTCTGTATAATATATACAAGTCCAATACAAAGAAACATTTAACCGTGTTCAATAAACAACAGCATGAAAGAATATCACCATTAGAAAGGCTGAAAACAATCCCCACTGCGGCCTGGTGTCCTCTATTTCCCGACGCGTTTCGTGGGAAACCCCCCACTTTTTCAAGGTTCCAGGTTCCACATTGCTGACATTATGGGGGATTATAGGATGCTGGATTTCTGGTCGGCTTACTGTACAGCTGCTCTGATTCTTTGGCTGAATGGCGGTAGTGTAATTACATGCATTGGCTGAGCATTGCAAAAATAGTCAATATAGTCTACCAGAACCCTTGGTTCTTTGCCCTAACCCTGATAGTGGGGACAGTCTGGCATTGTAGGAGATGCAACTGGGAAACTGGTGGTCAAGTGGCAAGGGTTAGATCAGACCTAAACATGATTGAAGTCGATAAACAGACCAGGTTTATAGGCGGCAGGACAGGATTGTGATCTGGAGACAAGCCAAAGTTATGGATACGGAATTGAAGAAGTGCAGCGGGTGTCTTAAAGCAGACCAAAAGTTTAAAAAAGTAATTCACTAGCAACGGAATGGAATGGAGTAGCAATGGCGCAGTTATGGCCTAGAGGTGGGGAAACAGGCCTGTGACCGAAGGTGGCAGCGTCAATTCCCAACCATGGAACATGACTGAAGCGCCCCCTAAAGCGGACCTTCAGCATCACCTAATGAAAAGCCCAAACCCATAAAAAACTATTCCCCAGCATCTAAAATGAAAATATTTTTTATGTTTTTAGTCACTTTTTATTCTTTCCCTCACTGGCTTGCAACTCTGTTCAGCACTCTAGGATACGGGCGCCGCCATCTTGGCTCAGTAGCATCACATACTGAGGAGAGGAGAGGGGTCAAAAGTGCAGGAGAGCGGGGTTATAGCTGTGCTTTGCACAAAGAAAGCAGAGCTGGTGTCAGGAAAAGGTCAGCAATCCCAGAATGCAGAGCGGCACACTGAGAGGACACTTCCTGTTTGTAGGCAGCCTGCACACCCATGAGCTGCCATCTTGGATGTTTAAAGGCTCAGAAAATGCAATAGATGCAGGTAGGATGATTTTTTAATGTGAGCAATCTGTATGTACAGGGTGTGAGAAACATATAATATAGGCTCTTATTCAGGGTGAAGGTCCGCTTTAAGCAAGGCACCTAACCCCGCCCCCCGGGTGCTAAGTTTAGGGCAGCCCACCGCTCCGGGCACATGTGCACTTCACTGCCCCTTAGTTTGTAATTTACTTGTGTATAGTCACTCACATGGTGTTTATTCACTGGTGTAAGCAAATTGAGGGTAGCCGCACTCCTAACTTTGGCCCTTATTTATGAAGGAATAGCGACAGGTAGCGACTAGTGAGCGGCCGGTAATGACGGGCCCCGCCACGAGAACGCCGGCTCCCCACCACAATCACACATTTATCAAGCCAATCCTGCTTAGCGACTGAGATAGCGCCATATAGCGACTCATTCATCATTATTCCAGCCTCAGCCCACAGTGCCAGCGTCCGACCTTGAACAGCGACAGGTATGACCTCTCGCTACCTGGCGCTCTCCAATGCATTTCAATGGAACAATCTTTAAATATAAATAATTGTTATTAATTTTTTTTTTTTTTTTTTTTTAAATGTGAAAAATTCTGTGACCACTTCTGCCATGTTAGATATTTTTTTAAGGTAAAAAAAATTAAAAAAAATTGTGCAGAATTGATATTACAGGTCTGATATTAATGTATTCATATTACTAAATTATTTAAAAAACTTGTTTTTTTTGGTTTCCAAAAATATGGTTGTTTGGGGGTTAAAAAACGACTTTTAACCCATCGCCGCCAGCGCTCTGGGGTTTAACAGCGCGAGAATTTTTTGAGCGTGATTTTTTAATGAATGTGGTGGGAGCTGGTCGCCAGAGCCAGTCGCTCCTCACCCAATATTCAACATTACGGCAAACCGACTGAGTCGCTATCAACTACCGAACAACGGCCAAGCACAACGACTACTAGCGGGCGCTCTGAAAATGCCGCCACAGTCGCTCAACTGTCGCTACCTGCCGCTGTTAATGAATCGGCCTCCCCGGAAAGGAGTAGTCCCGGTGGGTGCACGGTTAGCGGAGACGCCGCAAGTCCAAATCCAAAACAATTAACCAGCACTCCAAAATGATCTTCATCAATCGGTCAAATATATTCAATATAGGCAAGCATACAATCGTCAACGTTAAGCTTGCCTATATTGAATATATTTGACTGATTGATGAAGATCATTTTGGAGTGCTGGTTAATTGTTGGATATTCACTGGTGTGTACACGGAGTCGTACTGTTCACAGTGCACGGATGGGTAAAATGCGGAGAAGGAATTCCATGTGTGCGTTGGCTCACAATTGCCAATATTTCACTATTATAAATTGTACCCCTAAAGCCTCACGCTGGTAATCAGTGACTTCAACTATCTGAAAGGGCTTAACTCCATGCAGATGTTATGGAATAACAGGCAGATTCTATACTGCATAACTGCATGGGAGCAGCCATCTTGTCACACAAAGTCCAGAAACACCCAATCCCACAGTCAAAGTTGTCTCACATATGAGTGCAATCCTCCTTTATTTCTAGTAGAAAGACAAAGAGGCTGATTTATTAATTATTAATTAATAGCGACATGTAGCGACAGTTGAGCGACTGTAGCGGTATTTTCACAGCGCCCGCTGTGTCGCTGTGCTTGGCCGTTGTTCGGTTGTTGACAGCGACTCAGTCGGTGTTGCGTAATGTTGAATACAAGGTGAGGAGTCGCTGTTTGACAGGTTCCGCAATGTATGGGAGCGCATGATAGCGACTGTTCAGAGCGACCGGCTCCCACTATATTAATCAAAAAATCAGGCTCAAAAAATTCTCGCGCTGTAAAATGCTTGTTTAAACCCCAGAGCGCTGGCGGCGATGGGTTAAAAGTAGTTTTTTAACCCCCAAACAACCATATTTTTGGAAATAAAAAA
Organism: Gastrophryne carolinensis; assembly: GCA_027917425.1. NCBI lineage: Eukaryota > Metazoa > Chordata > Amphibia > Anura > Microhylidae > Gastrophryne > Gastrophryne carolinensis. Next base: position 509,960,268 of record CM051236.1, on the reverse strand, counting down.
AAAAAAAATGTTTCAAATAATTTAGTAATATGAATACATTAATATCAGACCTGTAATATCAATTCTGCACTATTTTTTTTTTTTTTCCCTTAAAAAAATTATCTAACATGGCAGAAGTGGTCACAGAATTTTTCACATTTAACAAAAAAAACAAAAAACAACTAACAATTATTAATATTTAAAGATTGCTCCACTGAAATGCATTGGAGAGCGCCAGGTAGCGAGAGGTCATACCTGTCGCTGTTCAAGGTTGGACGCTGGCGCTGTGGGCTGAGGCTGAAATAATGATGAATGAGTGGCTATATGGCGCTATCTCAGTCGCTAAGCAGGATCGGCTTGATAAATGTGTGATTGTGGTGGGGAGCCGGCGTTCTCGTGGCGGGGCCCGTCATTACCGGCCGCTCACCAGTCGCTACCTGTCGCTATTCCTTCATAAATAAGGGCCAAAGACGCCGCATCTCTTGATAAAGGATGTTTATTAGCTGAAACGTCGAGTTTTTTTGTGTGTCCACCTAGTATTACAGCTTCTTGCTCAGCATTGTAAGTGTCTTGCTGCTCTGTTTTTCTGTACTGCTTTGTATTGGATGACCATGGGCTCATTGCTTAGAACAACTTGTCTCACTGTACCTCTTGCATGAACCTTATCTTGCGATTTAGCTTATATGCTTATTTATTTCTTGAGCAATAATACCCATCATATGCTGGATACCATTTCTTTATTGGCCTCACAGCGGTCTGCACCTTGTATATAGAGTATTGTCATAAGTCAGTATATATTGCTGTATTCACCATTACTTGTATATATCTCTCACCAGCATTAAAAATCATCATCCTTTTTTGAATGCAAGTACCGTATATACTCGAGTATAAGCACTTTTTGGGCTGAAAAAAGCCGCCTCGGCTTATACTCGAGTCAGTGGCCCAACAGCCAATCAGCAGTGCAGGTGGAGATTTGGCATAGAGGTGGTGGCAGTGCGGGAAGAGGCTCGGCGGCCGGGCAGAGAGAACGCGCAGGCAGGGAGCGGGAAGCTGCGCTTTCATCATCCCCCTCATCGGAAGCATCTACGTGCTGGGAGGAGTACCTGCATGGCGGGGAGAAGAGCGCACACTGGCTGGCGGGTTTGCCCATGACCCACGGGGAGCCGACGGCAGACGCGGCTTGCGCAGCCAAGATGGCGGCCGACATCGAGGGTGAGTGAACCCCCCCCCAGTATGCATGAGGCGGCGGTGAGCGGTCCCTCTGCCTCCAGCGGAGCGGCGGCCGATCCCAGCCCACAGTGCAGCAGAGCAGGGGACGGCGAAGGAGCTGCTCCCCTGCCCATAATGAATGAAGAAGCAGGGCTGCAGAGACCGGAAAAGATGGCGGCCGTGGAGGGGGAGAAGATCATCCCCACCTCCCTGCACAAGACACAGGAGCTGAGGTACGGTGGGGGGGGGGCTACAGGGAATGAGGCCCTAAAGTCTGCACAGGGAATGAGGCCCTAAAGTCTGCACAGGGAATGAGGCCCTAAAGTCTGCACAGGGAATGAGGCCCTAAAGTCTGCACAGGGAATGAGGCCCTAAAGTCTGCACAGGGAATGAGGCCCTAAAGTCTGCACAGGGAATGAGGCAGGAAGCCTGCAGACTGACTATGAAGTTGGGGGCAGCGGGGGTAGAACCCACATCCATTTCCCACCCTAGGCTTATACTCGAGTCAATAAATTTTCCAGTTTTTGTGGTAAAATTAGGTGCCTCTGCTTATATTCGGGTCTACCTATACTCGAGTATATACGGTACGTTTCATGGGTGTTCGATTTGCCACTTACACATACATGTATTGTCCTCAATGTGCAGAGAGTGTGTGCACATGGAATCTCTGAACCCCTTACTAAGCTTTTCATCATCTCCTACTTATCTTTATATAGTATTCTACTACCTTTAATTAACATTGTGTTAGTAGAAAGACAAAACAATGATGACTCATTGCTCTGCTGCACAACTGAAAGAATTGTAACACTTTAGATACACTGACTAAATGGTTTGCGGTAAATCCACAGTGATAAAGAAACATTGTTGCAGGTTTCCCTTCACACACATAATCCTTCTAGAAACCGCTTATTCAGTGTGCGTGTTTATATAACATAATACGCAGGCTGCTTGTGTTTCTGAGGCATTTATCTCTTTCAGTTTGGTGTGGGCTGCTGCTGGAACAGCTCTGCCTTCATGCTTATGTGGGACAAGATGGCCACACCCATGAAATTCTGCAGCAAAGAATCGGTCTGCTATTTCAGAACATCTGCATGGAGTTGAGCCCCCTCAAATAGTTTTTGCCAGAGGGGAGCTTTAGGAGAGCAATTTACTAAACTTTCTTGTCTTGACCTTTGGTCATCTTAAAATTTTGAACTCACTGCACCCACTACAATAAGGTTTTGACTGTATACTGTACCAAACCAAACTTTTGTTAAATGTCCGGCTGAACTTGCCGAACCTGAACCACTAATCGCAAATTATAAATCTATATGTGGGAAATATTAGGTATAGGTGAATAGTATTTTACTCAATCATAGTTTTGTAGGATCACAAAGTGGATTTATATTTAGCTTGATTACTGGTATTTCTGCCATGTCAGCATTTGCACTTTATAATAGGAGAGCTTAGCTGCTATCATCACTTTGTTTCAATGTAGCTTATTGCACATGGTTGGATATATATATATATATATATATATTGTATGTTACATTTGTATATATACTAGGGGGATGTCCCCCATTAATTGTCATGATTAAGGGCGTGCTGCCCGAAACGCGTCGACACAACACCACAGTTTTTATGCTTGCATGTATCGCTGTTGGATTTTGGCGTTTTAAATGACACTTCAAATAAAGCTGGATTTTTTACAGGATTCCAGATGTCGGCTGGCTTCACTTAATGTTTCTGGACTGTGTCATTTGGAGGTGAGCTCTCATAGCCGTGTTGTTTCATCTGGTGCATCCTGATATATTCTGGTTTAAAGCTGGCAATCTACTTGTATATATATATATATATATATATATATATATATATAGTCACATTTATATTTATTGTATCTTTTCTGTATTGGATAGGAGTAGTATCTAGGATATGTGTAACATTATGAATTTAGATTTGTTTTTGATGTGAGATTCCCAGTATGAAGGTGATGAAGTCTCTGATTTATTTTTATCAGAGCAATAGGGCTGCCTATTGGTGCAGTTGTTTTTAATATTGTCTATATTTGTTTTTTATGTAGTAGAGCCACTAAAATTTATATTTTTACCATATATTTTGTGCTGTGCCCATTTGTGAAAGGTTTTCTTATGCCTATGTGGTAGTTTAAAGTTATAAATCTTAAAGGGCAAGTTTTATTCATGTCTTCCTATCTACTATGTGCAGCACCACTCACAAACATAACCCTCTGAGGGCACACAAAGGCGAAACGCGCCAGGGCCATGGTGGATCTGAACTGTGCAAATTCTGACCTAGCTTCCTCTGTGTAACAAGAGGATTTATATTCAGCATTGATGTTATTATCAGCATTATACTGTACATCACACTGCACTGCTGCACCCTATAAATATTTAGTGCGCCGTGTAAACTGAAACCACAACTCCTCATTCAAAGACAACGCGCTTCGGGTGACCACTAGGAGGCAGTCTCCTCCTTACCTTGCACGATCAGGTAGACCTGCGTAGTCTTGGTGTGGTGCTGAGTCTGAACAGAGCAGGTGTATGGTCCTTCGTCATAGACGTCCACCTTCTGGATGCGGAGGCTGTACTCCAGCACGCTTCTCTTGTCCAGTTCCACCCGGGGATCCAGAGACCATTTATCCTGCCCGGCGAAGATGATGCCGGAGCGGTTCAGCCATGCCACCCTGGAGCTCTTGTCTTCTATGTAACATCTGGAAGAGAGAGCAATGGAAATGAGATAAAGGGGTTCCAGGCAACAAGTGAAATTGATGCTATTTAGCCAGTTTTGCCTTACTTCACATTCAAGTTTCATCTTTAGAAACACCTGTAAGTCAAGGCAACTCAAAACAAGACAATTCACCACTTCTATATGGGTTTGTCAGTGTAAAGAAATGTCCTGAACACTTACATTCCAGGGCTCAACTGGGAAAGTTATTCAACATTCGAGGAAGAATTGTTAAAACAGGATAGATAGATAAATAGATAGATAGATAAATAGATAGATAGATAGATAGATAGATAGATAGATAGATAGATAGATATGAGATAGAAAGATATGAGATAGATAGATAGATAGATAGATACATAGATAGATAGATAGATAGATAGATAGATAGATAGATAGATAGATATGAGATAGATAGATAGATAGATAGATAGATAGATAGATATGAGATAGATAGATAGATAGATAGATAGATAGATAGATATGAGATAGATAGATAGATAGATAGATAGATAGATATGAGATAGATAGATAGATAGATAGATAGATAGATAGATAGATATGAGATAGATAGATAGATAGATAGATAGATAGATAGATAGATAGATATGAGATAGATAGATAGATAGATAGATAGATAGATATGAGATAGATAGATAGATAGATAGATAGATAGATATGAGATAGATAGATAGATAGATAGATAGATATGAGATAGATAGATAGATAGATAGATAGATAGATAGATAGATATGAGATAGATAGATAGATAGATAGATAGATAGATAGATAGATAGATATGAGATAGATAGATAGATAGATAGATATGAGATAGATAGATAGATAGATAGATAGATAGATAGATATGAGATAGATAGATAGATAGATATGAGATAGATAGATAGATAGATATGAGATAGATAGATAGATAGATAGATAGATAGATAGATAGATAGATATGAGATAGATAGATAGATAGATAGATAGATAGATAGATAGATATGAGATAGATAGATAGATAGATAGATATGAGATAGATAGATAGATAGATAGATAGATAGATAGATAGATATGAGATAGATAGATAGATAGATAGATAGATATGAGATAGATAGATAGATAGATATGAGATAGATAGATAGATAGATAGATAGATATGAGATAGATAGATAGATAGATAGATAGATAGATAGATAGATAGATAGATATGAGATAGATAGATAGATAGATATGAGATAGATAGATAGATAGATAGATAGATAGATAGATATGAGATAGATAGATAGATAGATAGATAGATAGATATGAGATAGATAGATAGATAGATAGATAGATAGATAGATAGATATGAGATAGATAGATAGATAGATAGATAGATAGATAGATAGATATGAGATAGATAGATAGATAGATAGATAGATAGATAGATAGATAGATATGAGATAGATAGATAGATAGATAGATAGATAGATAGTGAGATAGATAGATAGATAGATATGAGATAGATAGATAGATAGATAGATAGATAGATATGGGATAGATATGAGATAGATAGATAGATAGATAGATAGATAGATAGATAGATAGATATGAGATGGCTAGGTAGATAGATATGGAATAGACAGACAGATAAATAAAGGCTCGAACTTGTCCATCAGAGTACCAGGGAATCTCCACTTAGGCCCCATCCCCAAAACACTTGGCACCCTGGTTCGCACATTGCTAACAACCCCTGCTCTCCATTTATTGATCCCCTGGGAACCACACAATCCACTTTTTCTTATTTTCATTCCTTTGTTTAGCCATACACCATAATGTCTGTGATGCATAAAGTGGACCAAAACCCACCCTGGAGTCTATGAGACTCCAGGGCAGGCATACCTGCTCCCCCAGGGCATCCAGATTCAGGATGCCCCACTGTGTCAAACCCCCCCAGGTCCCCGAAAACTCACCTTCTTTCCCGGTCCAATGGCACATGCGTGAGTAGCGGTTGCACCCTCGATATGCCTCGCCTGCCTGCGCAAGGCCTTTGTGAAAGGTCGGTGTGGGCTCACTCTCTGTTAAAGAGTAGCGGGGATGCGGCCACCAGCGTGCTCAGACCTGCTCACTTTAGACGAGTTCTTGGACGAAGGGGCGGAAGCTGATCCGAACGCGCTGACTGGACGAGAGGCCGTGCATGCGCTGTAGAACCAAGAAGGGTGAGTGAGATTGGGGGACCTGGGGGTTTCACACAGCGGGGCACCCCCGATCAGGGGGACGAAGACCAAAACCCAGGATAGTCAATGGTCCAGATAGTTTTTCGATCACTTTAAGCACCATAAATAAGCCAGCAATATTGGCATGTACAGTAACTGTTGGGTGGGCACGGACTGGCCCACAGGCAGGGGCGGACTGGCCATAGGGAGACCCAGGCAAATGGCCGGTGGCCCACACTGCTTTGGGGCAGTCTGGGTTGATAGCTTTACTAACGCTCTCATCCAATCCCAGCCCCCCATCCTCTTCACCACTCTATCCCCTCACCCAATCAACCCCGGCCCATGTCCTCACCCTAATGATATAGCCTCAGTCTTGGAGCCAAGCAACCCCTGCCCATGTCCTCACCCTAATGATATAGCCTCAGCCTTGGACTCAAGCAACCCCCAGCCCATCTCCTCACCCTAATGATATAGCCTCAGCCTTGGACCCAAGCAACCCCCAGCCCATGTCCTCACCCTAATGATATAGCCTCAGCCTTGGACCCAAGCAACCCCCAGCCCATCTCCTCACCCTAATGATATAGCCTCTGCCTTGGAGCCAAGCAACCCCCAGCCCATGTTCTCACCCTAATGATATAGCCTCAGCCTTGGAGCCAAGCAACCCCCAGCCCATGTCCTCACCCTAATGATATAGCCTCTGCCTTGGAGCCAAGCAACCCCCAGCCCATGTCCTCACCCTAATGATATAGCCTCAGTCTTGGAGCCAAGCAACACCCAGCCCATGCCCTCACCCTAATGATATAGCCTCAGTCTTGGAGCCAAGCAACCCCAGCCCATCTCCTCACCCTAATGATATAGCCTCAGTCTTGGAGCCAAGCAACCCCCAGCCCATGCCCTCACCCTAATGATATAGCCTCTGCCTTGGAGCCAAGCAACCCCCAGCCCATGTTCTCACCCTAATGATATAGCCTCAGCCTTGGAGCCAAGCAACCCCCATCCCATGTCCTCACCCTAATGATATAACCTCAGTCTTGGAGCCAAGCAACCCCCAGCCCATGTCCTCACCCTAATGATATAGCCTCAGTCTTGGAGCCAAGCAACCCCCAGTCCATGTCCTCCCCCTAATGATATAGCCTTAGTCTTGGAATCAAGCAACCCCCAGCCCATGCCCTTACCCTAATGATATAGCCTCAGTCTTGGGGCCAAGCAACCCCCAGCCCATGTCCTCTCCCTAATGATATAACCTCAGTCTTGGAGCCAAGCAACCCCCAGCCCATGTCCTCTCCCTAATGATATAACCTCAGTCTTGGAGCCAAGCAACCCCCAGCCCATGCCCTTACCCTAATGATATAGCCTCAGCCTTGGGGCCAAGCAACCCCCAGCCCATGTCCTCTCCCTAATGATATAACCTCAGTCTTGGAGCCAAGCAACCCCAGCCCATGCCCTCACCCTAATGATATAACCTCAGTCTTGGAGCCAAGCAACCCCCAGCCCATGCCCTTACCCTAATGATATAGCCTCAGCCTTGGGGCCAAGCAACCCCCAGCCCATGTCCTCTCCCTAATGATATAGCCTCAGTCTTGGAGCCAAGCAACCCCCAGCCCATGCCCTTACCCTAATGATATAGCCTCAGCCTTGGGGCCAAGCAACCCCCAGCCCATGCCCTCACCCTAATGATATAGCCCCAGCCCATGCCCTTATCCTAATGATATGGCCTCAGCCTTGGAGCCAAGCAACCCCCAGCCCATGTCCTCACCCTAATGATATAGCCTCAGTCTTGGAGCCAAGCAACCCCCAGCCCATGTCCTCACCCTAATGATATAGCCTCAGTCTTGGAGCCAAGCAACCCCCAGCCCATGCCCTCCCCCTAATGATATAGCCTCAGTCTTGGAGCCAAGCAACCCCCAGCCCATGCCCTCCCCCTAATGATATAGCCTCAGTCTTGGAGCCAAGCAACCCCCAGCCCATGTCCTCTCCTAATGATATAGCCTCAGTCTTGGAGCCAAGCAACCCGCAGCCCATGTCCTCTCCTAATGATATAGCCTCAGCCTTGGAGCCTAGCAACCCCCAGCCCATGTCCTAACCCTAATGATATAGCTTCAGTCTTGGAGCACACTGGTTGGCTGGCCAGGAAGCAGTAGAGATGCCACTGTGTGTTCATAGGCCAGCCAGGTGCTGATTTTTGGCCCCAGTCCGGCACTGCCCACAGGGTTACTAGGGTGGGCCCCTGAACTCAGGATCCTCTTTGAATGTAAACTATGTAGCTCTTATATGTGGCCTCCCAAGTGCACACACGGGCGGGCTGATTCATTACTAGCGCCAGGTATCAGATGAGCGTCTGTACAGAGGCGCTAAGAGCGACCGCTAATCGACGCTGTGATCGGCTATCGGGTGCTATTAAAGAGCATCTCATTCGCTGTAGTAACCTGGCCGGCATTGATGAATGAGATGTATGTTGAGCGTTCTAACACCAGTACAGCGCTGCACAGAGTGAGAGATAGTGCCAGCTCATTGCAGCCAACTCTTAGCGGCTCCATATTCAACAAAAAAACAGACTCACACACAGCGCCTGCGCTCTGGATCTGGTCGCTGTAGAATAAAGCGCCAGACGCTGTGTGATTAAAGTCTGTTTTTGATCACATATCCACCTGTAACAAAGCGAAAACACATGGAATGACATTGTTATAACACTGTGACATTAACACTTTAGTGCCAGACCTGTAACGACAAATCTGCATAAAAATTAAAAAAATCAAAAAATACGTTTTCAAAAATGTCTCTTTCTAGGCCAGGAGAGGTCACACAATGATTTGGGAGGAAAACAAATAAAATAAACACAAAAAAAAACCTGTTTAAACAGAAGAAAAGTAACGTCCATTGAAATGTATGGGAGAGCGACAGGTAGCGACAGTTAATACCTGGCTCTGGAAGCTAGAGCGTCGGCGCTATACACTGAGCTGCCTGTATTGACAAATCGTACTCTACATTGCGCTCACCAGATTCGCTTTCATAAATGTGGTTTTGCGTACAGCGCCCGGCGTTCACCAGACGCTGCCTGCCGCTATGAGGCGCTACCTGGCGCTATCCCTTGATGATTAAACCCCATAGACAATACAGTTTGGCATATTTTTTGTGCATGTGACCTGACTATAAGCCGGGAATATTTGCATCCTAGCGCCCCGAGAGTCAGTTCTACTGTTGGTCCCCAGCAGGGCCGGTTTAAGTGTGGTGGAGGCCCCTGGGCATAAAATGTGGTGGAGGCCCCAGATACAGTATACAATAATAGTCCAGCCAAGTAACTGATTGATGGTTGTCTGGCTCCCGCCTACTTACTGGAACGTCAGATGGAGTCCCTTGTGCCCCCCTTGTGCGGGTGCGTGCTGCTCGGGAACTCCTGCTTTGCCATTCTGGGTGGGGGGTAGTGTAGTCGCCCGGCTGGTTCCCTGCATTGAGCTGCCAGCGGCTGTGCTTGGTGGCTTATGTGCAGTGACAGCTCTGCACCCATCACTGTAGCGTTGCTGACGGCGGCTTTGCTGCTCTAGACTCTCCGTCCTGCCCTGTGGTGGCTTTGGCTGCAGGTTTGCAAAAATAAAGAAAGGCCTTGCCCAGGCGCTCCCCCACTGCCGCCGATAGCTTTATTGCCGGCCCTGCGGCCCCGCAAAGACTGAAAAGCCTCCTGGACTCCTGGACAAGACCATATCCCAAAGGTTGGTGGAGGCCCCCCTTTGCAAGGCAAGTCCCCTCTCATAATCCGGCCCTGGTCCCCAGAAACCCCAGTCCCACACTGGTTAGATATCTAGATGGTTAGTCAGGATGGCTAAAATCCTCATCGTCCTGCCAAGGTCACTGACAAGGTCATAGGCCGTCGATATCAATATTTTTCACTGTTGTTGGTGGATGCAGAGTTTTGCCCCCTGACATTCCAGACACTGACGGATGGCCCCGGAGGAAGCCCCCACATCGTATTTCTCCCCCCTCTATCTTTTTTCTCTTTTTGTACTTGTTCTGCCTGGCTCGGTCTCTCCTCGGCATTGTTCCTCTTGTCAGGCGGAAGGGTTGTTGGGATTAATTTCTGCTCGCCTCGCGCTTGTAATAGTTTATGTTGAGCGTATCAGATATTCGGCTCGCCTCTCCATCACTCGCGCTCATCTTGTTAATTCCGCAGGAAGCGGAGCCGGGCCGAGGCGAGCAGATCATATCCGCATCAATATTTCTGCTACTCAAGCAGAGGTGGTGGGTGGGGGGGGGGGGGGGTGGAAAGTGGGAACAAAAATAATAATTGTTATCTTTTTCCTTAAGCTCAGCGGAGAGAGGAAACTATGGAGGCGACCGAGGAACGTCAGGGAGGACGGTGAAGGGAGAGCGCCGCCAGTCAAGGAGGAAGGAGCGCGGCGCTTTGTAAAGGGAAAAGAAAAGAAAAAAGTTGTTATAGAGGATTAATGGGGAAAAGGGAGGAAAAAATAAAAAGGAATAATGATAATACATGGGGAGTATGAAAGTAAAAAATGATTTTCGGTAAATAACATGTAGTAGAAAAGAATGGATAGATAAAAAGAAAGGAATGTGGAAGAAATGTAAAAAGACTAATGGATGAAAAATGGGGCAGATAAAGGAAAGAAAAATAAAACATAAATGTGAACTGAAGAATAGAAAGAAAATGGATAGATAAAAAAAAGGAAAGGGGCGTGAAATAATAAGGAGTTTATTCATCAAGGGATAGCGGCAGGTAGCGCCTCGTAGCGGCAGGCAGCTTCTGGTGAGCGCAGGGCGCTGTACGCAAAACCACATTTATGAAGGCGATTCTGGTGAGCGACTGTAACGGCGCCATGTAGCGTAAGATTCATCATTACAGGTGGCTCAGCGTATAGCGCCGGCGCTCTAGCTTCCAGAGAGCCAGGTATTACCTGTCGCTACCTGTCACTCTCCTATACATTTCAAGTAATTAAAACAGAAAAGGGACCAAAAGAAAGAAAGAATGGATAACCCGACCTCTAGGCCTCTCCATACTGACCCCTCAGTGACCGGGTAGGTGTGGCGTTCCTCAGGCCGGTCACCACACGGGGCAGCAGCAAGGCTCCATTTTATCCCCATTGGTTTGATCAATAAAAAATTTCTTAGTTAAAAAAAAAAATGGAAATTCCCTTTTCTGCCCGAAGCAATGACAGTGCGACAAGAATCATCAATTGTGCAGCGCGGTGTCACTGCTGGAAATGTATTCCACGCGGTGCGATCATGCCAAAGGCAATATTTTAGGTGAAATGAAAGAATATGATTATTTCAGAGAGAGCCGCGGCCTATTAAAGAGAGAACAGAAGGGGATTCCCTTTCTACGGGTGACAGCTGTGTCGGGTTTCTGGGTGGAGATTTTTGTGCAGCTGTCGGCTATTATGTATGGGATGAGTGAAACGCCGCCTAGGGGCTGCTTCCTGATTTGTATTCTTTTTTTTATGCAATTCGAATAAAAAGGTTAGTAAAAAAATATCTTTGAGGAAGTCAACTTGGCGAAACGCGTCAGAAGATGTTGACGTGTAATGTGCTGGACTTGTTTTAAAGGGTATCTAAGAAACAATGTATATACATAACAGACACCCCCCCCCCCCACAGCAGTGACTCAATTCAATCTCTTATAGTGACACAGACTTACATGGCTTAGTTCATGCGTTGTCAGCTCCAAACTGGTAACCCTACATATCTAGATACCAAATGGTGGTTTACATTATTAAAATAGTGGGATACACACGAGGCTTGAATTCCCATCATTCCTGATAGAGCAGTTTCTGTATAGATCTCCATTCAAAAGTAGCCTAGATATCCCTGAGGAAGCCAAGTTGGCGAAACGCGTCTGAAGAGGCTGACATGTAATGAACTGGACTTGTTTTAAAGGGTATCTGGGAAACAATGTATGTACATAACTGACATCTCCCCCCCCCCACCACAACAGTGATTCAATTCAGTCTCTTAAAGTGACACAGATTTACATGGCTTCATGCGTCGCCAGCTCCAAACTGGTAACCCTAAATATCTAGATACCAAATGGTGGTTTACATTATTATAAAAGTAGGATAGACATGAGGCTTGGCTTCCCATGATTCCTGATAGTTTCGTTCCTGTACAGATCTCTATTCAAAAGTAACCGAGAAATCCCTGAGGAAGCCAACTTGGTGAAACGCGTCTGAAGACACTGACGTGTAATGTACTGGACTTGTTTTAAAGGGTATCTGTGAAACAATGTGTATACATAACTGACACCCCCCCCCCCACAACAGTGATTCAATTCAATCTCTAATAGTGAAACAGATTTACATGGCTTTGTTTATGCGTACAGATCCTGTATACATCTCCATTTAAAAGTAGCTTAGATATCCCTGAGGAAGCCAACTTGGCGAAACGCGTCAGACGACACTGACGTGTAATGTACTGAATGTACTGGACTAGTTTTAAAGGGTATCTAAGAAACAATGTATATACATAACTGACACCCCTCCCCCACAACAGGGATTCAATTCAATCTCTCATAGTGACACAGATTTACATGGCTTAGTTCATGCTTACTCAGTTCTAAACTGGTAACCCTACATATCTAGACACCAAATGGTGGTTTACATTACAAGTAGGGTACACACAAGGCTTGGCTTCCCATCATTCCTGATAGAGCAGTTCCTGTATACATCTCCATTCAAATGTAGCCTAGATATCCCTGAGGAAGCCAACTTGGTGAAACGCGTCAGAAAACACTGACATGTAATGTACTGCACTTGTTTTAAAGGGTATCTGAGAAACAATGTATATACATAACAGACACCCCCCCCACACACACAGCAGGGGTTCAATTCAATCTCTCATAGTGACACAGACTTACATGGCTTAGTTAATGCGTTGTCAGCTCCAAACTGGTAACCCTACATATCTAGATACCAAATAGCGGTTTACATTATTATAAAAGTAGGATACACACAAGGCTTGGCTTCCCATCATTCCTGATAGAGCAGTTCCTGTACAGATCTCCATCCAAAAGTAGCCAAGAAATCCCTGAGGAAGCCAACTTGGCGAAACGTGTCAGAAAACGTGTAATGTACCGCATTTTTTCTAAAGTGTATCCTAGAAACAATGTATATACATAACTGACACCCCCCACAACAGTGATTCAATTCAATCCCTCATAGTGACACAGCTTTACATGGCTTTGTTCATGCGTACAGATCCTGTACAGTTCTCCAATCAAAAGTAGCCTAGATATCCCTGAGGAAGCCAGTTTGGCGAAACGCGTCAGAAAACACTGACATGTAATGTACTGGACTTGTTTTAAAGGGTAGCTGAGAAACAATGAATGTACATAACTGACACCTCCCCACAACAGTGATTCAATTCAATCTCTCATAGTGATACAGATTTACGTGGCTTACTTCATGCTTACTCAGCTCCAAACTGGTAACCCTACATATCTAGACACCAAATTATGGTTTACATTATTATAAAAGTAGGATACACACGAGGCTTGGCTTCCCATCATTCCCGATAGAGCACTTCCTGTACAGATCTCCATACAAAAGTAACCGAGAAAGGCCGAGGCTTACCGTTGCTATGGCCACCTCAGTGGGCAGTAGGTGACTCACGGGCTGTCTGGGCATTGACGTAAAGTGGAACTTTTGGTTAAAATATTGTAATATCAGCTAAAGGTGATGCTTCCCATGATTCCTCATAGGGTCACCACAGTTTGAGGCAGCAATTTCTATACAGATATTTAGTCAAAAGTAGCAGAGAAAGGCTGAGGCCTACTGTTTCTATGGCTACCTCTAAGGGCAGTAGGTGGCTTAGGGGCTGCCTATGAGTTGCTATGGCTACCACAGTGGGCAGTAGGTGGGTCAGAGGCTGCCTAGCAGTTGACAAAGGGGTGGATTCTACTGTTTTATGTTTACGTAGTAAACCTGAGGCCTACTGTTGCTATGTTTACTTCGGAGGGTAGTAGGTGGCCCAAAGGCTGCCTAAGGGTTGATATTGGGGGATTCTAATATTTTATAATACAATATAATATCAGCTGAAAGTGCGGTTTGGCATCCCATAATTCCTTATAGGGCCCCCTTTATAGTCTGAGCCACCACTTCCTGTACAGATTTCCCACCAGAAATACCATAGAAAGCTTGAGGCCTACAGTAGCTATGTCTACTTCGGAGGGTAGGAGGTGGCCCAGAGGCTGGTATAAGGGCATTCTAATATTTTATAATGCAATATATGCAATATTATAATATCAGCTTAATGTGAGGTTTGGCCTCCCATAATTCCTTCTACAGCCCTTCTTGTATAGATTTCCCACCAGAAGTACCATAGAAAGCCTGAGGCCTACTATTGCTATGGCTACCTTGAAGGGCAGTAGATGGCCCAGAGGCTGCCCAAGGGTTGATAAGGGGGATTCTAATATTTTATAATACAATATAATATCAGCTGAAAGTGAGGTTTGGCATCCCATAATTCCTTATAGGCCCCTCTCAGAGTCTGAGCCAGCACTTCCTATACAGATTTCCTGCCAGAAGTACCATAGAAAGCTTGAGGCCTACTGTTGCTATGTCTACTTCGGAGGGTAGTAGGTGGCCCAGGGGCTGCCTAAGGGGGATAAAGTACAGGGGGCGGGGTTATAGCTGTGCTTTAGTCAGACAGAGCAGAGCTGGGGGTCAGGAAAAGGTCAGCAATCGCAGAATGCAGAGCAGCACAGTGAGAAGGCACTTCCTGTTTGCAGTCTGCCTGATGCTACATGAGCCGCCATCTTGGATGTTTACAGGCTCATAACATGCAGTAGATGCAGGTAGGATTATTTTTAAAGTGGGCAATCTGTATGTACAGGGGGAAACATACAAGATAGGCTCTTATTCAGAGTGAGGGTCCGGATTAATGTGAGCAATCTGTATGTACAGGGGGGGAAACATATAAGACAGGCTCTTATTCAGGATGAGGGTCCGGATTAATGTGGGCAATCTGTACGTACAGGGGGAAACATATAAGATAGGCTCTTATTCAGAGTGAGGGTCCGGATTAATGTGAGCAATCTGTATGTACAGGGTGGGAAACATATAAGATAGACTCTTATTTAGGGTGAAGGACCGCTATAACATTTTGAAGTGGAATTTTCCTTTAACAATCTGCTGACCCGGATTTTTCTGGACTGGTGAGGCCCTAGAATTTAGCGTCCCTCTTTGAGACCGACCAAGAAAGAAACTCTTGAAGCCGACCGGGCGTAAAATCCTCGGCATTGGCTATTTGCATTAAATTGTTAAACAGCGGGGTCAGCTCAGCCGGCGCTGCCGCCAAGTATACGTTGCTCGCATGTTGCCATGGAGACCCAAGCGTGGAGGCTTTTAAACTTTCATAACATCCTAAATGTAGGGCCCCCCTACCCTCGGGCAATGGCCGCCTAGCTTCTGATAACAGGGCCGGACCGGCCGGCCCAAATCTGTCCCCGCTGGGCTCATTTATGAAATGATGCCGGGCATGCTGGGAGAATACGCACCACAACCAAAAGACTTGGCGGCCCACGCTCCCTGTTTAAGAGGCCGGTCTGAGCCTCCAAGTGAGCGCAAAAACTGCTGCTTTAAATACGTACCTTCATATGTGACGCAGCTGTACTGTATGAGTATTATGGCCAAGAGAAAGGGATGGATAGATAGATAGATAGATAGATAGATAGATAGATAGATAGATAGATAGATATGAGATAGATAGATAGATAGATAGATAGATAGATAGATAGATAGATATGAGATAGATAGATAGATAGATAGATAGATAGATAGATAGATATGGGATAGATAGATAGATAGATAGATAGATAGATAGATAGATAGATAGATATGAGATAGATAGATAGATAGATAGATAGATAGATAGATATGAGATAGATAGATAGATAGATAGATAGATAGATAGATAGATAGATATGGGATAGATAGATAGATAGATAGATAGATAGATAGATAGGAGCAGGTATGGGGGGGGGGGGGGGTCCGATTCGGGGGGTCCTTAGTTTGCCCTGCAGAGGTGAAAGCACTTCTCTTCTCCATTCCAGAAAAACCAACACCACTGACACCAATTTAGTAGAGAGCGGTGAATTTATGGCCATTTGCATATTCATGAGCTCATTAAGGCCATGTTTATTTTCAGATAGTCTTAATCCATAATGACAGTGGTTCGGGCAGGATCTGGGGACGCATACATTAACTAATGGGGCCATCAGGACCCAAGGGGACCGGCGCCTCATCCCAATTTAATGCAGTTGCCCTAGGATCCCTCAAAGAGTGAGGCTACTGAGTCGATTCCGAGATGAACTTCACGAAACATATATATGCTTCCGAAACAGAGAAGCTTCTCAGGAGTGTCCTCCATATTATTATTATTGTTGTTTATTTATATAGCGCCATCGTCTTTCGTAGGGATGTACAAGGTATAAATACAGACAACGTAAAACATACAGTACAGAGTCCATTACAAAATAGATGCTGAAAAGTTCTGACCAAATGTTGTCAGTAGTGTTGGTTGAACCTCCAGTGGTTCGGGCTCGGCATGTTCAGCCGAACATTGAACAAAAGTTTAGTTTGGGTCCTCGAACTTGACCCGAACCCGCTAATTGTTTATAATGGGGAGTGCACACTGCCACATCCCCTGCATCACTGGCGGCATACGCTCTCACTCCAGCCTTTTAGATAGGCTGGTATGGTAAGCATGCACCATCGGGGATACAGGGGACGTGTGAGCACTCCCCATTGAATTCACTCAGAGCCCTTTTTCGAATGACATCGTGGGCTCTAATTGGACGAGAGCCCGCACATGGGCCGTTGGACTGTGGAGAGGTGAGTTTTACCCGTGCACCACCAGTGATACAGGGTATGTGGCAGTGCACTCCCCATTAAATTCAATCAGAGCCCTTTTTCGAATGACATCTTGGGCTCTAATTGGATGAGAGCCTGCACATGAGCCGCTGGACCGTGGAGAGGTGAGTTTTACCCATGCACCACCGGGGATACAGGGTATGTGGCAGTGCACTCCCCATTAAATTCAATCAGAGCCCTTTTTCGAATGACATCTTGGGCTCTAATTGGATGAGAGCCTGCACATGAGCCGCTGGACCGTGGAGAGGTGAGTTTTACCCGTGCACCACCAGTGATACAGGGTATGTGGCAGTGCACTCCCCATTAAATTCAATCAGAGCCCTTTTTCGAATTACATCTTGGGCTCTAATTGGATGAGAGCCTTCACATGAGCCGCTGGACCGCGGAGAGGTGAGTTTTACCCATGCACCACCGGGGATACAGGGTATGTGGCAGTGCACTCCCCATTAAATTCAATCAGAGCCCTTTTTTGAATGACATCTTGGGCTCTAATTGGATGAGCGCCTGCACATGAGCCGCTGGACCGCGGAGAGGTGAGTTTTACCCGTGCACCACCGGGTATACAGGGGATGTGGCAGTGCACTCCCCATTATATTCAATCAGAGCCCTTTTTCGAATGACGCAGTGAAGGCAAATGGCTCTAATTGTACGAGAGCCCATACATGGGCCATTGGACTGTGGAGAGGTGAGATTTACTGGGCGTTCTGGAGGGTTTCCCAATGAGGGATGCCCTGGGGGCATGGAACAAAACCCAGGAAAGGTTTTGTTTAGCTTAAAACAAGAGAGACAAACAGTGCCTATTTTTCCTGTACATTATGGCATTAGAGCACAAACCTGATACATAAGGTGAGGGAGACTGAATGGCGGTGCCCCCTTATGGGCCCCGATGCTGTCTCTACCTCTGCACCACCTATAGTTACGCCCCCCTGACCAGCGGACTCGCTCCAGCCGCATGCACCTTCAGTCGAAATAAAATAATAACAAAATTAACCTTAGAAAGGACCTGTGTGCAAAATGACGGAACCGGAGGGGGCGAGGTCAAGGCGATTCCTTGTGCATATTTTTCAGGGTGGGAAAAAGGGACAATGGTTAAATTAGGCCACGCCCCCTCATTGAGGGATGGATAAGAGATAGGATGTAACAGTTACAACAATAGAAACACTTTGAATAAGAAAATGAATCATTTATTGTTGCAGATCAGCAGGTTACACCTCAAAGAGGGGCAATATGTAAATGAAGCCACACCCCTTACTGAGGGATGCATGAAGTCACGCCCCCTCATTGAGGGATAGATAAGAGATAGGATGTAACAGTTACAACAATAGAAACACTTTGAATAGGAGAATGAATCATTTATTGATGCAGATCTGCATGTTAAAACTTTAAAGAGGGACAGAGAAGAGTAATGAGGGTCAAGGGGACATGGACTCAAAAGAGGGACAGTCCTTCCAAATCAGTGACAATTGGGAGGTATGCTTGTGTGTTTCAGCCGCATGTCTGCACCTGAAAACATGTTTTAAATGAGAAATTAAATAGGGCTCAAGGCGACGGGATTCCTTCAGGGTGCTAACTGCCATTGAAGCAAGCCAGTGAAGTGGGCTCAAGCCTTAGGAAAGACCTAACCTGGAAACCTGTGTGCAGATGTATGTGGGTGGAGGGATTAAAGAGACAGGTATCCTTTTGTGTTCACTTCAAATGGTCAAGGCGACAGGATTCTTTCAGGGTGGTAACTGCCACTGAAGGAAACCAGTGAAGTGGGCTCATGCCTTAGAACGGGCCACATATGGAAACCTGTGTGCAACATGGGACCAGTAGCAGTTGCATTCCCTGTCTCTATGGTATGTACTCCCATGTGAGAAGTACTCAGTTTATGAAGAAGCTGGGGGCTTATTTCCCGGGGCGCTGGAGGACCTGGCCCATACTTTCCAAGTGTCCCTGATTTGGAGGGACTATCCCTCTTTTGATCCATGTCCCGCATCCCTCGTTGTTCTCATTTGTCCCTCTTTGAGGTGTAACATGCAGATCAGCATCAATAAATGATACATTTGCCTATTTAAAGTGTTTCTATCGTTTTAACTGTTAAACCCTATCTCCTATCCATTCCCCAATGAGGGGGTGTGGCCTAATTTAACAAATGTCCCTCTTTTACACCCTGAAAAGTTGGTAGGTATGCCTGGCCAGGGAGAAGGCTTTATTCAAGCAAGCCTCACGACAATGCCTAACATGTATTATTAGGCCCTTATTTAACAAGGGATAGCGCCAGGTAGCGACTGGTGAGCGAACGGTAATGACGGTCACCGCCACGAGAACGCCGGCTCCCCACCACAATCACACATTTATGAAGCCGATCCTGCTTAGCGACTGAGATAGCGCCAGATAGCGACTCATTCATCAGTATTCCAGCCTCACCCCACAGCGCCAGCGAGCGACCTTGAACAGCGACAGGTATGACCTCTCGCTACCTGGCACTCTCCAATGCATTTCAATGGGACAATCTTTAAATATTCATAATTATTTGTTAATATTTTTTTTTTTCTTTATTTAATGTGAAAATTTCTGTTACCACTTCTGCCATGTTAGATATTTTTTTTTAAGGTAAGAAAAAAATAAAAAAAAATTTGTGCAGAATTGATATTACAGGTCTGATATTAATGTATTCATATTACAAAATGTTTTTATAAACTTGTTTTTTTTGGTTTCCAAAAATATTGTTGTTTGGGGGTTAAAAAACTACTTTTAAGCCATCGCCGCCAGCGCTCTGGGGTTTAAACATGCATTTTACAGCGCGAGAATTTTTTGAGCGTGATTTGTTAATGAATATGGTGGGAGCCGGTGGCTAGGGCCAGTCGCTATCATGCGCTCCCATACAGCGCGGAACCTATCAAATAGCGACTCCTCACCCAATATTCAACATTACCGCACACCGACTGAGTCGCTATCAACAACCGAACAACGGCCAAGCACAGCGACTACTAGCGGGCGCTGTGAAAATACCGCTACAGTCGCTATTAATAAATCAGCCTCTTAGTTATATTATTTGTATTATTATTATTTGTATTATTTTTATTTGTGTTATTATTATTATTCATATTATTTGAATTATTAATATTTGTATTATTATTATTATTATTATTATTATTATTATTATTATTATTATTCATAGTGTTTGTATTATTATTATTATTATTATTATTATTATTATTATTATTATTATTATTATTATTATTTGTATTATTATTATTATTATTATTATTATTATTATTATTATTATTATTCATAGTGTTTGTATTATTATTATTTGTATTATTATTATTATTATTATTATTATTATTATTATTATTATTATTTGTATTATTTTTATTTGTGTTATTATTATTATTATTATTCATATTACTTGAATTATTAATATTTGTATTATTATTATTATTATTATTCATAGTGTTTGTATTATTATTATTTGTATTATTGTTATTATTATTATTATTATTTGTATTATTATTGCCTAGCAGAGCAGAGATGTTAGATTGGTTTATACCTAGCTGAGCACTGACCCCCTTTCCCCTATTTATAGGACGACCTTGCGGAATACGGCAGGTGGCTCGCGCCTCCAGCGGCGACTCGAAGTGATTTTTAATCTTCCGCCCAATACTGTGACATTTGTATGAGTCAAAATCGAAAATTTACAGAGAAGCAGGCGTGGAGCGCTCAAGAAGCCCCGTGCGTGGTGATGATAAATGGTTTCTGGAGTAAGTCGGTCAAGGAGAGATTAATAATGATTTGTCGCATCTACAGCACGTCCTGAATCCACCTTTAAAGTGCGACCTGAAAACAAATCTAAATCCTGCTCCTATATAAAGGAGTGGGCCCTGATTAGAGGACATGGCACAGAAGAGGTACCAGGGTTGAGGGGACGAGGCCTTTAATACCTTCATGAACCATAACCGGTAATGCCTTTGCATGACTCCAATGGGAGACATTTAAAGTGGACCAAAACCCATGGCGATCGGCCTGGGAATCTATAAGATTCCTGGGCCAATCGATTCCCTCCCCCCCGAGGCATCCAAAATCGGGATGCCCCGCTGTGTGAAACCCCCCAGGTAGCCCCATACACTTTACTTGCTTCCCGGTCCAACGGCGCATGTGCGAGCCGTGGCTATCCCTCTAGCAGAGCACGTGCCCGCGTCTTGCTCTGCTATCCCTCTAGCAGAGCGCGTGCCCGCGTCTTGCTCTGCTATCCCTCTAGCAGAGCGCGTGCCCGCGTCTTGCTCTGCTATCCCTCTAGCAGAGCGCGTGCCCGCGTCTTGCTCTGCTATCCCTCTAGCAGAGCGCGTGCCCGCGTCTTGCTCTGCTATCCCTCTAGCAGAGCGCGTGCCCGCGTCTTGCTCTGCTATCCCTCTAGCAGAGCGCGTGCCCGCGTCTTGCTCTGCTATCCCTCTAGCAGAGCGCGTGCCCGCGTCTTGCTCTGCTATCCCTCTAGCAGAGCGCGTGCCCGCGTCTTGCTCTGCTATCCCTCTAGCAGAGCGCGTGCCCGCGTCTTGCTCTGCTATCCCTCTAGAAGAGCGCGTGCCCGCGTCTTGCTCTGCTATCCCTCTAGCAGAGCGCGTGCCCGCGTCTCGCTCTGCTATCCCTCTAGCAGAGCGCGTGCCCGCGTCTTGCTCTGCTATCCCTCTAGCAGAGCGCGTGCCCGCGTCTTGCTCTGCTATCCCTCTAGCAAAGTGCGTGCCCGCGTCTTGCTCTGCTATCCCTCTAGCAGTGCACGTGCCCGCGTCTTGCTCTGCTATCCCTCTAGCAGAGCGCGTGCCCGCGTCTTGCTCTGCTATCCCTCTAGCAGAGCGCGTGCCCGCGTCTTGCTCTGCTATCCCTCTAGCAGAGCGCGTGCCCGCGTCTTGCTCTGCTATCCCTCTAGCAGAGCGCGTGCCCGCGTCTTGCTCTGCTATCCCTCTAGCAGAGCGCGTGCCCGCGTCTTGCTCTGCTATTCCTCTAGCAGAGCGCGTGCCCGCGTCTTGCTCTGCTATCCCTCTAGCAGAGCGCGTGCCCGCGTCTTGCTCTGCTATCCCTCTAGCAGAGCGCGTGCCCGCGTCTTGCTCTGCTATCCCTCTAGAAGAGCGCGTGCCCGCGTCTTGCTCTGCTATCCCTCTAGCAGTACACGTGCCCGTGTCTTGCTCTGCTATCCCTCTAGCAGAGCGCGTGCCCGCGTCTTGCTCTGCTATCCCTCTAGCAGAGCGCGTGCCCGCGTCTTGCTCTGCTATTCCTCTAGCAGAGCGCGTGCCCGCGTCTTGCTCTGCTATCCCTCTAGCAGAGCGCGTGCCCGCGTCTTGCTCTGCTATCCCTCTAGCAGAGCGCGTGCCCGCGTCTTGCTCTGCTATCCCTCTAGAAGAGCGCGTGCCCGCGTCTTGCTCTGCTATCCCTCTAGCAGTACACGTGCCCGTGTCTTGCTCTGCTATCCCTCTAGCAGAGCGCGTGCCCGCGTCTTGCTCTGCTATCCCTCTAGCAGAGCGCGTGCCCGCGTCTTGCTCTGCTATCCCTCTAGCAGAGCGCGTGCCCGCGTCTTGCTCTGCTATCCCTCTAGCAGAGCGCGTGCCCGCGTCTTGCTCTGCTATCCCTCTAGCAGAGCGCGTGCCCACGTCTTGCTCTGCTATCCCTCTAGAAGAGCGCGTGCCCGCGTCTTGCTCTGCTATCCCTCTAGCAGAGCGCGTGCCCACGTCTTGCTCTGCTATCCCTCTAGAAGAGCGCGTGCCCGCGTCTTGCTCTGCTATCCCTCTAGAAGAGCGCGTGCCCGCGTCTTGCTCTGCTATCCCTCTAGCAGAGCGCGTGCCCGCGTCTCGCTCTGCTATCCCTCTAGCAGAGCGCGTGCCCGCGTCTCGCTCTGCTATCCCTCTAGCAGTGCACGTGCCCGGGTCTTGCTCTGCTATCCCTCTAGCAGAGCGCGTGCCCGCGTCTTGCTCTGCTATCCCTCTAGCAGTACACGTGCCCGCGTCTTGCTCTGCTATCCCTCTAGCAGTGCACGTGCCCGCGTCTTGCTCTGCTATCCCTCTAGCAGTGCACGTGCCCGTGTCTTGCTCTGCTATCCCTCTAGCAGTGCACGTGCCCGCGTCTTGCTCTGCTATCCCTCTAGCAGAGCGCGTGCCCGCGTCTTGCTCTGCTATCCCTCTAGCAGTACACGTGCCCGCGTCTTGCTCTGCTATCCCTCTAGCAGAGCGCGTGCCCGCGTCTTGCTCTGCTATCCCTCTAGCAGTACACGTGCCCGCGTCTTGCTCTGCTATCCCTCTAGCAGAGCGCGTGCCCGCGTCTTGCTCTGCTATCCCTCTAGCAGAGCGCGTGCCCGCGTCTTGCTCTGCTATCCCTCTAGCAGAGCGCGTGCCCGCGTCTTGCTCTGCTATCCCTCTAGCAGAGCACGTGCCCGCGTCTTGCTCTGCTATCCCTCTAGCAGAGCACGTGCCCGCGTCTTGCGCTGCTATCCCTCTAGCAGTACACGTGCCCGCGTCTTGCTCTGCTATCCCTCTAGCAGAGCGCGTGCCCGCGTCTTGCTCTGCTATCCCTCTAGCAGAGCGCGTGCCCGCGTCTTGCTCTGCTATCCCTCTAGCAGAGCGCGTGCCCGCGTCTTGCTCTGCTATCCCTCTAGCAGAGCGCGTGCTCGCGTCTTGCTCTGCTATCCCTCTAGCAGAGCGCGTGCCCGCGTCTTGCTCTGCTATCCCTCTAGCAGTACACGTGCCCGCGTCTTGCTCTGCTATCCCTCTAGCAGAGCGCGTGCCCGCATCTTGCTCTGCTATCCCTCTAGCAGAGCGCGTGCCCGCGTCTTGCTCTGCTATCCCTCTAGCAGAGCGCGTGCCCGCGTCTTGCTCTGCTATCCCTCTAGCAGAGCGCGTGCCCGCGTCTTGCTCTGCTATCCCTCTAGCAGAGCGCGTGCCCGCATCTTGCTCTGCTATCCCTCTAGCAGAGCGCGTGCCCGCGTCTTGCTCTGCTATCCCTCTAGCAGAGCGCGTGCCCGCGTCTTGCTCTGCTATCCCTCTAGCAGTGCACGTGCCCGCGTCTTGCTCTGCTATCCCTCTAGCAGAGCGCGTGCCCGCGTCTTGCTCTGCTATCCCTCTAGCAGAGCGCGTGCCCGCATCTGGCATTTGCACGGAGTGGACATGCTCCCTGTTAGAGGGAAGCGGGGGATGCTGCCGCCAGCGCGCTCGAAGCGCACTGATTGGACGAGCGGCCGCACATGCACCATAGGACCGGAAAGAGGTGAGTTGCGCTCGGCAATCTGGGGGGTTTCACACGGGGAGGCTGATTCATTAATAGCGACAGATAGCGACTGTTGAGCGAGTGTAGCGGTATTTTGACAGCGACCGCTAGTAGTCGCTGTGCTTGGCCGTTGTTCGGTGGATGATAGCGACTCAGTCGGTGTGCCGTAATGTTGAATACAAGATGCTGAGTCGCTATTTGACAGGTTCGCTGTTGTATTGGAGCGCATGATAGCGACTGGACATAGCGACCGGCACCCACCATATTCATTAATAAATCAGCCTTAAAAATTCCTAGCGCTGTGAAATGCATGTTTAAATCCCAGAGCGCAGTAGGCGATGTGTTAAAAGTAGTTTTTTAACCCCCAAACCACCCAAAAAAAAAAAATGGAATGATTTTGAAATAATATTCAAATCTGAATAGTTTAAAATCAGACCTGTAATATCAATTCTGCAAAAAAAAAAAAAAAAAAAAATCCCCAAAAAATACATTTTCAAAGGAAGAAGTGTTCACAGATTTTTTTTTTGAAATTTATATATATATATATATATTAAAAAATAATTATTAATTAAAATACATTCTGCCATTGAAATGCATTGGAGAGCGCCAGGTAGCGAGAGGTCATACCTGTCGCTGTTCAAGGATGTTCGCTGGCGCTGTGGGATGAGGCTGGGATAATGATGAATGAGTGGCTAGGTGGCGCTATCTCAGTCGTTAAGCAGTATCGGCTTGATAAATGTGTGATTGTGGAGGGGAGCCGGCGTTCTAGTTGCGGTACCTGGCTTTACTGGCCGGCTCCCCAGTCGCTATCTGTCGCTATCTGGGTTTTGATCCACTTTAAAGAGAAACTTCGGAATCCCTGGAGTCTCTTATGCCCAGTTAGTGAATCCCCAGTCATTTCTGTGTGGAGGACCACTTTAAAGTGACCCTTTATCAGTGGGAGATGCCCCGCCACACATACTGCAGCTGGAAGCCCAAGCATGGGTAGAGGCACTTATCTTTGCCATCAGATTTCCAGGGATGCCCCGCTGTGTAAACCCCCCTGGAAGCCCCGTTACATTCACATTGCCCCGAAGCCCTCACCACATCTCTGCGCTGCGGCCGTATCCTGGCTCACCTATAGCCGCCCGTGCCCGGCCTTTCTGAATGTGGGTGGCAGAAGGCGAGCGCTCCGGCGCAGCACTCATCTTCCTACAGCCCCGCTCGGCTGCTTACAGGCTGATTCATCACTAACGCCAGGTAGCGACAGATGAACGTCTGTAGCGGCATTCTCAGAGCGCCCGCTAGTAGTCACTGTGCTCAGCCATGGGTCGCTACTTCATAGCGACTCAGTCGCTGTTCAGTAATGTTGAATACATTGTGAAGAGTCTGTATTTGACCAGTACAGCGCTGTATGGGAGCGCATGTTAGCGACTGCTCATAGCGACCGACTCACACCATATTCAGCAAAAAAACAGCCTCACAAAACTCTGGCGCTGAAAAATGCTTCTCTGAAGCCCAGAGCGCAGGAGGCGGTGTGATTAAAGTCTGTTTTCAGCATCTATCCACTAGTAACAAAGCGAAAACATATGGAATTACATTGTAACAACATTGTAACATGAACACTTTAATGGCAGACATGTAATGTCATTTCTGAGGAAATATAAAAAAAATGAAAAAAATGTGAAAAAAACTGCGTTATCAATGCCAGAAGAGGTCACAGAATTATTTGTGATTTTTGGAAAAAAATATATACAAAAAAAAATAAACAAAAACCCTGTTTAAAGAGAAGAAAAGGATCGTCCATTGAAATGTATGGGAGAGCGTCAGGTAGCGAGAGGTCATACCTGGCGCTGTGCAAGGCTGAACGCTGGCGCTGTTCGCTGAGGCTGTGAAAATGATGAATCAGACGCTACATGGCGCTATCCCAGTCGCTAAACAGATTCTGCTTGATAAATGTGTAATTGCGTGCCGTGTCCGGCGTTCACCAGTCGCTATCTGTCGCTACCTGTCATTAACCAGGCGCTACCTGACGCTATCCCTTCTTAAATAAGGGCCTATGTAAGCTTTATGGAATTTAAATCCTTATGTATCTGCAAATTGCCATTTGTTCCTCAAAAGCCTGTGAATAGGCCACACCCCTAAACAGGGCCAGCTCCAGGACTATGTGGGCCCTTGGGCGATAGAGCCTCAATGGGCCCCTTGCGGGGTGATGTGATACATGGTGATAAAGTTGCATATATGGTGAATACAGCTAAAGAATAGAAAGAAAAAATTACTGAAGGAATAAAAAAGTAAGAAGGAATCGAAGGAACAAGAAATAATGGAAGCCATTGAAAGAATGGAACGCATGACAAAAAATGAAAGCAGGAAAGAAAGAAAGAAAGAAAGAAAGAAAGAAAAAAAGAAAGAAAGAAAGAAAGACGCTACATGGCGCTGTTAGAGGCGCTATACACTGACCTGCCTGTAATAATACATGTGACGCTACATGGCGCTGTTAGAGGTGCTATACACTGACCTGCCTGTAATAATACATGTGACGCTACATGGCGCTGTTAGAGGCGCTATACACTGACCTGCCTGTAATAATACATGTGACGCTACATGGCGCTGTTAGAGGTGCTATATACTGACCTGCCTGTAATAATACATGTGACACTACATGACGCTGTTAGAGGCGCTATACACTGACCTGCCTGTAATAATGCATGTGACACTACATGGCGCTGTTAGAGGCGCTATACACTGACCTGCCTGTAATAATACATGTGACGCTACATGGCGCTGTTAGAGGCGCTATACACTGAGCCGCCTGTAATAATACATGTGACGCTACATGGCGCTGTTAGAGGCGCTATACACTGAGCTGCCTGTAATAATGCATGTGACACTACATGGCGCTGTTAGAGGCGCTATACACTGACCTGCCTGTAATAATACATGTGACGCTACATGGCGCTGTTAGAGGCGCTATACACTGACCTGCCTGTAATAATACATGTGACACTACATGGCGCTGCTAGAGGCGCTATACACTGACCTGCCTGTAATAATACATGTGACACTACATGACGCTGTTAGAGGCGCTATACACTGACCTGCCTGTAATAATACATGTGACGCTACATGACGCTGTTAGAGGCGCTATACACTGAGCTGCCTGTAATAATGCATGTGACACTACATGACGCTGTTAGAGGCGCTATACACTGAGCTGCCTGTAATAATGCATGTGACACTACATGGCGCTGTTAGAGGCGCTATACACTGACCTGCCTGTAATAATACATGTGACGCTACATGGCGCTGTTAGAGGCGCTATACACTGACCTGCCTGTAATAATACATGTGACACTACATGACGCTGTTAGAGGCGCTATACACTGACCTGCCTGTAATAATACATGTGACACTACATGGCGCTGTTAGAGGCGCTATACACTGACCTGCCTGTAATAATACATGTGACGCTACATGGCGCTGTTAGAGGAGCTATACACTGACCTGCCTGTAATAATACATGTGACGCTACATGGCGCTGTTAGAGGTGCTATACACTGACCTGCCTGTAATAATACATGTGACACTACATGACGCTGTTAGAGGCGCTATACACTGACCTGCCTGTAATAATACATGTGACGCTACATGGCGCTGTTAGAGGCGCTATACACTGACCTGCCTGTAATAATACATGTGACGCTACATGACGCTGTTAGAGGTGCTATACACTGACCTGCCTGTAATAATACATGTGACGCTACATGGCGCTGTTAGAGGTGCTATACACTGACCTGCCTGTAATAATACATGTGACGCTACATGGCGCTGTTAGAGGAGCTATACACTGACCTGCCTGTAATAATACATGTGACGCTACATGGCGCTGTTAGAGGCGCTATACACTGACCTGCCTGTAATAATACATGTGACACTACATGGCGCTGTTAGAGGCGCTATACACTGACCTGCCTGTAATAATACATGTGACACTACATGACGCTGTTAGAGGCGCTATACACTGACCTGCCTGTAATAATACATGTGACGCTACATGGCGCTGTTAGAGGAGCTATACACTGACCTGCCTGTAATAATACATGTGATGCTACATGGCGCTGTTAGAGGCGCTATACACTGAGCCACCTGTAATAATACATGTGACGCTACATGACGCTGTTAGAGGCGCTATACACTGACCTGCCTGTAATAATACATGTGACGCTACATGGCGCTGTTAGAGGAGCTATACACTGACCTGCCTGTAATAATACATGTGACACTACATGATGCTGTTAGAGGCGCTATACACTGACCTGCCTGTAATAATACATGTGACGCTACATGGCGCTGTTAGAGGCGCTATACACTGACCTGCCTGTAATAATACATGTGACGCTACATGATGCTGTTAGAGGCGCTATACACTGACCTGCCTGTAATAATACATGTGACGCTACATGGCGCTGTTAGAGGCGCTATACACTGACCTGCCTGTAATAATACATGTGACACTACATGATGCTGTTAGAGGCGCTATACGTTGAGCTGCCTGTAATAATACATGTGACGCTACATGGCGCTGTTAGAGGCGCTATACACTGAGCCACCTGTAATAATACATGTGACGCTACATGACGCTGTTAGAGGCGCTATACACTGAGCAACCTGTAATAATACATGTGACGCTACATGGCGCTGTTAGAGACGCTCACCAGATTCGCTTTCATAAATGTGGTTACTGCATGGCCCTGAGTCCTGCATAGGGGCTGCCCAGGGTAGAGGGAATGAGGTGGGCCCTCCCAAGGTGAAGGGGCCCCGGCACCTGCCCATATACGCCTAGTGCTGACGCCTGCCCTGCCCCTAAACCACTCCCCCACCACGCCCATCACCCTATAAACTGGTCTGCAAGGTGACGGCCTTTGTAAGGTGGCCCTTCCTGTACTCCTTATGGCCTGTCCGCTCCTGGCCGGAGGTAAAGTCAACGAATGTAGATGAAGTCTGGTGGATGCGCGGTCGCCTTATCCGCATATTTCCTGCTCCTGCAACATCTGGCAGCGAACGGCAGATCAAACAGCCAGAAGACTGATGGGTAAAGACAGAGACAAGACGCGAGGCGAGATCAGTGGCGGGACATCAAATGGTCCCAACATGAAGAGACATATTAGAAATGCAAAGAGAATTTATATTTTTTTTGCTCCGTGTCGGCAAGAGCGGAGCGCGCATTGGCTAACGGTGGCTTCAAAGGTGTCCTTTCCGAGGAGGAGATCAGTGGCGGCGGGTGCAGCTCGCAGGTTGCAGGGGGAAACGCAACAAGATCACAGGAAGGCCACCTGATCTTATGAGAGCGGTGGGAACGAAACGTGCGTTTACTGTGGACTGTGCCGTATGCTTTGCCTCTGTGTACAGTGTGTAAAGGGTACAGTCAGGATCTGGGGCCAACGGCAACGACTCGGAAGACAGTTCTTAATCAAATAATAAGCAACTTATTGAAAACAAAGTCCAACAGGCAAAATCTCTTAACTTCAGAGTATAATGCTGGATACAATGCAGTACAGCAAGCGGTTACCTCACCAACTATAGCAATGTCCAGTGTAGGATAATTACAGCGTATGGCAAGTCCTTGTTATAACAGGTCCTCTTTCGGGGGATACACTTCCAGGCTGTTAATCTACAGGTTCCAAGAACAGATAATACATAAAGTCCTTCGGATGCAATTCAGCACTGTCAGTATAGGGAGCAGCAAGGCACAGGCTCCTCACCCCAGTCTCTCCATCTCCACACTGGAAGCCTCAGCGGCTCCTTTTATTAGGCTTGCTTTGCAATTTGCCTCATCACCTGTTTAAGAACGGGGAGTAGGGGAAAAACCCGTAGAGGACTGGGAATGTGGACTGGGGTCCTGTAAACCCGGCATGGATCGTGCCTGATTGAGAAAAAGGGAGAAATAGACACCATCCAGCACTTTCCCATACACTTTACCACAGGGCCTATCATCAAACAGATGCTGGAAATCAGGGTGTGGGGCCTTTCCCTGCCTGTTATATGGGTGGAAAAGAAGAATCAGAATGAAGGATGATAGGGGAGTACATAGCCCTGATGGGGCCCCATCCAGGGCCGGACTAAGTGTGGTGGAGGCCCCTGGGCACAAACTCTGGTGGAGGCCCCAGATACAGAATTTTTTTTCCTTTAAAATAATAGTTCAGCCAAGTTTCTGATCGGTGGTTGTCTGGCACCCGCCTGCTTACTGGAACGTCAGATCGAGTCCCTTGTGCCCCCCTTGTGCGGGTGCGTGCTGCTCGGGAACTCCTGCTTTGCCATTCTGGGTGGGGGGTAGTGTAGTCGCCCGGCTGGTTCCCTGCATTGAGCTGCCAGCGGCTGTGCTTGGTGGCTTATGTGCAGTGACAGCTCTGCACCCATCACTGTAGCGTTGCTGGCGGCGGCTTTGCTGCTCTAGATTCTCCGTCCTGCCCTGTGGTGGCTTTGGCTGCAGGATTGCAAAAGCAAAAAAAGGCCTTGCCCAGGTGCTCTCCCACTGCTGCCAATAGCTTTGTCGCTGGCTCTGCAGCCCGTCAAACCAAAGACTGAAAAGCCTCCTGGACCAGACCATAACCCAAAGGTTGGTGGAGGCCCCTTCTGCAGGGCAAGTGGCGGAGGCCCCGGGGCATGCATCCTTTGTGACCCCCGCATGGACAGAAAGGCTGTTAAGTAGTATGTGGAGGGAGGTGCTATCAGGTTTTTTTACCAGTTCATCACATTACAGTGCACACCAGCATGTTGTTTTTTTTTAATATATGCACGTATTGGTTGCTAAGCGGCCTCACATATCATATTTGATATATACAGAGGTGACAAAGCTCAGCGAGCCATATATTGGAATGATAGGTAAAGCCTTGCCTATCATAACTATCCTGCTGGGATTATAACCAACAAGATGAGTCATTCTGAAAAGCCTGTCAGCTTCCTGCTGAGAGGTCCATTGTGTTACATTATTTAAGCCAAATGGCAATTCATTTATCTTAATTGTTTGTATTGTAATAGGCTGTAATACTTTCCAAAATCATGAGCCTATCATTGGAATGTAGATAGCTTACAGTGCAATGTGATGCATGCATCACACTGTGATTTGATATTGATAATGACTTGACTCACCTCTTGGTGACCTCTAGGTGGCACTCCATCATCTTTTCAACTCCCCCCCCCCCCCGTCTACTGCTATGCATTACATTTGCTTACAAATATTGACCCCCCTCAGCCTTGCATTAATAAATTGACGTGTCCACCAATAAAAAGACCATTAGAAGCAAAACATCGCCCAGTGTCGCTCACGTCGCCCTGGATGTTTAATGATCGCGCACAATCATCAACGGGTGACATGCACGGCGAATGTAATTAAAGAGAACGGCTTGAGACTATAGGATGCTCGTAAATCACGAGCCTCAACTGTAATCGAAAAAAGGTTCTCGTTATTATTCTTGGAACAAATCCATGGCTATTATTTTTTAAATAAATTGCCATGCGTGGATGTGTGTGTTCAGATTAAAGGAGGGCCCCTACCAAACAGATAAAAATAAGGGAAGGGAGAACCAATGGCTTACAGACGCAAGCTCGGAGAGCCATTCATTGGGATAGTAAAACCTTGGGATGGGCTATCTCTCCCTCTTACTGAGGCTATAACAAACAAGATGAGTCATTCTGAAAAGCCTGTGAGCTCCCTGCTGAGATTTACATTGTGTTACATTGTTATAGCCAAATAGCAATTCCTTTAACTTAATTGGTTCTTTTGAAATCAGCTGTGTTAGTGCAGAGGCGACAAAGTTCAGCAAGCCATATATTGAGATGGGAGGTGAAACCTTGGGATGGGCTATCTCTCCCTCTTACTGAGGCTATAACAAACACGATGAGTCATTCTGAAAAGCCTGTGAGCTCCCTGATGAGATTTACATTGTGTTACATTGTTATAGCCAAATAGCAATTACTTTATCTTAATTGGTTCTTTTGAAATCAGCTGTGTTAGTGCAGAGGCGACAAAGTTCAGCAAGCCATATATTGAGATGGGAGGTGAAACCTTGGGATGGGCTATCTCTCCCTCCCGCTGGAGCTATAACAAACAAGATGAGTCAGTCTGAAAATCCTGCCAGCTCCCCTCTGAGAGGTCCATTGTGTTACATTGTTATAGCCAAATAGCAGTTCATTTATCTTAATTGTTTCTATTGTAATCAGTTGTGATACTTTCTAAAGCAGTTGCGAGCCTATCGTTAAGGTCCATTGTTTTGTTTTCCATTGTTATATTATTTGAGACAAATTGTAATCAAGCATCTGGAGCGCCCCCTCTGGACACGTTGTTACCAAGATCCTTCCAAGCAATCACTGGATGAAGTCCAAAATGTCTGGACCCAGGGACGAACTGGCCATAGGGAGATCTGCACTGCCTTGGGGCCAGTTGGGCTGCTGTTTTTAACACCCACATTCAATCCCTGCCCCTTAGATTCCCTCTAAGCCTGTACCCAGCCCCACTGTACCCACAAGCCAAGGAACCCCAGCCCCTAATGCTATAGCACCGACATAATGGTTGAGGGGCCTCAGCAAAGATGTCTCGGGACGGCCAGGGGCTGGTAAAATCCAGGCGCTGATTTTTGCCCCCAGTCCGCCACTGTCTGGACCTGAAGGTTGGGCAAAGCTGGGCCAACATTCATATGTGCATGCTGCTAGAGTAAACTGAGCAGATGTCCCACGTTCTCTGGGACAGTCCCACTTTGAGGCCCACAGTCCCTCCGAAAACTCTGGGGACACCTAAATGTCCCACTTTGCTGACATGAGGAAGACTGTCCCACCAGATGCACAATGCTGGATGTGTAGGTGGTTTACAGGAGCTACATTGGATGGATGGTGGTGATGGTGGAATACATGGACTTCTGAGCATTGGCTCCATCACCAACATCTTTAATGGACCAAATATTTTTAGAGCATGTGACCCGTAATTAACCCACATTACACCTGCTATGCCCATCACCCACAAAGCAGTTTAAATTGTCCCACTTTGAGGACCCCAAGAAATAGTCAGTAAAGGACTAGGGTCTGCCCATGACTTCTAACTTTTACCATGTACTTAAAAACTCTAAAATGCTTCCATTTTATTACAGTCATATTTCATTGAGAGTCTAATCAATGTAAATTCTCAGAGACACAGGCAGGCTGATTCATGATTAGCGCCAGGTATCTGTGACTGGCTATTGGGCGCTGTAACAGAGCGCCTCAGTCGCTGTAGTAACCCGGCCGGCATTGATGAATGTGATGTATGTTAGGCGCTCTAACACCAGTACAGCGTTGCAGGGAGCGAAAGGTAGCACCAGCTAAGTGCGACCGACTCTCAGTGACTCACACCATATTCAACAAAAAAAAAACAGACTCTTACTGTGTCGGTGCTCTGGATCTGGGTGCCGTAGCACAGAGCGCCAGACGCTGTGTGATTAAAGTCTGTTTTTGAACACATATCCACCAGTAACAAAGTGAAAACACATGGAATGACATTGTTGTAACATTGTGACATTAATACTTTAATGCCAGACCTGGAATGACAATTCTGCATAAAAATATAAAAAATCAAAAACGTTTTCAAAAATGACTTTTTCTAGGCCAGGAGAGGTCACTAGGGATGAGCGAATCGGTTTGAACGAACCTGAATTTGGTCCGAATTTCAGGGAAAATTCGATTCAGCGCGAACCCGAATTTTTAGTGGTTAGTGCTGACCGAATTTTCCCTGAAATAAAAAAAAATGCCGGCATGGTGGGAGCGGGGAGACCGGCTGCGCTGTCAGTGGGCGGCGGCCGGTCTCCCCGCTCCAACCATGCCGACATTTTTTTTTCCACTTCAGGGCTTGGTGGGAGCGGGGAGGCTGGCCGCCGCCCACTGACAGCGCAGCCGGCCTCCCCGCTCCCACCAGAGATGAGCGATTCGCTAAAGTTCGATTCGGACGAACCTGAATTTCTTTGAGAAATTCGGCGAATCGCCCGAATCGAATTTTTGAGAAGTTCGCTCATCTCTAGAGGTCACACAATGATTTGAGAGAAAAAAAAAAAGTTTAAACAGAAGAAGAGTAACGTCCATTGAAATGTATGGGAGAGCGACAGGTAGCGACAGGTAATACCTGGCGCTCTGGAAGCTAGAGAGCCGGCGGTATATGCTGAGCCACCTGTAATAATACATGTGATGCTACATGGCGCTATTAGAGGCGCTCACCAGAATCGCCTTCATAAACGTGCCCGGCGTTCACAAGGTGTTGCCTGCCGCTTACAAGGCACTACCTGCCTCTATCCCTTGATAATTAAACCCCAAAGTAACTGGTTGAGGGGCCTCAGCAAAGATGTCTCAGGTCGGGCGGGTAAAATCCAGGTGCTGATTTCTGCCCCAGTCCGCCACTGCTTGGACCTGAAGGTTGGGCAAAGCTGGGCCAACACTCACATGTGCATGCTGCTAGGGTAAACTGACCAGATGTCCCACGTTCTCTGGGACAGTCCCAGTTTGAAGCCCACTGTCCCTCCGAAAATTTTGGGAACACATAAATGCCTCACTTTGCTGACATGAGGAAGACAGTCACACCAAATGCACAATGCTGGGTGTCTGGCTGGTTTACAGCTGCTCTGACTCTTGGTTGGATGGTGGTGGTGTAACACATGGACTTCTGAGCATTGGCTCCATCACCAACATCTTTTATAAACCAAATATTCTTAGAGCATGTGACCCATAATTGAGACACAGGCGAAACCACACCCCTACCACACCCATCGCCCACAAACCAGTTTAAACTGTTTCCTTTGAGGACCCCAAGATATGGTCAGTATATTCTAGCGTCTGTCCATGACAGAGGTTCTAACCTTTACCATACCCCCCAAAACTATAAAATGCTTCCATTTTATTACAGTCATTTTTGATTGAGAGTCTAATCAATAAATTCTCTGAGACACAAAGTAACTGGTTGAGGGGCCTCAGCAAAGATGTCTCGGGCCGGCCAGGGGCTGGTAAAATCCAGGCGCTGGTTTTTGACCCCAGGTCCACCACTGTCTGGACCTGAAGGTTGTGAAAAGCTGGGCCAACATTCATATGTGAATGCTGCTAGGGTATCAGATGTCCCACTTTCATGGGACAGTCCCACTTTGAGGCTGACTGTCCCTCCAAAAACTCTGGAAACACCTTATGGCCTCACTTTGCTGGGGAAGACTGTCCCACCACATGCACAATGCTGGATGTCTCAGTGGTTTACAGAAGCTCTGACTCTTTGGATGAATGGTGGTAGTGAGATGCATGGACTTGGCTCCATCACCAACATCTCTTTGTACCAAATATTTCAAGAGCATGTGACCCATAATTGGGACACAAGCTAAACCACACCCATCGCCCACAAACCAGTTAAAACTGTCTCCTTTGAGGACGTTAAGATATGGTCAGTTTATTCTATGGTCTGTCCATGACAGAGGTTCTAACCTTTACCACTCCCCCCGAAACTATATAATGCTTCCATTTTATTAGAGTCATTTTTGATTGAGAGTCTAATCAATGTAAATTCTCAGAGACACAAAGTAACTGCGTCATGCCGCTCAGGGTGATTGACGCGGATTTGCCACGGTTGTGCTCGGCAGAGATAGGCACGCCGCATTAACCATGGAGAAAGCTCGGCATAGCTGAGTGCTTGGCAATGCCCTCTAATTCTATTTACAATTGTGATTACTCATAATATTGGGACAATGCCAAGTGATCCCCTGGGAATCATACAGAGGAAATACTGGCTTTGCTTTTTCTTC
Source organism: Gastrophryne carolinensis (assembly GCA_027917425.1). Taxonomy (NCBI): domain Eukaryota; kingdom Metazoa; phylum Chordata; class Amphibia; order Anura; family Microhylidae; genus Gastrophryne; species Gastrophryne carolinensis. The sequence continues at coordinate 509,924,286 of CM051236.1, read as the reverse complement.
CTGGGTCGCAAAAACAATAGAGGGACCTCAAGGAAAAATAAGGAGCCTCATGGAGGCTTAGAACGGAACAACAGTCAAAAATGACTTAAAGTGTCCCAAACCCACGGCGATCGGCCCAGGAATCTATAAGATGTGGGAGGTAACAAGGTGTGCGGTTCACTCTGTAAGCCAGATCTACAAACAGAGCATTAAAGGGGGCCCACTGAGACCCGGTCACCCAAAGGCCCACAAAACCCTGGAGCCGGCCCTGTGCACACCAATGGATGGGCCAAGTAAGAGATGCACATGCTGCACCATTGAGTCTCGCGTTGCCCGTTTGGAGAGGGGTTCCCACCAGCTCAGGTTGTTAATAAGAGGCAAAGCCCGTAAATTCTCAGCTAATGTGCAATCTCTATTTTCAGCCACCTCTTCCTCATTCCAGTGGTGCATGCACGGGCTCTTGTCCGATGAGAGCCGCCTGCCGAATGATGGGGAGGCCGATTCATTAATAGCGCCAGGTAGCGACAGATGAGCGCCAGTAGCGTTATTTTCACAGCGCACGCTAGTATTCGCTGTGCTTGGCCGTTGTTCGGCTGTTGACAGCGACTCAGTCGGTGTGCGGTAATGTTGAATACGGGTTAGGAGTCGCTGTTTGACAGGTTCTGCGCTGTATGGGAGCGCATGACAGCGAATGGCCATAGCGAACGGCTCCCAGCATATTCATTAACAAATCACGCTCAAAAAATTCTCGCGCTGTGAAATGCTTGTTTAAACCCCAGAGCGCTGGCGGCGATGGGTTAAAAGTAGTTTTTTTAACCCCCAAACAACCATACTTTTGGTAAAAAAAAAAAAACATGTTTTTACAAACACTTTGTAATATGAATACATTAATATCAGACCTGTAATATCAATTCTGCACACATTTTTTTTTTTTTTACCTTAAAAAAATATCTAACATTACAGAAGTGGTCACAGAATTTTTGCCATTAAAAAAAAAAAAAAAAAAAAAAAAAAACCATTAATAGCAATTAATTAAGAATATTTAAAGATTGCTCAATTGAAATGCATTGAAGAGCGCCAGGTAGCGAGAGGTCATACCTGTCGCTGTTCAAGGTCGCTCGCTGGCGCTGTGGGGTGAGGCTGGAATAATGATGAATGATTCGCTATCTGGCGCTCTGTCAGTCGCTAAGCAGGATCGGCTTGATAAATGTGTGATTGCGGAGGGGAGCCGGTGTTCTCGTGGCGGTGACCGTCATTACCGTTCGCTCACCATTCGCTACCTGCCGCTATCCCTTGTTAAATAAGGGCCATAGTCCCGGTAGATGGCTCTCATTGGATGAGAGCCCGCACATGTGCTGTTGGAACAAGGAAGAGGTGAGTGAATAGGAGTGTTCTGGGGGCTTTCATACAGCGGGGCATCCTGGTTTGGGATTCCACGGGGAGAAATAAGCGGCCCTTGAATCTTTTGGATCTGGTGGCCAGATGTTTTAGCTGGATGTGGGAGCGCATCAGGTAGCAAGGTGTGCGGGTCACTCTGTAAGCCAGATCTACATACAGAGCATTAAAGCGATGTGACAAATGGGGCCCACTGAGACCCTGTCACCCAAATGCCCACAAAACCCTGGAACCGGCCCTGTGCACGCCAATGGATGGGCCAAGTAAGAGAAGCACATGCTGCACCATTGAGCCTCCAGTTGCCCGTTTGGAGAGGGGTTCCCACCAGCTCAGGTTATTAATAAGAGGCAAAGCCCGTAAATTCTCAGCTAATGTGCAATCTCTATTTTCAGCCACCTCTTCCTCGTTCCAGTGGTGCATGCACGGGCTCTTGTCCGATGAGAGCCGCCTGCCGAATGACATAGTCCCGGTAGATGGCTCTCATTGGATGAGAGCCCGCACATGTGCTGTTGGAACAAGGAAGAGGTGAGTGAATAGGAGTGTTCCTGGGGCTTTCATACAGCGGGGCATCCTGGTTTGGGATTCCACGGGGAGAAATAAGCGGCCCTTGAATCTTTTGGATCTGGTGGCCAGATGTTTAAGCTGGATGTGGGAGCGCATCAGGTGGCAAGGTGTGCGGGTCACTCTGTAAGCCAGATCTACAAACATGTGACAAATGGGGCCCACTGAGACACTGCCGCCCAAGGGCCCACAAAACCCTGCAGCTGGCCCTGTGCACGCCAATGGATGAGCCAAGGAAGAGATGCACATGGTGCACGAATGAGCCTCCCGTTGCCCATTTGGGGTTCCCACCAGCTCGGGTTATTAATGAGAGGCAAAGCCTGTAAATTCTCAGCTAATGTGCAATCTCTATTTTCAGCCACCTCTTTCTCGTTCCAGTGGTGCATGCACGGGCTCTTGTCCGATGAGAGCCACCTGCCGAATGACATAGTCACGGTAGATGGCTCTCATTGGATGAGAGCCCGCACATGTGCTGTTGGAACAAGGAGTGAATAGAAGTGTTCTGGGGGATTTCATACAGCGGGGCATCCTGGTTTGGGATTCCGCGGGGAGAAACAAGCATCCCTTGAATCTTTTGGATCTGGTGGCCAGATGTTTAAGCTGGATGTGGGAGCGCATCAGGTGGCAAGGTGTGCGGGTCACTCTGTAAGCCAGATCTACAAACATGTGACAAATGGGGCCCACTGAGACACTGCCGCCCAAGGGCCCACAAAACACTGCAGCTGGCCCTGTGCACGCCAATGGATGAGCCAAGGAAGAGATGCACATGGTGCACCAATGAGCCTCCCATTTGGGGTTCCCACCAGCTCGGGTTATTAATGAGAGGCAAAGCCCGTAAATTCTCAGCTAATGTGCAATCTCTATTTTCTAAAGCAGCTGTCAGACCCCCCTCTCCACCCGCTCCCCCTCCACCCGCTCCTCATGCACGGGCTGCTCCAAACGATATGAATGTGTAATGAAGTGGAGCAAATGTTCTCATCTTGTCAGAAGCCCGTCCTTTTTGTCAGTGATTCTCTTTCCATCCTTCTCTTTCCTCCTCCCTGGACCTCTGCTCTCCCTCTTTGTTCATGGCTTTCACGTTCCCTTTAGAAGTGAAGAGGCCGGCGACAAGCGTCCGTCAGATTGTAACAAGTTAATCATGGCCCTGCCAATGGCCCGGACCGGCTTGTCAAACTCCGCGCGCCGCGCTCAACTTCATTACTTTCCGGAGTGGATGGGTCATCCCCATCGCACATGCAAATAGGAGAGCGATCCTTTTTTTCTTTTTTTGCATTTATATGGAGGCTCAATTTTATACCAAGCTATTTATAAAGAAATATATGTAGCTGAAACAGTTAGGCCCCTAGAATCCTAAGTGGGGACATACGTTTGAGTTAACGGCCAAACCGGGGGGGGGGGGGGGGTTTAACAAACAGGGGCATCCCAAATTGAGGTGCCCCTGTAAAGTGGACCAAAACTCAGGGATGGAATTGCTTGCATAGTGGGTATGCGAGGGATCCCAGGGGGTTTTAATCAGTAGGGTATCACAGATTGCGATGCTCCAGGGATAGGAAATCAGCTGGGGTGCCCTCCCAGTCCACCACCAGTCAAGCGCCGTCGCACACCCCAAAGGCCGGCCCTGTCATTGCCCCCCCCCAGAGAGTGGGGGCCCTCGGCAGCTGCCGGGTGCTGACACCGGCCATGCAGGGGGGGCATGTGCCCTGGGTGCAGCAGGTCAGGGAGGCTTGAGCACAGGTGGGCATACCTACCAATTTTTAAGGGTGGGAAAGAGGGACATTTAAATTAGGCCACACACCCTCGTTTAGGAATGGATAGGATGTAACAGTTACAACAATAGAAACACTTTAAAGAGGCAAATTAATCATTTATTGATGCGGATCTGCATGTTACACCTCAGGGAGGGACAAAGGAAAACACCAAGGTACAAGGGGACATGGACTCCAAAGGGGGACTGTCCCTCCAAATCAGGGACTCTAGGGAGGTATTCAGGTGGGGAGGCGCCATTTTGAATCTTTGCCCCGGGTGCCAGAAAGCCTAGCTACCCCTCTGACATACAGATTCAGGGCGCAGTACAGGATGCGAGTTTCTTAAAGTGGACATACACACTTTTCATGTGGAACTCCAATAAAAATACCCGCAGAGGCTTTAAGGCTGTTGCATCAACCCCCCCCCCCCCAGGCTTTGTAATTGGAGATTATCATTTCATATCTGTCCTCCTGAAATACCAAAGGTACCTATGTACTATATATATCAAATATGATATATCATACCTCCCAAGTGTCCCTGATTTAGAGGGACTGTCTCGTTTGAGTCCATGTCCCCCGTTGTTCTTCTCTGTCCCTCTTTAAGGTGTAACATGCAGATCTGCATCAATAAAAAAATTATTAATTTGCCTATTCAAGGTGTTTCTATTGTTGTAACTGTTACACCCTATCTCCTATCCATCCCTCAATGAGGGGGCGTGGCTTCATCCATCCCTCAATGAGGGGTGTGGCTTCATTTAACATTTGTCCCTCTTTCCCACCCCGAAAAGTTGGAAGGTATGCTGAAGGCCAGCGGCTGTCGCCCCCTCCAGATGGTGCTTTCTGAGCGATTGCCTCCCTTTGCCTCATTACAGGTACACCCCTGCAATGGGGAAATGGATTCATCTACAGGTAGCCAAAAAAAAAAAAAACATTATTTGTGCCATTTGTGCTTTTCATCACTAAAAGAGAAAAATGTTCAAGAAATAAAAATCTAAATAAAAAAAAAAACATTTATTTGGTTACCTGGCAACATGATGCCCGGCGACACCTTTTGCACAATCGCCATGTGGCTGGGGCGTACAGCGTTCCCCGCCTGCCATGCTTTATTATGACTGTAATCATAGGTGTAATTATGCGTTATTATCGCTCTCTTGTTATGTTTTTTTTGTTCCTTGGCTTTTTTACACGGCGGCGGCGGGGTCACGGGCCGGTGACGTCAGCCGCGCTCTATAGCTATTCACCGCCGAGCAGAGCTTCAGCCCTCTCCTTTATTCATCAAAATTCACTTTAGAAGATCCAGCCTACATGATCACCTTCATTTAAACTACACTGAAGAGCCCAGAATATAATTATGGCATTCTTTTAGGTTTACTGCTTAGTGGAGAGCTCATAATATTCAAATTAGCAACTCTCCGACCAATGACATGCAGGCATCAGTCCTTTAAGGAGCCCTAAGGAAGAGGGTAACACCCAGCACTGATACTGTTTCTTCCCTTACAATCCCTCTTTGAGTCCATGTCCCCCTGTCCTTCTTTAGGGTGTAACATGCAGATCTGCATCAATAAATGACGCAAAGTATTGATTTAATATTTTATAATATAAATTATTATATAATTATTATAATTTAATATTTATATATCCTATCCATCAACCAATGAGGGGGCGTGACCCTGAAAAGTTGGTAGGTTGGTAAGTTGGTTCATTTTCAGCATGTGTCTCATGGTGGGGTTACACCTACTTACACACAGAGGAGTAGCATAGAATGCTGTGGATCTTTGTTCTTCAAAAGCCAGTGCATAAGCCAACACATCCCCAAACCCCACCTCTGCGACATCCCTAAACCCCACCCCTGCAACATCTACAAGCCACATCCCCAAACCCCACCCCTGCAACATCCCCAAGCCACATCCCCAAATCCCACCCCTGCAACATCCCCAAGCCACATCCCCAAATCCCACCCCTGCAACATCCCCAAACCACATCCCACCACATCCCCAAACCCCACCCCTGCAACATCCCCAAGCCACATCCCCAAACCCCACCCCTGCAACATCCCCAAACCACATCCCACCACATCCCCAAACCCCACCCCTGCAACATCCCCAAGCCACATCCCCAAACCCCACCCCTGCAACATCCCCAAACCACATCCCACCACATCCCCAAACCCCACCCCTGCAACATCCCCAAGCCACATCCCCAAACCCACCCCTGCAACATCCCCAAACCACATCCCACCACATCCCCAAACCACACCTCACTACATCCCCAAACCCCACCCCTGCAACATCCCCAAACCACATCCCCAAACCACACCCCACTACATCCCCAAACCCCACCCCTGCAACATCCCCAAAACACATCCCACCACATCCCCAAACCCCACCCCACCACATCCTTAAAATCTACCCCTGCAACATCCCCAAGACACCACATTCCCAAACCCCACCCCACCACATCCTGAAAATCCACCCCTGCAACATACCCAAGCCACATCCCCAAATCCCACCCCTGCAACATTCCCAAACCACATGCCACCACATCCCCAAACCACACCCCACTACATCCCCAAGCCCCACCCCTGCAACATCCCCAAGCCACATCCCCAAACCCACCCCTGCAACATCCCCAAACCACATCCCACCACATCCCCAAACCACACCCCACTACATCCCCAAACCCCACCCCTGCAACATCCCCAAACCACATCCCACCACATCCCCAAACCCCACCCCACCACATCCTTAAAATCTACCCCTGCAACATCCCCAAGACACCACATCCCCAAACCCCACCCCACCACATCCTCAAAATCCACCCCTGCAACATACCCAAACCACATCCCACCACATCCCCAAACCCCACCCCTGCAACATCCCCAAACCACACTCCACCACACCCCCAAACCCTACCCCTGCAACATCCCCAAACCACGCCCACCTCTGCAAAATCACCAACCCCCCCCCCCCCCCAAAAAAAAAAAAAAAATGGTCAGTTTACTCAATAGAGTTGTCTTGTTTTTTTTGGCCCCAATTTGCCCATATTTCGGTTTGATGGAGTGGGCAGTGGGAAGGGGTGAGAACCACTGCTGGTTACAATGGTGTAGGTCTCATTTAAAAGGTTAGTCAATCAACTCCTTTTTTTTGGTCTGTGTTCACTTTAAAAAACTATTGTGCATCTGGCAGTCCAGAATCTATGCAATATACTTTTTAGTTTCTATTAAGGGCTCAGCCGCCCGATGGGAACTTCTGCAAGCTCCTAGTTACTGCACGCACAGTCTTGCTTCTGCATGCGATTCTCTGACCCTCCCTATAGATATCACAACGCAGGGTTCGGGAGAGGGATTCGGCCTTGCTACACCTCCGCCGGTTGCACAGCTGTCATGTTTGAAGGAAGCCGGTTGATTTTTCTTGCCGTGGTAGGCGGATGAGGATGTGCACCAGGGGGTACATAACTCAATTCAACCATCCAGGCACGTCTCTCTCCAACTTCAAGACATCTGTGTTTATTTTTTGTGCTTTGATGTTGGAGAAATAAACACACAATTTTCACGGGAGAAAAAAATGAAGCGCCATACGTCTCAGAGGATTGGGACCCCCTAGAAAATTAAAAGGGGCATTTTATGGAACAGTAATTGACTATTCTTAGCTCGATTCAGGAAGAAAGTTCACCAGTATGGGGATCCGAAGTTGACCAAAATGTACTCTTTAGTAGTAAACTCTTAACTAGGTCAAGTAGGGCTGTCACAACTATCTTACCTGGGTCCTGATCCACTGTCTACAAAGCTGAGCTGCCTGTTCCAACCTCGACCTGATCTACTGTCTACAATGCTGAGTTGTCTGTCCCAACCTCAACCTGACCTACTGTCTATAAAGCTGATCTGCCTATCTCAACCTTGACCTGATTTACTGTCTACACCAAACTCCTTGGCCTGAACTACAGTCTACAAACTTAAGCTGTCAACTAAGTCAAGTGGGTCTGTCACAACTATTTCACCTGGGTGCTGATGAAAATGATCTGCTGTCTATGAATCTGAAGTCCCTGCACCATCCTAAGCCTGACTTCAAACCTGAGCTGCCTGTCCCAACCTCGGCTCTCAGCCTGATCTACAGTCTACAAACCCAAGCTGCCTATCCCAACTCTCGAGCTGATCCACAGTCTACAAAGCTGGGCTGCCTGTCCCAACCTCAGCCTGATCTACTGTCTACAAAACTGAGCTGCCTGTCCCAACCTCGATCTGATCTATTGTCTTCAAAGCTGAGCTGCCTGTTTCAACATTGACCTTATCTGCTGTCTACAAAGCTGAGCTGCCTTTCCCAACCACAACCTGATCTAATGTCTACAAAGCTGAGCTGCATGTCCCAACCTTAACCTGATCTACTGTCTACAAAGCTGAGCTGCCTTTCCCAACCTCGACCTGATCTAATGTCTTCAAAGCTGAGCTGCATGTCCTGACCTCAACCTGATCTACTGTCTAAAAAGCTGAGCTGCATGTCCCAACCTCAACTTGATCTACTGTCTACAAAGCTGAGCTGCATGTCCCAACCTCAACTTGATCTACTGTCTACAAAGCTGAGCTGCATGTCCCAACCTCAACTTGATCTACTGTCTACAAAGCTGAGCTGTCTGTCCAAACCTTGACCTGATCTATTGTCTAAAAAGCTGAGCTGCCTGTTTCAACCTTGACCTTATCTACTGACTACAAAGCTGAGCTGCCTGTCTCAACCTCGAGCTGATCCACTGTCTACAAAGCTGAGCTGTCTGTTCTGTCTAGAAAGCTTAGCTGCCTGTCCCAACCTCAACCTGGTCTATTGTCTACAAAGCTGAGCTGCCTGGCCCAATCTCGACCTGATCTACTATCTACAAAGCTGAGCTGCCTGTCCTACCTCAGCCTAAGCTACTGTCTACAAAGCTGAGCTGCTTGTCTCAACCTTGATCTGATCTTCTTTCTACACCAAACTTGACCTTATCTACTGACTACAAAGCTGAGCTGCCTGTCTCAACCTTGAGCTGATCCACTGTCTACAAAGCTGAGCTGTCTGTTCTGTCTACAAAGCTTATCTGCCTGTCCCAACCTCAACCTGATCTATTGTCTACAAAGCTGAGCTGCCTTTCCTAACCTCTACCTAAGCTACTGTCTACAAAGCTGAGCTGCCTGTTCCAATCTCGACCTGAACTACTGTCTACAAAGCTGAGCTGCCTGTTCTACCTCAGCCTAAGCTACTGTCTACAAAGCTGAGCTGCTTGTCCCAACCTTGATCTGATCTTCTTTCTACACCAAACTTGACCTTATCTACTGACTACAAAGCTGAGCTGCCTGTCTCAACCTTGAGCTGATCCACTGTCTACAAAGCTGAGCTGTCTGTTCTGTCTACAAAGCTTAGCTGCCTGTCCCAACCTCAACCTGATCTATTTTCTACAAAGCTGAGCTGCCTGTTCCAACCTCAAACTGATCTACTGTCTACAAAGCTGATCTGCCTGTTCCAACCTCAACCTGATCTACTGTCTACAAAGCTGAGCTGCCTGTCTCAACCTCGAGCTGATCCACTGTCTACAAAGCTGAGCTGTCTGTTCTGTCTACAAAGCTGAGCTGCCTGTCCCAACCTCAACCTGATCTATTGTCTACAAAGCTGAGCTGCCTTTCCTAACCTCTACCTAAGCTACTGTCTACAAAGCTGAGCTGCCTGTTCCAATCTCGACCTGAACTACTGTCTACAAAGCTGATCTGCCTGTCCCAACCTTGATCTGATCTTCTTTCTACACCAAACTCCTTGGCCTGAACTACAATCTACAAACTCAAGTTACCTGTACAAACATCCTCCTGATCTACTGTTGTAGAAAACCCTCTAGGAGAAAGGACAAAGTAGACCAACACTCCACAGTCCTATAAGAAGCCTGAGCTTCTGTCTACAAACTAGAGCTGTATTCTCCAACCTAGACCTGATCTACCATACAGTCTACAAAGCTGAGCTGCCTGTCCTAACCTTGGTCTGACCTACTGTCTATAAATCTAAATTTCAAAATTCCTTGGTATGATCTACCATCTACAAACCTGAGCTGCCTGTACCAACTTCATTCTGATGTACTGTCTACGACCAGGGATGAGCGAACTCCCCAAAGTTCGGGTCCAGCAAGTTCGGAAGAACTTTGAATAAATGTTCCGGTTCGGAGGCACAAACCCGAGCCCGGGCCACCATTGAAATCATTGTTTGGACTCAAACTTTGGGAGGTGGCTGCCAGCTGGCAGTGCTGGAACTAGAAGTGTCCTTTTTCATGGAAGCTGGAGGCCATCTTTCTGTAGCCCTGGCTCGGGCCAAATTCAAATGCCGCTGCTGCTCCTGAGAGAAAGAAGATTGCTGGCCGAGGTTAGTTTCAGCAGTTTCCTGCTGCTGTACCTTTAGCTGAAGTGGGTTGATGGGCTGCTCAGCAGATCATCAACAACCTTTTCTGTGTTTGGGTCGGACGCCGAACTCGACCACAGACGTCTGGCTGAAGTCCATTTTTGCGAGCCCGAACTCCCGAAGTTTGGTACGAACCTGAACTTTGCAGTTCGGATTTGCCCATCACCATCTACGACCTTGAGTTGCTTGCCCTAACCTTAGCCTGAATGACTGAGAACCTGAGCTGCCTGTACTAACCTCAGCCTGATCTACTGTCTACCAACCTGAGCTACCTGTCTCAACGTCAGCCTCATCTGATCTACGTGTACAAACTTGAGCTGCCTTCACCAATCTTAATATGATCTATTGTCTACAAATATGAGCTTTCTGTACCAACCTTGAACTGATCTACTGGCTTTAAACCTGAGCTGTCTGTACCAACCTCGGCCTTCTAGCTCTAAGCCTAAACTGTCTGTACCAACCTTGACCTGAGCTACTGGCTTTGAACCTGAGCTCTCTGTACCAACCTTGGCCTTCTAGCGCTAAGCCTAAACTGCCTGTACCAACCTCAACCTAATCTACTGCCTTTAAACCTGAGCTGTCTGTACCAACCTCGGCCTTCTAGCTCTAAGCCTAAACTGTCTGTACCAACCTTGACCTGAGCTACTGGCTTTGAACCTGAGCTCTCTGTACCAACCTCGGCCTATTAGCTCTAAACCCAATCTGCATGTACCAACCTTTGCCTGATCTACTAGCTCTAAACCTAAACTGCCTGTACCAACCTCGGCCAGATCTACCGCCTGTAAACCTACAGTATAACACCCTATATGAATTTACATGGGTTTATGATGAGAAGGTGAAATTTCGGATTCTCGACAAGCCTCGCTGCACTCCCCCGAGTCGCCTGGCTGCTTCTCTTCCCCGGGTAGGACTGGGAAAATGCGGCCGTCCCGGCAATTTGATGGATAACATATGAAGTGTAACACAGCAGCCATATGCCGCAGCAGTTTTCATTATGTTTGTAGCTAATAACTGTGATTTAAGGCGTTTGCTGAAGGTCTGTCTTGGCTGCGCTCAGCGCGGAGAGCCTTAAATTTTGGGGACAGAGACAGAGGACGCGGTGTACAGGCAACTTTGTAGCATACCTGCAATTTAACTCTGGAAAATAATATACAAAACATGGCAGGGCCTCATCCGTTGTCTGTCGATGAGCTGTTCTCCGGCACAGGATGCTGCAGTAAAGCTGCAAATTTGTGATATTTTGTATAGTGCAGCTTTATAACAGCAATCACAATGCCTATATTGCGCCATATTGTAAGAGGTGCGCTAGATGTCATCACACATGTTGTCACAAAGGATGATATTTGTGGAAAAGGTGTAGCTTGAGGCCAGGGCTGGCGCCAGCGCAGTGCAAGCCCAGGCAATTGCCAGGGCCCCCTGGCATCTTCAGGGGCCCACTCAGGCTCACACTTGGCCATGGTATTATTTTACAGTGGACCTGAACCACCGAATGCCAGGTGTTGTGCACAGACCTGCTCATGGCCGGCCTCAGCAACAAGGGATGATCAGCAACATTGGAAAAGGTGGCCTGGAATGGAGGGCAATTGATGGAAGCTCAGAATGTGTCAAGAAACCTATAGCAATGATGGAGTCTTTAGTGGCGCTGGAGCAAGCAGTAAGGGCTGAAGGGTTCTTGGTAGCAATAGAGAATGCATTAAGGACTGGAGGGTGATTAGTGGCTATAGGGCAGGCAACAAGGACTGGAGGGTGATTGGAGGCTATAGAGAATGTAACAAGGACTGGAGGGTGATTGGAGGCTATAGAGAATGCAACAAGGACTGGAGGATGATTGGTGACTATAGGGAAGGCAATAAGGTCTGGAGGGTGATTGGTGGCTATAGGGAAGGCAATAAGGTCTGGAGGGCGATTGGTGGCTATAGGGAAGGCAATAAGGTCTGGAGGGCAATCAGTGGCTTTAGGGAAGGCAATAAGGGCTGGAGGGTGATTGGTGGCTATAGGGAAGGCAATAAGGACTGGAGGGTGATTGGTGGCTATAGGGAAGGCAATAAGGTCTGGAGGGCAATCAGTGGCTTTAGGGAAGGCAATAAGGGCTGGAGGGCGATTGGTGGCTATAGAGGAAGCAACAAGGACTAGAGGACGATTTGTGGCTATAGGGATGGCAATTAGGACTGGAAGGCAATTGGTGGCTAAAGGGGAGGCAATAAGGACTTGAGGGCAATTGGTGGCTATAGGGGAGGCAATAAGGACTGGAAGGCGATTGGTGGCTATAGGGAAGGCAATAAGGACTGGAGGGCGATTGATGGCTATAGGGAAGGCAACAAAGACTAGAGGACGATTGGTGGCTATAGAGAATGCAACAAGGACTGGAGTGCGATTGGTGGCTATAGGGAAGGCAATAAGGACTGGAGGATGATTGGTGGCTATAGGGAAGGCAATAAGGACTGGAGGACGATTGGTGGCTATAGGGAAGGCAATAAGGACTGGAGGGCGATTGGTGGCTATAGGGAAGGCAATAAGGACTGGAGGACGATTGGTGGCTATAGGGAAGGCAATAAGGACTGGAGGACGATTGGTGGCTATAGGGAAGGCAATAAGGACTGAAGGGCGATTGGTGGATATAGGGAAGGCAATAAGGACTGAAGGGCGATTGGTGGCTATAGGGAAGGCAATAAGGACTGGAGGGCGATTCATGGCTTTAGGGAAGGCAATATGGACGGGAGAGCAATTGGTGGCTATAGAGAAGGCAACAAGGGCTGGAGGGCAATTGGTGGCTATAGGGAAGGCAATAAGGACTGGAGGGTGATTGGTGGCTGTAGGGAAGGCAATAAGGACTGTAGGGCGATCAGCAGTAGAAGGTGACCCATTTGTGGCAACAGAGCTGAAAGGTTACATCATGTGACACACTAAGACCCTCGGGCCCCCACAAACCTAAAGCCGGTCCTGCTTGAGGCCCTGGAACATGGCTGGAGAAGAGCACTATAGATACATTTCACAACTATGTTGTCACAGCCGGGCTAATTAGAGTCTATAAGCTTTCACATGAGGTGTCAGGCCCCTTTTTTACTATGGTTATCCACCACTTTTTTGTAGAAAGGCAGTGGAACAGTGCCGCTTGTTCCATATTTGGGTGACATCTATTACTTGCATTGCAATAGTCCTCTATTTAATTACCCCAACCCCAACTCCCCTAACCTGGAGTCTGTCCGCCTTCCACCAACCAGTCAACCCATGCTCTACCCCAGGGACTTGAGGAGGGGCAACTGCATCAGCATCAGCTGGTCAGGATGGGCCCCATCACTGTTGCTCCTCCACCTTATTTTTCATATTTGTGCTCATTTGGCATCATTTGGAGAAGGGAAGCTCGATTCCTCTCTGCTGTTTCGGTCTTTAGTTGTCTAGCTGCATCCGAGTAAAGAGACAGAAAAGAATTACTGTATGAACCACAAAAGGGCCCCATTTAATGTTCGCCCCTGGGGCCCAGTCAAATTTAGTTACGCCACTGCTCTCCCCATTGAGTTTACCAGCCAGTCAACTGCACTTCACAGCTGAGGCAGCTCATGAAACTTTATTATGGTAGGGGCAGATGCCAGTATTTTTTTTTTGGAAGTAGAGTGGAGAATGGAGTTGAGGGAGTTTTTGGAAGCAGCAGTCCATCAACAGAAAACCAAAAGCTGGTGCGTTATGGGGGGCATCCAGATTGCCTGGCAATCACAGGGCCGCATTTTGTTTGGGGATCAAGGTTCAGGTATGGATTGCAGTGAGTTGTGTAGGCTCCAGCAATCTCCCATTATGTAGAAAATGACTGTAGGACTGCTTAAAAATTTACTGAAGAATAGTTAATTTTGGCACAGTCTCCAGGTGAGGTGGCGTCATGCTGAGGGCTAATTGGTGGGGCCACCCGGAGTCTTGCCAGACCCCCACCCCATTAGCCATGCCAACAGAGGAGAAGGCAGTGGATGACTCAATTGGAGGAGGTGGCAGTTAAAGACTCAGGGATGAGGTGGCGGTGGAGATGGGAGACCTAGTGGTGGAAACAAAGGCAGCAGAGGATTTATGAGGAAAGCCTCAGGAGCAGAGTATTTAGCAGGAGAGAAGGTAATGGAACACGAAACAACTGGTTGATGGTCTGCTGAGCCTTTAACCTAAGGATGCAGCAGCAGGAAGCACTGCTGTAACCAGCCTCGGCCCCGTGATCCTCTTCCTGTCAGCGGTGGCTTTCTTTGAAATTGGCACCAGCCAGAGCTACAGAAAGATGTTGGACGGCTCGAATGAGTGAGCACTGCCAGCTGGCACTATAAGAGTCCTGACTCAAGGAAGCTGGCGGCCATCTTTCTGTAGCCCCGGCTTGGGCCGCATATCATGCACCAAAGCTCTATACCTTCCTGGGGCCACCCAAACTGTCCAAAACATTTGTTTGAGATTATAAATGATTTTCATCATATTTAGAGAGAAAGAAATAGTAATCATTTAATTTTTGTCAAAAATAAAATAAATACCATATTTTTCGCCCTATAAGATGCACCTTTTCCCACAAAAGTGGTGGGGTGTGTAAAAAAATAAAACCAAAGTAAACCTATATAATCATCGCTACCGCGCAGCAGTCACTGCAGCCAGACGATAGAGGATAGAGTTCCCATGGAGTCAAATTCTGTGACTTTTAAAGTCAAATAGTCAGGGCCCCCCTTAACCCTCCTATTCTTTTGCTCCATACCATTAGGGTGACCTATATTAAGCAGCATAGCTCTAACCGTCCAAGAAACATATTCCCCATTACTATTACAGTCATCTTATTACCCTGTGGGTACCTAAACTGTCTAATGAGATTTTTCTCATACTTTGGGAGTAACCTTACTCCACCTTCTGCCTCGTTACCATCACGCTAAGGCCTCCTGAATGCACTGGGACCACCCCTAGCCAAATATAATGTATCTTTAGAATGAAAAACCTTTCTTTAATGCAGATGAAGCATCTGTTGTCACAATTTGGGCTGAACGCTGCGCGCCGGGCACCAAGGTGGTCCGGAATCCAAGGGCAAAGTCTTCTGTAGAGCAGGGTGGAAAACATATGGCTATGTTTGCCACTGTCGTAAACTGTTTTCTTTTTTTAAATTGAAGAAGAAATATCCGAAATATTGAGGTTTACAGTTTCACCTATGATTTTTCTTTTGAAATATGTGCCAGTGGCCCTTGGCTCTGTGTTGCGGCTGTAAGATACAGACATTCTCATTCCCCTGGCTGCTCTCCCTCTCTAACAGCTTCCACGGTCTGATGATCACTAGTGAAGGAAGGGGTGCAGGCTCTATTGTCTTGTTCCAATGCAGCTATTGTGACACCTAGTCATAAGCACGCAAGCAGACACAGTGATTAAAATAATAATTATACATGGTGGTGAGTCATATGCTAATTAGGATCGCTCAGGGGAGAGGTCAAATAGAAGCTGGCTGTGATGGCTCAGACTGCATAATACTAGTGTGCTCATTTGTACTTAGCTGACAAAAAGGGAAGGAGCTATAGACCACCACCTATGATCTATGATTGGTGGTCTAAGGCAAACTAAGTCAGGGGGAGTGCCACTAATCTTTGCCTTGTTTCTATTTCCAGGAGCAGCAGTATTCTGACAGGAAGGGAGAGCGCAGCCATGAGGAGGTGAGCTGCTGTATTGCCTACAGAATCTGAAGAGCCGGGCTCCAGGTTGCAGGTCACAGGGGCGCGCACGCTGGCGCGTAAAAGCCGCCAAGCTGCCTGGAACGATTCTATAAAGCGTTTGTGCCCGATCAGCAGCATTTAGCACCATTAGGCTCTATTGTCTTATTCCAAGGCTGCTATTGTGACACCTAGTCATGACCACAAGCACACAAGCAGCCATGATTATTTAAATGCTAATGAGGTGTGGCCGTGATTGAAATGCTAATTAGACATAGAGGCCGATTCATTAATAGCGCCAGGTAGCGACAGATGAGCGACTGTAGCGTGATTTTTTCAGCGCCAGCCAGTATTCGCTGTGCTTGGCCGGCATTAGCTTGATGACAGCGACTCAGTCGGTGTGCGGTAATGTTGAATACGGGCTGGGGGGTCGCTGTTTCACAGGTCCAGCGTTGTATGTGAGCGCCTGACAACGAATGGCCAGAGCGAACGGCTAGCTTCATATTCATCAAAAAATCACGCTCCGAATGTGCTGTCGCTGTCCATTCCTTGTTTAAACCCCAGAGCGCTGGCGGCGATGTGTATTAACTAGTTTTTAACCCCTAAACAACCATATTTTTTGAATGTAACATTATACATGTTTTTAGAATCATTTTGTAATATGAACACATTAATCTCAGACCTGTTAGATC
This sequence comes from Gastrophryne carolinensis, assembly GCA_027917425.1. Taxonomy (NCBI): domain Eukaryota; kingdom Metazoa; phylum Chordata; class Amphibia; order Anura; family Microhylidae; genus Gastrophryne; species Gastrophryne carolinensis. The sequence continues at coordinate 509,907,871 of CM051236.1, read as the reverse complement.
AATTCTGCACATATTTTTTTTAATTTTTTTTTTTACTTAAAAATAAATCCTAACATTGCAGAAGTGTTCTCCGATTTTTTGACATTAAAAAAAAAAAAAAATTAATACCAATTAATTATGATTAATTATAGATTGCTCCATTGAAATGCATTGGACATCGCCAGGGAGCGACAGCTCATACCTGGCGCTGTGAGGGAATTTGCAGCGGCGCTGTTCGGTCCAGGCGGCTTCATGATGAATGCCGCGCTAGCCGTCGCTCTCGCCGGCGCTAGCCTCATTTTGCTTGATAAATGCGTCATTGTGACCGCCGCCGGGCGTACTTGAGTCGGTAGTCGCCGTTAGCTGCCGCTACCTGGCGCTCGTCAGACACTACCTGGCGATATCGCTTGATAAATAAGGGCCCTAGTCATGACCACAAGCACACAAGCAGCCACGATTATTTAAATGCTAATGAGGTGTGGTCATGATTGAAATGCTAATTAGACATAGTGTCGATTCCTATCCTGGGGGGCCGGGGGAAGAGCTCGAATGGGAGCTGGCTGTGTCGGCTCAGACTGCATAATACTACTGTTCTCATTTTTTCTGAGCTGACAAACAGGGAAGGAGCTATAGACCACCACCCTAGCCCTACGATTGGTGGTCTATGGCAAACTAATTCAGGGGGAGTGCCACTAATCTTTGCCTTGTTTCTATTTCCACGAGCAGCTGTATTCTGACAGGAAGGGAGAGCGCAGCCATGAGGAGGTGAGCTGCTGTATGGCCTACAGAGCCCCCTAGAAAATACAGCAGCCCCAATCTTGCCGGAATTCGGTTGGACCAAACAAATTGGCAAGACTTAGGATTGAATTTACCAGAAGCTGCAGGTCACAGGGGTGCGCACGCTGGCAAGGAAAAGCCACCAAGCTGCCTGGAATGACTCTATAAAGCAATTGTGCCCGATCAGCAGCATTTAGCGCCATTGGGCTCTATTGTCTTGTTCCAAGGCTGCTATTGTGACACCTAGTTACAACCAACTAATTCAGGGGGAGTGCCGCTAATCTTTGCCTTGTTTCTATTTACAGCAGCCTCAATCTTGCCAAAATTTGGTTGGATCAAACAAATTGGCAAAATTTACGATCGACTTTACGAGAATCTGAAGAGCCGGGCTCCAGGTTGCAGGTCACGGGGGGCGCGCACCCTGGCAAGGAAAAGCCGCCAAGCTGCCTGGAACGATCCTATAAAGCATTTGTGCCCGATCAGCAGCATTTAGCGCCATTAGACTCGCTTACAATGCAGATGATCCGGCGCCGATGACAAATTGCCTCTTTGTACCTGGCACAATTCGAGCCGTTTTTTTCCCCCGCCGGAACAAAGTGAATCGACATCTCTCCGGGCGCTCGTCAGACGCCTTTATTTTTTGTCGTGTCACCGCCGCGGCTTATGTATCGCTCTTAAAAGGAGAGGTTTGTGCGCATTTATTATCTCCCGCAAATCATCGCCCGCGGCGGGGGAAGCGGGCTCGCGCCATCAACGGTGATTAAAATAAAAAAGAGAGAAAACGCCGTCTCGTAGAAAATCAGGATCTGATGAGATGATTCGACGCGGCTAATTAGCATATTGTCCTCCTTCCTTTGTAAAGTAAGAGAGTCGTTCATTAGAATTTCTCTACGTTCTCTACGTTTTTGAAAACATTTAAGAATCGGGCACCGACATCCTCTTGAACCCGGCACATAATAGAGTGCAAAAATTGCCCTCACCTGATTGGGTAGGTTTTTACTTGGGGGTGGGAGGGCTGAATTACATTGGAGCTCTATTAAAGTGGGCCTAAAGTAAAAAAATACCTAACAACCCCAACCCCAGGGCAAGCTGCTTTACTTAACGTGGACCAAAACCCAGGATTTTGCCTATCCTGGGTTTTGGTCCTTGCCCCCGGGGCACCCCGATCGGGGATGTCCCGCTGTGTGAATCCCTGAAGGTCGCCCAAACGAACTCACCTCTTCCCGGTCCTACGGCGCATCGGCGACCACTCGTCTAATCAGTGCACTTGGATTCGCTCACTCTTTGACTAAGGCGAGCGTCTCTGAGCGTGCTTCACTATTGCCTGGGATAGCGGGGATGCGACTGCAGCTCGCGCATGAGCCGTTGAACCAGAAAAGAAGGTAAGTGTATGAGGCGACCTGGGAGGGGGGGGGGGGTTTCACACAGCGGGGCATCACGATTTTGGATGCCCCGGGGGGAAGGAATTGATCGGCCTGGGAATCTTTTAGACTCCCGGGCTGATCGCCAGGAGTTTTGGTTCACTTTAAAGGGATTGACCATTTGATTGTACATATCATAGAGCGGAGCAGTAGCTAGGCTTTCTGGCACCTGAAGCAAAGATTCCAAATGGCGCCCCCACCTGTTCTTAGGTGCCCTTTTGCCACCCTCCTGACCTGCTGAACCCCCCTCACTTCCCCTAGCTACACCCCTGTACTAGAGGCAGAGTAGACACGTGCCCCCGGGCCCGTGGAATGAGGGGGCCCGGCGCAAGCTGCCTACACCACCTCGGGTCAATGTACATACTTACCTAGCCGTCTCCGTGTGAGTGCCTCCGGCCCCTCTGTGCATGTGCCGCACACCTCCAAGGCATCGGGTATGCGGTGATCTGGGGGGTTTCGCACAGTGGAACATCCCAATTTTGGATGCCTCGAGGGGAGGTAATCGATCGGGAATCTGATAGATTTCCAGGCTGATCGGTGTGGGTTTTGGTCCATTTTAAGTAACCTTAGGTCTGTGCCTAGGTCGACCTCCTGCAGGGGGTGCTGGTGTAGCTGCTTTACACTCCAGGGTTTGGATTCTTGCCCCTGGGCATCCTGATTTGGGCCTTGCTGTATGTAGCTCCGGGATGCCCCCTAAAACATACATTCCTGACGTTCCTACGACAAAAGTGAGAGTGGACGCTTCCCCAGCCTCCGTGCAGGCTGCGGCGGCCTCCTTCCCCCGCGCCCTATGTGAATGGTTGGGCGCAGGTTGCGTCCATACCTACCAACTTTTCACGGTGGGAAAGAGGGACATTTGTTAAATTAGGCCACGCCGCCTCATTGGGGGATGTATAGGAGATAGGATGTCACAGTTACAACAATAGAAACACTTAAAAATGGGGAATTAATCATTTATTGCTGCAGATCTGCATATTACAGATCAAAGAGGGACAATATGTAAATGAAGCCACACCCCCTCATTGAGGGATGGATAGGAGATAGGATATAACAGTTACAACAACAGAAACACTTTAAATAGGAGAATGAATCCTTTATTGCTGCAGATCTGCATGTTACACCTCAAAGAGGGACAAATTGGAACAAGGAGAGGCAGGGGGACATGGACTCAAAAGAGGGACATTCCCTCCAAATCAGGGACATTTGGGAAGTATTGCTGTGTCTCAGTGGCAGAGAGGCCGATGATGTGGCTGCAGCCAGCAAACCCAGCCTGTGAATGCTAAAAACCTGATTCCTGGATAGGGATGCCCAGTGAGACTTATTTAGCCGGCCCTGGAGTATTTGCCACCCCTGGGCCAGTTTAAAAGGCAGTTGGCTCTCTTTAAAGCCAAAGCTGCAAGAGACGCCCTTTAAATCCTTCCGCCGCCTCGATCACGTTCCGCCAATTACATAATCACATCCTTCAGATGGCGAGCTCGCCGGCGCTAACAGGGAGCGGCTTGTCACTTGTAGAGGATTAGTGCTATTACCAGGAGAGGATCAGCGCACAGATTGTGATTATTACAGCGTCACTAATTAGAACACGTCTGATAAGCCAGGTGCGATAAGACGCCAAAATCCCCCCGTGACGGACTGACACCGAGAGACCGCCGCCGAACCAATCCCGCCTAACTGCGATGACAGGCGTCTGAAAATATTGTATCATTAGATGGGGAAGACATGGCCCCATGGCGCTCGACCTCAATACCAATCACCCTGCCACGTCTGGTCAGCTGACAGCATTTAGTACAGTAGCATTTACCGTATCACTATAACGAACTAAAAATAAAATAATATTAATAATAATATTTATTATAAAATATATTAACATATAACTGTTTTATTACACATATATATATATATATATATATATATATATATATATATATTTAATATGATATATTATTTTTATTATTACTATTAGTAGTAGTAGTAGTAGCATTATTTTCTAAGTGTATTATTATTAAACGTTATTAATAAATTGACAGTCCAGACTCCAGGAAAAAAATGAACTAAAAATAAAATAATATTAATGATAATAATGATAATAATAATAATAATAATAATAATAATAATATTTTATTTTTAGTTCGTTATAGTGATACAGTAAATGCTACTGTACTAAATGCTGTCAGCTGACCAGACGTGGCAGGGTGATTGGTATTGCGGCGAGCGCATATTATAATCATATATTTTATTAATGATCATTATTATTAACATATTATTTTTATTACTATTATTATTAGTATAATATATATATATATATATATATATTTTTTTTTTTTTTTTTAATTTTATTTTTATTATTACTACTATTACTACTATTATTAGTAATAGTATTATCATTATGTTCTAAGTGTATTATTATTAAACATTTTTTCATTCCTAGTCCTGAGCACCAATTGGTGGCCCACATGGGGGGAAAGAAATGAGTGGTTTACACCTAGCAGGCAGGTCAGCCAAGGTCTATATATGTACATACATATACACACGCACACATATTTCTATCAATATATCTATACTCACAAACAGACACATCTATGATCCATTTGGTCGCAGTGATAATTTTTTTTATTTTTTAAGTTTTGCCTTGCCAATCACCTCACTGGCAAGTCTATTTCTATTTTTCATTGGTGAACCACATAAATGCGGCAGTTCATAACAAATAATAAAAAAATAAATATATAATAATAACATTAACATAATATAATGCATACTATAACACCAGCTCACCCAACCGCTAACGGCAAGCTTACATATTGACTGGCTATAAAAAGCCATAACATAGTTACCTCACTTGAACTATGGTGCTACCTACAATGTTTCAGTTGGCGCATTTCCAGCTATTTCTTACACCGAGATAAAGCTTTTCCAATGTTCTAATTAACTTAAATTGGTGGTGACAACCGAAAGTTTCCTCCTAATGCTGCAAGTGAATTTTCGGGTCACCAGTGGCCTCATTTCTCTTTTCATTTCGTTCCCTTGCCTTTGTGAGCTCCATTTTGTCTAATGATGTATCGGAGCTTTGGAGTAGGACTACAAAAGATCTACAAAAGCTTTTGCTGGAAAAAAAGAAAAATGTTACAGAATGCAAGGAAAGAACATGGCTCATTATGGGATGCCGGTGCTCCTAAAAAAGCATATAGTGGGGTCTTCAGTACTCTTTGGCTATACTGGGGCCCTTGTCATAGTAGCAGCTGTTGGCATCTACAGTACAGTATGATAGTTTGCTCTAGGGAGATAGTTGCTAAAGTTTAGAGCAGGGGTTCCCAACAGCTGGTACTAGTACCACTAGTGGTACTTGAGATCCTCTCAGGTGGTACTTGACAAGGCTGCAGACTTACCTGTACTCAAACGTGCTGCCATATACACTTGACTCAAGTCCGATTTGCACCATAAAAAAAGTGTTTGCCATTTAGCCATTTTTTGTGATTCATGCACGTTAAATGGCTGTTTTGTATATTTTGATTATGGTTTTAGGTGACCTGACAACCAGTGGTGGATTGGGGCCAAAAAAACAGCCCCTGGCCAGCACAAGACATCCTTACTGAGCCCCCCCCCCCCCCCAACCATGATATTGCATTGGTGGCTGGGGTTCCTTGGTTTGTGAGTCCAACAGGGCTGGGTACAGGGGGCTGAGAGGGAGACTAAGGGGGCAGAGATTGAATGTCAGTGTTAAAATCAGCAACCCAACTAGCCCCAAAGCAATGCAGACTACCTGCCATTGACCTGGGTCTCCCTATGACTAGTCCGCCCCTGCTGACAACGCTCATGCACCCCCCAGGGATCTGCTGAAACCTATCTGTGCAGTAAGTGCACACATGTGCCCGAAGTGGTAGGCTGCCCGAACCACAGCACCCAGGGGGCAGTTGGGGGGTTAGGTGTCTTGATCAACAGCACTTCAGATGTGTTCCGGCCAGGATTCCACCTAGAACCCTCCAGTCACTAGGCTGTTTCCTTATCTGTAGGCCATGACTGCCCTTTTTGTGCTTCTACCATTACTTACAAGCGTTTTGGTCAAAGTTCATTACAAAGTTCATTTCAACTGTTCAAAAACTAACTGGCTGCCTGTTTGCTTCATGTTAAACACTGCATTAGGAAACAATACAATTACAATCAAAGAAAAGTTAGAAAAACTGACTCCATTTGGTAGATTCACATGGTCCACCTTATGTTTTGCTGTCTGGCACTCTGCAATCGGCAATTTAGTTTGAAATATGTAAAACAATGATGCCTTCTATTGTTTAACAGAAAGTAGTGTAGGGAAGTGCTCAGTTACCACAGAGTTGCAACTGGAACATTACATGCCTGCTGGAGATCATAGAGAAGAAGGCTTGCTGCAGACCACTCTCTTTCTCTAGCTGCTGATGATACACTTCCTGTCCCTGCAAGTTGGGGTTTGCAGCCCCTGTCTGGAGGTATCAAAGGCTATATATACAGGACACACCTCCTGTATGCTGAGGGAGAATGGAGCCCACGGCTTGCTGCTGAAACCCGCATACAGCCTCAAAGTGGAGCCTGAATCACTTTCCAGACTGCTAAGCTATTCTCATGAGTGGCCAGCTGCTGGTGCCACGTAGGGGATCTTCTGTTGCTGCTACCGAACTTTTTCATTACCTCATGCCTGTTAAACTGCCATGCCCTGTTGAGTCTTCAACTGCTGCTGCATATCTTCTCTTCGACTTCTGCATGTCAAGAACGAAGCATCTCTTCGAGTCAACATCAGGGGCCCCCGAAGCTTGCATCCTGTATCGACTTTTTCCTGAAGGTATTTAGCTATAGACTGTCTATCAACCCGGTATATGTGCACAGACTAACTAAAGCCCCAGCTGGGTCTTTCATTGCATTGTTATACTTGCAAGGTAACCTTTACTACATAAAGTTCCTAGTACTGTTATACCTGACTGTGTCGATGAGTTACTTAGGTATGTGGTTGCTGGGAGCAGTAGCCCCTCTGCTCCAAATGTTTTGTTTTGCTTAGGCAACTTGATCTATTTCCCAGATAGGTGTTCACTAATAGATGCAAGGGCAACAGGTCATTATAGGCATTATCTTCATTATCACTTGAGTGAGACCTAAGACCAAAGTTTTGGTGCTTCACCATCCACCTTTTGGCCGTCGCATAATGAAATGCAGATATCATTCACCCACCCCGGCATTATACTCTGCGCCAAATAATATCACTATCTTCCTGTCTGGCGGGAATACAGTTAAGGCCAGGATGTTTGATGATAAATCACACTGTCTCCTAGTCATCCCCAGCCATGCGACTCCACAATGATGGACACAATCTTAGTGCATAAATCATGCGCCAGATCCAACAATTCTGTGCGAAGGACGTCATTGACAATAGCAGAAAGTTTCAAAAACATGAGCCATACTAACATTTTGGGGAGTTATGAATGGCATTAAAGAAGCTCAAAAGAAGATGGACTATAACAGTGACCAGGGGTGGACCGTTCATAGGGAGACCCGGGGAAATGCTGGTGGGCCACACTGCTTTGGGGCTGCTACCTTTAATAACATTCCCATCCAATCCCTGCCTCTCTCCAGCCCCTCCATCCCCTTCCTCGCTCTACCCCCTGACCCAAGCAACTCCAACCCATGTCCTAATTATTTAGCCTCAGCCTTGGAGCCAGGGCCGGCATCAGCACCCGGCAGGGGGGGGCAGCGGCTGGGGGGCCCACTGACAGGGCCGGCCTTTGGGGTGTGTGTCAGCTCTTGATCGGCGGCAGACTGGGGAGGGCAACGCCAACAGCTGGTGCCCACATTTCCTTGCGGTGCACCAGCGATGACCCAACACTATGCAGCAATAGGGTTCTGCTGCTGCCTGTGCTGTCCTCGCTGGGGAAGGGGCCTCCACACCACGTGACAGGTGCGTTGGCAGAGACCAGAAACAAGGAGACCAGTAGAGCGAACTGGGAGCGAAAGGTTTGTAGAGGTTATTTTTTTGTTTTTTCTTTAAAGAAGGTTATTTTTTCTTTTCTCAGGTCAGGTTTGAAGGGGCTTGGTGCACTTCAAGGTAGACCAAAACAAGAGTTTTGGTCCAAATAGCATTATCCTTAGGGAGCATCCAAATTTGGGACATTCCTCAGTGATGTGACTCAACTGTTCACCGCAAATGAGCCCACTGAGACCATGCCACCCAAGGGACCATATAAACCTGGAGCCGGCCCTGCTTGGAGCACACTGGATGACTGGCCAGGAAGCAGCAGAGATGGTACTATCTCCAACAGTTAAGTCCCAGTATAACAGATTTGGATTGATCACATTTTTCACTAAGGGGTTCTGGAGAGAACCAAAACCTGAATCCCAGTTACCGTCCCTTCTTTTGCAATAGAAAGGTTGGGCCGGGTCCCGATTTGCGGTGTTATGTGCAGCAATTAGCATTTCACACTAAATCTGAGCAGCGATCATGGGAAGATTTGTGTTTGCAGCCCAGCTTATTGGCTGTCATCTCCAATTCTCGAGGTGCGCTCACCGGCAGGGTTTGGGAACATGCTGATAATTGGATAATCAGCCTGTTTGCTTCCATTAGTAAAATGCAGTGAGGTGAACACATTGAAAACCAACTAGATAAGACAGGAGAGGAGCTGGAATTGCTGATTACAGCTATAAACAGACACCTTTCCTTTCAGCAGTAGGGCGAATATTAGCCATCATCCCTAACGTCTTGCCTTATTTCTTATAATTACATACTTTGAAAGGATCCGGGGTCAGGCTCCCCCGGGTGATTGTTTAGATCCCTGACTAAGACCACACCATTTATAAAGATTCATACCATTTAATTAATTATTAAAATACAATACAAATTAGTGCATATTTATATACAAGTCATGCTCCAAAATTCCATTACATTGTAGGTTCCCAATCCATTAACTGTTGTTATACAGAATACCTTTCAGGTGGGCAGACATGTTTCGCCTTAGGTCAAGGCTTTATCAATGCCCTATTCACCTGAGAAATGAAAATATACATAAAAGGGGAGATCAGATTATTTGGAGCCACTCTATGTTACATAGTATATCATATCTTATATTCTAATAGGTTCATCAATTAGTGCTTTCTATTTACATTCATCATGCTTAGTATATATGAGGAAAGATGCCGACTAGGTTACCTTATTGCGAAGTTTCTTTTTATGTGTTTTAGTGGGAAGCTGTATACAGGAGTTCTTTCCAAGAAATGTCTGGTCCATATATCCTTTTGGGAACTGCGTGCACCATATTAGTCAACTTGGGTTGTGCTGGCCCTTTAAGGGAAATTGGCCCGCAGTGTAGTACTCATTCGTTTAGGGATGTATTCCCACTGCCTTCAATAAATTTATAGCTTAGTTAGTCCTATTGGCTCTTATATATTGGCCATTAAGTTATTCCCTTCTTCATGTGTCTTACCTGAGTTCCCTGGATTCTGTGATTCCTTAGAATTCCTTTAATGGCCTTGCACGCATGGCCTGTGGCACTATGAATACAAAGATGTGCCAGTGTTATTATATCAGGATTTTGTCCTTCTTTCTGTGTACTATTTACAATTTTAAACGTTTTGTCTAGTTTTTATTACTGAGGTAAAGCTAGTAACAGTTATATTAAGCATTAATTGCAGGGGTGACATAAGCCAGATTATAGACTATTTGTATGTGAAGGGGGAGACCTGAAGATTTATTAGGTATAATAGTTGCAGGTTACCTTGCAGCCAGGAGCGCTGGGGGATAGGAAGACTAATCCCCTTGAGAGTGAGATGGACGCCGTCGCGCGTGTCTCCCGTCCGACGGTCGGGGATGATCCGCGCTCCTCCGGTGACGCGTTTTTGTGTGTGCGTCCCGGGCTCCGAGCGCAGTGTGCGACGCCGGATGTGACGTCGTGCGCTCCAGAGCCCGGAACGCACACCTGGCTCTTCCGGGATAACCACCCGATAGAGCCCGACGCGTCACCGGCCAGATAGGGCTGTTAGGCTGGAGGCTCCATTATAGCGGAGACCTCCAAACACCTGAGGCTCCAATTCCTTGGAGACCTCAATTATTAACAGGGGCAAATCATTAGCAACGTACTATAGGATGACTATATTGATTATTCACACATTCCCTGCCATAGACAGCCATCTCTAATTTCTACTAGATTGACATTACTGATCTTATGTCATGCTCTTATTGTCCTATAATCATGTGTTAAATTAAAAGTATTTACTTGGAATTGATTCACTATGCTATTCATTCCCTATATTTGTATATCAAGTTAGGGATAATTATTTAAAAATGATTAACTATACTACACTATGCTATGAGTTCCCATATAGTATATGTGTACTTGAATGACGGTCTATACATGTTCCCATGTGGTATGTGTGTATCCAATTTTGCACATGTGTTAAGTGTGTGTGGATTTGGAATGTTATCATATCAAAAGTCTAGCAGGGGTTGTGTTTAAGTTCCAAGATACTCAGAATAGAATACGTGTATCCCCTGTTTGGCCCTACTGGTGCTGCCTATTGCCTGCTCATATTATCTAAAAAATTTTTGAGCGTAAGTATCGCTGTAGAACTATCAACTTTAATCTTTTACTGTCTCACCCCTATTTTTGTTTGTATTGGAGAGATAATAACCTGTGACATTTTGGGGTCTGCGGTTGAGATGGTTATCCAGGGAGTTAATATAACACCCCTGGTGGTGTGGTACCAGAATCAAATCACACTATTTATGTCATAATGTAGGCTGAGAGCGCCTGTTTCTATCTCCAATCAATGCCCCTGATAGACCTTAGATGCCCACAGATATATTTTTCCAGACATTTCTTGTTTACATAATTCTCCATGACACTTACAGCTCTATATACATACATTTGTCGATCATTCATTAACTTCTTTCGTTATTTATTTTGTCTTTGTTCATACATTGTGCGTGTTCCCACTAACATATGTACCTACTTATATAATCTTCTCCTTGCACTGTTCCTCTCTTTCCCTTTCCCTATTATTCCCCTCTTCTATCCACCTGGGTATTCATTACTACCTATGGTCCTATATATATGAGGCAAAGCTTAAGGTATCATTCAGCCCTGGGTATTGTGCGGCCTTCAGTTGGTATATCCATTTGGTTTCTCGTTGTACCGTTATTTTTTCTATATTGCCTCCTCTTTGAGATGTATGTATACGGTCCAAACCGTATACTTTCAGAGATCCGGGATCACTATTGTGATGTGATACAAAATGACGTGCTACTGGTAGTTTTTTGTTTCCACATTTTATGCTATATTGATGTTCATAGATTCTGCACTTTAGTTGGCGGTTAGTCTTTCCTATGTAGAATCGCCCACATCCACAGGTTAAGAGGTAGACCACATTTTTGGTCTGGCAATTCACATAATGTTTGGCCTTATATGTCCCGTAACTGGGAATCATTATTGTTGGGCCTGTATTTAGATAGCGGCACATGCTGCACCCTCCACATCGATAAGTTCCCTTTTGCTTACAGCAATGATCTTTAATGTTTGTATTGTGGTGGCTGTGGACTAGGCGATCTCTAATATTTTGTGATCGTCTAAATGTAATTTTTGGCACCTTTGGTAAGAACCTTTTAAGGTGTGGATCGTTCAAAAGAATCTGCCAGTGCTTTTTCAGGATTTGTCGTATTTGTGTTTGTGATTGATTGTAGGTAAGGATAAGAGCAGGGCCTTGTTGGGTTTTTGTTCTTCTAGGTCTGTATAATAAAGTCTGCCTGTCTATCTTAGCTGCTTTTTTATATGCTGCTTTTAAGACAGTTTGATTATATCCTCTTTTAGCCAGCCTATCCCGTATGGTTCTAGCCTCATTCTGGAATGCTTCAAAAGTGCTACAATTGCGCCGAGCGCGTAAATACTCCCCATAGGGGATACTTTTGAGGAGATGGGACGGATGGGAGCTAGATGCTCTCAGAGTTGTATTTGCTGCTGAACTTTTTCTATATAATGTGGTTGTGATGTGACCCAACGGATCTTTGCTAATTGTGATATCTAGAAAAGTCACATTATGCTGGTCATAATCACATGTGAATTTCAAGTTTACTGTGTTCTGATTTAACAGTGACACAAATTTATCCAATTCCTGCTTCGGCCCCTCCCAGATGACCAAGATATCATCAATGTACCTGTGCCATGCCGAGACATGGCACAGGTACTTGGCCATCTGGTCCTCCGCCCACAACCCCCTCTCCCACCAGCCTAGATACAAGTTAGCAAACGATGGGGCACATGTTGTCCCCATCGCTGTGCCTTGTATCTGATGGTACAGCTGGTTTTTGAATAAGAAGAGGTTGTGGGTGAGGATGAAGTTGAGGAGCCGAAGCAGGAAGAGATTGTGGTTGTGTTTTTCAAGGTCCAATTCGTTTAAAAAGTTTTCAACTGCCTGCAGCCCCTTCTTATGGGGGATGCTGGAGTACAAGGCCTCCACGTCCAGAGTCACCAAGAGAGCCTCAGGACTTACCCAAATATCGTCCAGTATGCGGACAATAAGAGCATGACATAAGATCAGTAATGTCAATCTAGTAGAAATTAGAGATGGCTGTCTATGGCAGGGAATGTGTGAATAATCAATATAGTCATCCTATAGTACGTTGCTAATGATTTGCCCCTGTTAATAATTGAGGTCTCCAAGGAATTGGAGCCTCAGGTGTTTGGAGGTCTCCGCTATAATGGAGCCTCCAGCCTAACAGCCCTATCTGGCCGGTGACGCGTCGGGCTCTATCGGGTGGTTATCCCGGAAGAGCCAGGTGTGCGTTCCGGGCTCTGGAGCGCACGACGTCACATCCGGCGTCGCACACTGCGCTCGGAGCCCGGGACGCACACACAAAAACGCGTCACCGGAGGAGCGCGGATCATCCCCGACCGTCGGACGGGAGACACGCGCGACGGCGTCCATCTCACTCTCAAGGGGATTAGTCTTCCTATCCCCCAGCGCTCCTGGCTGCAAGGTAACCTGCAACTATTATACCTAATAAATCTTCAGGTCTCCCCCTTCACATACAAATAGTCTATAATCTGGCTTATGTCACCCCTGCAATTAATGCTTAATATAACTGTTACTAGCTTTACCTCAGTAATAAAAACTAGACAAAACGTTTAAAATTGTAAATAGTACACAGAAAGAAGGACAAAATCCTGATATAATAACACTGGCACATCTTTGTATTCATAGTGCCACAGGCCATGCGTGCAAGGCCATTAAAGGAATTCTAAGGAATCACAGAATCCAGGGAACTCAGGTAAGACACATGAAGAAGGGAATAACTTAATGGCCAATATATAAGAGCCAATAGGACTAACTAAGCTATAAATTTATTGAAGGCAGTGGGAATACATCCCTAAACGAATGAGTACTACACTGCGGGCCAATTTCCCTTAAAGGGCCAGCACAACCCAAGTTGACTAATATGGTGCACGCAGTTCCCAAAAGGATATATGGACCAGACATTTCTTGGAAAGAACTCCTGTATACAGCTTCCCACTAAAACACATAAAAAGAAACTTCGCAATAAGGTAACCTAGTCGGCATCTTTCCTCATATATACTAAGCATGATGAATGTAAATAGAAAGCACTAATTGATGAACCTATTAGAATATAAGATATGATATACTATGTAACATAGAGTGGCTCCAAATAATCTGATCTCCCCTTTTATGTATATTTTCATTTCTCAGGTGAATAGGGCATTGATAAAGCCTTGACCTAAGGCGAAACATGTCTGCCCACCTGAAAGGTATTCTGTATAACAACAGTTAATGGATTGGGAACCTACAATGTAATGGAATTTTGGAGCATGACTTGTATATAAATATGCACTAATTTGTATTGTATTTTAATAATTAATTAAATGGTATGAATCTTTATAAATGGTGTGGTCTTAGTCAGGGATCTAAACAATCACCCGGGGGAGCCTGACCCCGGATCCTTTCAAAGTATGTAATTAAGTTGATCCTGACCAAAGTACCCACTTTAAAAAACGTTACAGAGGGGTAAATTTCAAGGGTCACACATATGGGGAAACCCAATAGAAACGTAGCTCTTATTTCTTATAATACCACAAATTAAAAGCAGAACAAATCCCAGGGCATCCGGCTCTGGAGTCGAAAAACCATGAGGATTTTTTTCAACTCTTAGTGAATCAAGGCCATAGGCCTCGATTCAATAAAGGTAGAAAAAAATTCTCATGGTAGTAAAAGATTCAATTCATGAGAAAAAAGCCTGAGAATGTCACTGTTACTGAATCACCAGATAAGACATCAATGAAAGTCAATGGCACTTTTGAGAACTGTTTTCTCCTTTCTACACTGTAGTAAAAGCTGCCATTGACATTCATTGTCTTTTTATCTGGTAATTCAGTAACAGTGACATTCTCAGACTTTTTTCTCATGAATTAAATTTTTTACTACCATAAGATTTTTTCTACCTTTATTGAATCGAGGCCATACTGTTGTAACCAATCACAAACCTTAAAGTGGCTTGAAACCCAGGGGGGATCGGCCCGGGAATCTATAAGATTACCGGACCGATCAGATCCCTCCCCGCGGGGCATCCGAAATCGGGATGTCCCGTGGGGAGGAACCCCCCAGGAGGCCCACAAACCTTACCTCAGCCCCGTTCCATCGGCGCATTCGTGAGCCGCGGCCGCGTCTATCGCTTCCCTCTAGCAGGGCGCGCACCCGTGTTAGAGCCCCTGTTAGAGGGAAGCGCGAGACGCGGCCTCCAGCGCTCAGAGCCGCTGAGCTGCTATGCGCGTCCAAGCGGCCTTGGACGCGCATACCACAGCGTCTCTGAGCGCTGTGATTGGCTGGAGCGGTCACGTGGGAGCGTGGTGAGGTGAGTGTTTCTGGGCTTTCGGGGGGGGGTTTCAGACAGCGGGGCACCCCCGATCGGGGTGCCCCACCGAAGTGGACCAAAACCCAGGATAGTCAAAATCCTGGGTTTCGGTCCACTTTAAAATACATAAGGCTTTTACATTTCTATACATCAGCGTATGTACTTGTGACAGATGCATGACAGCTGTTCTGGTAGTGTGTAAGCCGAGACAAGCTATATATACATTTAGCTCCAAGGACAGTTTTAAACCGGACCTTCACCCTGATTTAATGAAAAGCCCAAACTCTTAAAAAACAATTCCTCAGCATCTAAAATTAATATATTTTACATGTTTAGTCACTAATTTATTATACTTTCCCCCACTGGGCTGCAACTCTGTTCGGGAATTTAGGATACGGGCGCCGCCATCTTGACTCAGAAACATCACACTTACTGAGGAGAGGAGAGTGGGATAAGGTACAGGGGGGCGGGTTATAGCTGTGCTTTGCTCAGACAGAGCAGAGCTGGGGTCAGGGAAAGGTCAGCAGTCCCAGAATGCAGAGCAGCACAGTCACTTCCTGTTTGCAGGCACTTCCTGTTTGCAGGCTGCCTGCAAAAATGGCAGCTTCCATAAGCCGCCATCTTGGATGTTTAAAGGCTTATAAAATGCAGTAGATGCAGGTAGGATGATTTTTAATGTGGACAATCTGTATGTACAGTGTGTGGGAAACATATAAGATAGACTCTTATTTAGAGTGAAGGTCCGCTTTAAGCTTTAAGGTAGGACTCCAGAAATTATATACATCAGATTGAATTGAATTGAAACTAGATTGTTCAAATTTTTAATCCTATATTTCCTTACCACCTGCAGTCAGATAACAGAATATGGAGCTACACTTAGCAGTCACCACAGACAGAGAGCAGAATCGATATCGTTCTCTACACCTAACAAAGTCAGCTTGGCCCGCAGAAACGCGCGCCCTAATCAGCATTGCTGAGGGTTCCCAGACCCAGGTTACTTGTCCTTTTCTTCCTTTATCTCTGAGCAATGCATTTTTTTTTTTTTTTTTGTTCCCAAGACGTGAAATATGTTGGGAGCCGACTCATTTACATCAGCGCCGGCTCTGACTACATCATCATATTTAGTAGGAGAAACAGATGAAGCCTGACACAATCTCATCAATAAATCAATGAGTTACATTCTGCAGGAGGTTAAAACAAAAGTTATTTCAACAGATGGCAAGGTGAGCGCAAAATGGGAAACATTTCTCTCTCTGAATTGTAAATCGCGCCAAGCGATGGGACGTGGTTCAATTTATTTAACTGGGAAGCGGCTAACGAAGCAAGTTAAATCAGTCAGCAAAAAGCTCATGGCGTTAAAGTGGACCAAAATCCAAGAGGATCAGCCCAGGAATCTATACCCTAAGATACCCTAGCTGATTGATTCCCTCCCCCAGGGAATCCAAAATCGGGACCGCTGTGTCAAACTTCCAGGTCACCCCGTACACTTATCTTCTTTCCCAGTCCAACGGTGCATGCGCAAGCCACATCTCCGTTATCCCTCTAGCAGGGTGTGTGGCCGCACCAGGCATTTGTAAATGGCCGACGCAGGCACGTATCCTATTAGAGGGTAGCGAAGAATGCAGCCACCAGCGCGCTTGGATCAGCTCGAGCTGACATGAGCGGATTCGAGCATGCTGATTGGACGAGCGTCCACACACGCGCCATAGGACCAGGAACAGGTGAGTTTGTTTTGCCGACCTGCAGGTTTTCACACAGCATGGCACTATCGATCAGGGTGCCCTGGAGGGCAAGAACCTAAACCCTGGATAGTCAAAATCCTGGGTTTTGGTCCACAGAGTACATACATTGGACAGTGTAGCCTTCATTCAAAAATCTGATCTACCGGTGTGAGAAGAGCTTTAAAGTGGACCAGAACCTAGGATTTTGACTATCCTTGGTCCTGCTCTTTGCTCTGCTGTGTGAACCCCCCAGGTCGCCCGGTCTTGCATGCGCACCCCTATTGTCCAATCAGTGCGCTTGGATCCACTCGAGCCCCTTCGTCCAGAAGCTCGTCTAATGCGAGCGGATCTGAGCATGCTGGTGGCCGCATCCCCCGCTACCCTTTAACAGGAAGCGTGCCCGCGCTGGCCATTCACAAATGCCTGGTGCGGGCACGCGCCCTGCTAGAGGGATAGCAGGGATGACGCCACTGCTCACGCATGTGCCTTTGGACCGGGAGTGAAGGTGAGTTTTTGGGCGACCTGGGGGGTTTCACACAGTGGGGCATCCCTAAACAGGGTGCCTCGGAGGGAGCGAGTATGCCTGCCCTGGAGTCTCATAGACTCCAGGGTGGGTTTTGACCCACTTTAAAAAACTGGGCTCATCAAGACGTCATCTGACAAAAACAAAAGCTCATGTTAGAACTCCATCCAGGTAGCCATCGGCTGTCCTATCAGGAATCAAAGTGTATCAACAAAGAAGCCAGGTTAATAGAAATGGACGAACCCCTCAAAGTTCGGGTCCAACAAGTTCGGCCGAACTTTAAATAAATGTTCGGGGACCCGAACCTGGTCCCAATTGAAATCAATGGGGACCTAAACTTTGGGATGTGGCTTTAGCAGGATCCTCTTCCTTTCAGCGGTGGCGTCGTTTAAATTTGGCCCCAGCCTTTGACCAGACCGGTAGTGCACCATGCTTCACAAAATAATGAGCAAAACCCCCATAGAGTAACTATCAGCAAGGTGACCCTAACTTATAGCATACCTTCCAACTTTTCAGCATGGGAAAGAGGGACAATTGTTAAATTAGGGCACGCCCCCTCATTGATTGATGGATAAGAGATAGGTTGTAACAGTTACAACAATATAAACATTTTGAATAAAAGAAAGAATCATTTATTGCTGCAGATCTGCAAGTTGCACCACAAAGAGGGACAATATATAAATGAAGCCACGCCCCCTCATTGAGAGATGGATAGGAGTTAGGATGTATCAGTTGTCTATCAACAATAGAAACACTTTGAAGCGGCAAAGGAATTATTTATTGCTGCAGATCTGCTTGTTACACCTCAAAGAGGGACAAATGAGAACAACGAGGGACAGGGGGACATGGACTCAAAAATGGACAGTGCCTCCAAATCAGGGACACTTGGGAGGTATGTATAGGGTGATGCTCAGCTTGAGCGCTCAATCGATAGACAACCCCGAGAACAGGGGTGTATCTAGGGGGGACAGGGAGGACGCGTGCCCCGGGTACAGCAGGTCAGGGGGGCGCCAAAGGGGGGCTTGAGCACAGGTGGGGGGGTGCCCTGGGTGCCAGAAAGAGGGACAATTGTTAAATTAGGCCACACCCCCTCATTGATTGATGGATAGGAGATAGTTTGTAACAGTTACACCAATATAAACACTTTGAATAGAGGAATGAATCATTTATTTCTGGAGATCGCCATGTTACACCTCAAAGAGGGATAGAGAAGAACAACGAGGGACGGGGGACATTGACTCAAAAGAGGGACAGTCCCTTCATATCAAGGACAATTGGGAGGTATGTATAAGGGGATTCTCAGCTTGAGCGCTCAATGTAAGGAAAATCCCAAGAACAGGGGCATAGCTAGGGGGGACAGGGAGGGTACGTGCCACGGGTGCAGCCGGTCAGGGGAAGAGATAGTGACCGCCACACTCCTTCCAGCAGATGAGGGGGGTGCCAAAGGGGGGCTTGAGCATAGGGGGCAGAGGAGTAGCTAGGCTTTCTGGCACTCAGGGCAAAGATTCGAAATGGTGTCCCCCATCTGTTCTCAGGCCCCCCTTTGGCGCCCCCCTGGGTGGGGCCATTTCGAGCCTTCGCTCCAGGTGCCAGAAAGCCTATCTACTCCTCTACCCTAGAAGCAGTAGCACTTGCCCCGGGTACCAGAAAGCCTAGCTACTCCTCTACCTGAGAAGCAGTGGCACTTGCCCCGGGTACCAGAAAGCCTAGCTATTCCTCTACCCTAGAAGCAGTAGCACCTGCCCCGGGTACCAGAAAGCCTAGCTACTCCTCTACCTGTGAAGCAGTAGCACTTGCCCCGGGTACCAGAAAGCCTATCTACTCCTCTACCTGTGAAGCAGTAGCACTTGCCCCGGGCACCAGAAAGCCTATCTACTCCTCTACCTGAGAAGCAGTAGCACTTGCCCCGGGCACCAGAAAGCCTATCTACTCCTCTACCCTAGAAGCAGTAGCACTTGCCCCGGGCACCAGAAAGACTATCTACTCCTCTACCCTAGAAGCAGTAGCACTTGCCCCGGGTTCCAGAAAGCCTATCTACTCCTCTACCCTAGAAGCAGTAGCACTTGCCCCGGGTTCCAGAAAGCCTATCTACTCCTCTACCCTAGAAGCAGTAGCACTTGCCCCGGGCACCAGAAAGCCTATCTACTCCTCTACCCTAGAAGCAGTAGCACTTGCCCCGGGTTCCAGAAAGCCTATCTACTCCTCTACCCTAGAAGCAGTAGCACTTGCCCCGGGTACCAGAAAGCCTATCTACTCCTCTACCTGTGAAGCAGTAGCACTTGCCCCGGGTACCAGAAAGCCTATCTACTCCTCTACCCTAGAAGCAGTAGCACTTGCCCCGAGTACCAGAAAGCCTAGCTACTCCTCTACTTGTGAAGCAGTAGCACTTGCCCCGGGTACCAGAAAGCCTATCTACTCCTCTACCCTAGAAGCTGTAGCACTGGCCCCTGGTACCTGAAAGTCCTATCTACTCCTCTACCCTAGAAGCAGTAGCACTTGCCCTGGGTACCAGAAAGCCTATCTACTCCTCTACCCTAGAAGCAGTAGCACTTGCTCCGGGTACCAGAAAGCCTATCTACTCCTCTACCCTAGAAGCAGTAGCACTTGCCCCGGGTTCCAGAAAGCCTATCTACTCCTCTACCCTAGAAGCAGTAGCACTTGCCCCGGGTACCAGAAAGCCTATCTACTCCTCTACCTGTGAAGCAGTAGCACTTGCCCCGGGTACCAGAAAGCCTATCTACTCCTCTACCTGTGAAGCAGTAGCACTTGCCCCGGGCACCAGAAAGCCTATCTACTCCTCTACCTGTGAAGCAGTAGCACTTGCCCCGGGCACCAGAAAGCCTATCTACTCCTCTACCCTAGAAGCAGTAGCACTTGCCCCGGGTTCCAGAAAGCCTAGCTACTCCTCTACCCTAGAAGCTGTAGCACTTGCCCCGGGTACCAGAAAGCCTATCTACTCCTCTACCTGAGAAGCAGTAGCACTTGCCCCGGGTTCCAGAAAGCCTATCTACTCCTCTACCTGTGAAGCAGTAGCACTTGCCCCGGGTTCCAGAAAGCCTAGCTACTCCTCTACCCTAGAAGCTGTAGCACTTGCCCCGGGTACCAGAAAGCCTATCTACTCCTCTAACTGTGAAGCAGTAGCACTTGCCCCGGGTACCAGAAAGCCTATCTACTCCTCTACCCTAGAAGCAGTAGCACTTGCCCCGGGTACCAGAAAGCCTATCTACTCCTCTACCCTAGAAGCTGTAGCACTTGCCCCGGGTACCAGAAAGCCTATCTACTCCTCTACCCTAGAAGCTGTAGCACTTGCCCCGGGTACCAGAAAGCCTATCTACTCCTCTACCCTAGAAGCAGTAGCACTTGCCCCGGGTTCCAGAAAGCCTATCTACTCCTCTACCCTAGAAGCAGTGGCACTTGCCCCGGGTACCAGAAAGCCTATCTACTCCTCTACCCTAGAAGCAGTGGCACTTGCCCCGGGTACCAGAAAGCCTATCTACTCCTCTACCCTAGAAGCTGTAGCACTTGCCCCGGGTACCAGAAAGCCTATCTACTCCTCTACCCTAGAAGCAGTAGCACTTGCCCCGGGTTCCAGAAAGCCTATCTACTCCTCTACCCTAGAAGCAGTGGCACTTGCCCCGGGTACCAGAAAGCCTATCTACTCCTCTACCCTAGAAGCAGTGGCACTTGCCCCGGGTACCAGAAAGCCTATCTACTCCTCTACCTGAGAAGCAGTAGCAACCATTTCTGCTACCGTGAAACTATACGACAAGATATTATTAGAGAAGAAGAATTTCATAGGTTTTCGAAAAATTATTTTAGATACCTAGAACCTATTTTAAACCCCCCAAAATAAAACTCCTGTGAAGCGCTCATCCGAGTCTCGGCACATTCTGGAAATTTTCCGTGTTAGCTAAACTCCTGAAAATGTCAGACTTTTAAGAGGTGCTTGTAGCCTAATTAAAATGTGCTGCGAGCTAAGCCATCGCCGCTCACCACATGACGGGTTTTACAGCTGCTGGATCAGCGCTGGCACAGAATGCTGCAGAAAAGCACAAATTACCAAACTTACTTCTCCATCAGTAGCTGTAGATGGGGGGGGTGCGCTGTGGGGGGGGGGGGGGGTGTGCGGTGGGGGGTGCGCGGTGGGCGGGGGGGGGTAGCTACCTAAAGGAAATCAGCCTTAGCTTCCAACTTTTCCTTGACCTGGTTTTACGGATCTGTGTAACGGGACGGGACTGCGTTAGGGTGCAGCTGCCTCGGCTATACTTGCGCTGCCATCTAAAAGTCTGTGGCCTTAATCCGGACCTTCAGCATCATTTAATGAAAAGCCCAAACCCTTAAAAAAACGATTCCCCAGCATCTAAAATTAATATATAAGTTTTTAGTCACTTATTATTCTTTCCCCCACTGGGCTGCAACTCAGGACTCTAGGATACGGGCCTCATGCCTCCATCTTGCCTCAGAAGCATCACATACTGAGGAAAGGAAAGTACAGGGGGACGGGGGTTATAGCTGTGCTTTGCACAGACAAAGCGGAGCTGGGGTCAGGGAAAGGACAGCAATCCCAGAATGTAAGAAAATCCAATGTTGCTGGTGCACTCTTACAAAACCATTATTGATGGGTGCCAGGTTCGTGGTGGCGCCGCTATAGATCCACGGGAATAAAGAGGACCGGCAGTTCAATCAGTTAGTGTGAACGCTTGTATTCCAATAAAGCAGAAATTGTTCCATTAGTAAACATAGAACAAAAACAAAGTCCATATTAACAGCAAGCAACAGTCCTTATATCCAACGTTTCGGGAGTCGAAACCCCCCTTTCTCAAGGAAGACTGTCAACAAGTGTGCATCATGTGACCCACATATATATACACACAGCGGGCGGCGATTGGCGGTGACAGGGCCCCCCCCCCCCGATTTGGAGCCCCGACGGGTACAGGTGAGTATTAACGATCCCACCTCTTTTATTTTACATTAATATAACATCACTAGTTATATATATATGGGCCGTACATACAGAACACCCTGCTGACGTCATTATGACGTCAGGCGGGAATTTTGAAATGTTTTGCTAAGCTGTGTATATATATATGTGGGGGACATGATGCACACTTGTTGACAGTCTTCCTTGAGAAAAGGGGGCTTTCGACTCCCGAAACGTTGGCTATAAGGACTGTTGCTTGCTGTTGATATGGACTTTGTTTTTTGTTCTATGTTTACTAATGGAACAATTACTGCTTTATTGGAATACAAGCGTTCACACTAACTGATTGGACTGCCGGTCCTCTTTATTCACGTGAATCCCAGAATGTAGAGTGGCACTTCCTGTTTGCAGGCAGCCTGAGACTCCGTGTGCCGCCATATTGGATGTTTAAAGGCTCAGAAAATGCAGTAGATGCAGATAGGATGACTTTTAATGTGGCAATCTGTATGTACGGGGCGGGGGCATACAAGATAAGCTCTTATTTAGGGTGAGGGTTCCGGATTAATGTGAGCAATCTGTATGTACAGGGTGGGGGAAACATATAAGATAGGCTCTTATTCAGGGTGAGGGTCCGGATTAATGTGAGCAGTCTGTATGTACAGGGTGTGGGAAAACATACAAGATAGGCTCTTATTCAGGATGAAGCTCCGAATTAATGTGGGCAATCTGTATGTACAGGGGGGGAAAACATACAAGATAGGCTCTTATTCAGAGAGTGAAAAAAAATTCAATTTATGAGAAACAAAGCCTGAGAATGTCCCTGTTACTGAATCACCAGATAAAAGACAATGAAAGTCAATGGCGGCTTTTACTACAGTGTAGAAAGGAGGAAACAGTTCTCTACTTTTCTCTGGAGTAAAAAATTGCCATTGACTTTCATTGTCTTTTATCTGGTGATTCAGTAACAGTGACATTCTCAGGCTTTTTTCTCATAAATTGAATCTTTTACTACCATGAGAATTTTTTTCTACCTTTATTAAATCGATATAGGCCTGAGTTAAAAAAATTCTCATGGCAGTAAAAAATTCAATTCATGAGAAAAAAGCCTGAGAATGTCACTGTTACTGAATCACTAGATAAAAAGACAATAAAAGTCAATGGCAATTTTTTACTCCAGAGAAAAGTAGAGAAGTGTTTCCTCCTTTCTACACTGTAGTAAAAGCCGCCATTGACTTTCATTGTCTTTTTATCTGGTGATTCAGTAACAGTGACATTCTCAGGCTTTTTTCTCATGAATTGAATTTTTTTCAAATCTCGAGGCCCTTGTGTCCAATAAGTTATTTAAATAAAATGAGAGTGCAAAGGGTTAAATTGGGTTTTCTATTTAAAGTGGACCAAAACCCATGGCGATCGGCCTGAGAATCTATAAGATCCGCGGACCGAATGATTAGCTCTCCCTGGGGCATCCAAAACTGGGATGCCCCACTGTGTGGAAGATTCCCCCCCCCCCAGGTCACCCATGTACTTACTTTCTTTCCCGGTTCAACGGCGCATGCGTGAGCCGCTGCTGCAACCCCGCTATCCCTCTAGCAGGGCGCAAAGAGAGAGTGGACCAGAACCCCCCCTGGAGTCCATGGGCAAATTGGCCATAGGGAGATCCGGGACAATGCCCGGTGGGCCGCACTGCTTTGGGGACAGTTGAGCTGCTGCTTTTAACACTCACATTCAATCCCTGCCCCCTTAGTCTCCCTCTAAGCCCATTGTACCCAGCCCCACTGTACCCACAAACCAAGGAACCCCAGCCCCCAATGTTATAGCCCCGGCATTATGGTTGGGGGCAAGGATGTCTCGGACCGGTCAAGAGCTGGTAAAATCCAGAGCTGATTTTTGGCTCCAGTCCGCCACTGCAGGAGTCTATGAGACACCATGGCAGGCTTCCTCCCTACGGGGCATCTTGAACTGGGATGCCCCACTGTGTAAACCCCCTCGGGCGCCCTGTAATCTAACCTTTCCTCCGAGTCCACGGCACAGCCAGCCTCACTCGTCTCTCTTCTTGCCTGTGTGTGGCCGCACCCGACGCAACTGAATGGCTGTGCGTGGCCTCGCACAGCTGAATGGAGGCGAGTGATGTTGCGCGCCACACGAGGACTCCATTCAGCTTCTCTAGCCGCACATTAATATGTATGTTGGGAGGAGCTAATTAGACAAGCGTCAGCGGCGTGGGCTTAAGGAGAGGTAAGTGAGCTTGGCGTTCTGTGGTGTGTCACACAGCGGGGCATCCCAAACCGGCGTGCCAAGAGGAAGAACCGAAACCTGGGATAGTGAAAATCACTTTAAGGAAGGGTTTTAGATGTCTGGATATATTTGTTACTTGACCTTGCCGCTCCCCATAAGATATATGTATATATATATATATATATATATATATATATTAAAATAAATCCTCTAATATATATATATATATATATATATATATATATATATATATATATATATATATATATTATATATGTATATATATATATATATATATATATATATATATATATATATATATATATATCTATTTATAATCAAAGATTAATTTTAATCACTTCAAGAACTTGAGAGCTGTATCCTCCCACCAGAGACAAATCCATTATTTAGCGCTGGAAGTCGGCGCATCGACAATATAATTTTTTTTTTTTCGTCACAGTTTTATGAATCAATAACGGAATTGACATCAAATATCAATGGCATAAATAATGTATTCATTATACTGTAATGAATCTGCGTAATAAAAAATGAGGGAATCCATTATTCATGGGCCATTCTTCAGCGCCAGCTGGGGAGAAGCGCGGCCAATAAAAATTACAACTGTACATTGTACCCGGCGTGATTGAGCGGCGTTTTCTGGAACCATCTGATGAGTTTTCTATACGTTGAGAGCATTAAAGGGGGACTCCGGCTTTAAAGTGGTTTAAAATCCAGCTCGATCGGCCCGGGAATCTATAAACCGATCGATTCCCTCCCCCCGGGACATCCAAAATCGGGATGCCCCGCTATGTGAAAACCCCCGGGTCGCCTTATACACTTACCATTGTTCCTGCTCCAATGGCGCATGCCCGCGCCAGCCATTTGTGAATGGGACTCCAGGGCAGGCATACTCGCTCCTCCCAGGGCACCCCATTTGGGGGGTGCCCTGCTGTGTAAAACCCACCAGGTCGTGTGAAAAGGTCCAACTATGTAGGCGTGAGACACGGCCGCATCCCTGCTATCCCTCTAACAGGGCGCGTGTCTGAGCCAGGCATTTGTGAGTGGCACGCTCCCTGTTAGAGGGTAGTGGGGGATGCGGCCGCCAGTGTGCTTAGATCCACTTGCATTAGACAAGCTTGCTGATTGGACGAGCATCCGCGCATGCGGCGTAGACCCGGGAAGAGGTGAGTTTGTTCGGGCGACCTGGGGGCTTTCACACAGCAAGGGGGCAAGGACCAAAATAGTCCAAATCCTGGGTTCTGGTCCACTTTAAAGTTTTGACTATCCTGGGTTTTGGTCCTTTCCTCCGGGGCATCCCGATCAATGATGCCCCGCTGTGTGAAACCACTCACCTCTTCCCGGGGCCTACGGTGCATGTGCAGCCGCTAGTCCAATATGCGCGCTGACGTCACGCCGTCTAAGCCTTGGTCTAAGGTCTCCGAGAGCGCTGACAGTCGCATCCCGTGAAAAAGGGGCGTGTCCGCGCCGGCCATACACAAATGCATGTGCCCTGCTAGAGGGATAGCGGGGATGCGGTCGCGGCTCGTGCATGCGGCATTGGACTGGGAAGCAAGGTAAGTTTATGGGGCATCCAGGGGGGTTTCGCACAGCGAAGCATCCCGATTTTGGATGCTCGGTGGGAGGCAATCGATCGGCCTGGGAATCTTATATATTCCAGTGCCGATCGTTCTGGGTTTTGGTCCGCTTTAGGTCAAAAACAAGAAAAATATACTCATCTTTTATCCCGCACAGGTCATTGCTGCTAGGCCGGTACTAAGACACTTACCTCCACATCGACGCTGAGCATAGAGGACTATGGCGCACCCCTCTCCATTCAACCTCTGCTCTCAAACCCCTTAGAGGTGACGGGGCCACAGCTAAGGGGCAGCGGGTGTGCCGCAGGTCGTTCATTCCCGCTCTATTAACACTCCACAGTATCTAATGAAACAGGACCATAGAGAAGAGGAAACAGCAATGACATTCATTTTGGCCCAAAAAGATTAAATTCTTACCTTTTAACCGATGACATCATTGGTCCAGTATTATTTTCATACAAAGTTGTGTAGTGTACATGGGGGGAGGCTTTAGCCAATCTGGAGAGGTTGGGGGGGTCACATCTAAGGGGGTCATTTAAGAAGGGATAGCGGCAGGTAGCGTCTGGTGAACGCCGGGCGCTGTACGCTAAACCACATTTATGAAGGCGATTCTGGTGAGTGCCTCTAACAGCGCCATGTAGCGTCACATGTATTATTACAGGCAGGTCAGTGTATAGCGCCTCTAACAGCGCCATGTAGTGTCACATGTATTATTACAGGCAGGTCAGTGTATAGCGCCTCTAACAGCGCCATGTAGTGTCACATGTATTATTACAGGCAGGTCAGTGTATAGCACCTCTAACAGCGCCATGTAGCGTCACATGTATTATTACAGGCAGGTCAGTGTATAGCACCTCTAACAGCGCCATGTAGCGTCACATGTATTATTACAGGCAGGTCAGTGTATAGCGCCTCTAACAGCGCCATGTAGTGTCACATGTATTATTACAGGCAGGTCAGTGTATAGCACCTCTAACAGCGTCATGTAGTGTCACATGTATTATTACAGGCGGCTCAGTGTATAGCGCCTCTAACAGCGTCATGTAGCGTCACATGTATTATTACAGGCAGGTCAGTGTATAGCGCCTCTAACAGCGCCATGTAGCATCACATGTATTATTACAGGCGGCTCAGTGTATAGCGCCTCTAACAGCGCCATGTAGTGTCACATGTATTATTACAGGCAGGTCAGTGTATAGCGCCTCTAACAGCGCCATGTAGCGTCACATGTATTATTACAGGCAGGTCAGTGTATAGCGCCTCTAACAGCGCCATGTAGTGTCACATGTATTATTACAGGCAGGTCAGTGTATAGCACCTCTAACAGCGTCATGTAGTGTCACATGTATTATTACAGGCAGTTCAGTGTATAGCGCCTCTAACAGCGCCATGTAGCGTCACATGTATTATTACAGGCAGGTCAGTGTATAGCGCCTCTAACAGCGCCATGTAGTGTCACATGTATTATTACAGGCAGGTCAGTGTATAGCGCCTCTAACAGCACCATGTAGCGTCACAAGTATTATTACAGGCAGGTCAGTGTATAGCGCCTCTAACAGCGCCATGTAGTGTCACAAGTATTTTTATAGGCAGGTCAGTGTATAGCGCCTCTAACAGCGCCATGTAGCGTCACAAGTATTTTTATAGGCAGGTCAGTGTATAGCGCCTCTAACAGCGCCATGTAGCGTCACATGTATTATTACAGGCAGGTCAGTGTATAGCGCCTCTAACAGCACCATGTAGCGTCACAAGTATTATTACAGGCAGGTCAGTGTATAGCGCCTCTAACAGCGCCATATAGTGTCACAAGTATTATTACAGGCAGGTCAGTGTATAGCGCCTCTAACAGCGCCATGTAGCGCCACATGTATTATTACAGGCAGGTCAGTGTATAGCGCCTCTAACAGCGCCATGTAGTGTCACATGTATTATTACAGGCAGGTCAGTGTATAGCGCCTCTAACAGCGTCATGTAGCGTCACATGTATTATTACAGGCAGGTCAGTGTATAGCGCCTCTAACAGCGTCATGTAGCGTCACATGTATTATTACAGGCAGGTCAGTGTATAGCGCCTCTAACAGCGCCATGTAGTGTCACATGTATTATTACAGGCAGGTCAGTTTATAGCGCCTCTAACAGCGTCATGTAGTGTCACATGTATTATTACAGGCAGGTCAGTGTATAGCGCCTCTAACAGCGCCATGTAGCGTCACATGTATTATTACAGACGGCTCAGTGTATAACGCCGGAGCTCTAGGCTCAGCAGCGCCAGGTATTACATTTCGCTCAGTATCGCTCTCCCATACATTTCAATGGGGTTTCATTAGTTGTGTATAAATAGTGTGTTTGACACGCTTTTTTTTTTTTGCTCCAATCATTGTGTGACGTCTCCTGGCTGCAAACAAACACTTTTAGAAACTTTTTATATTTTTATGCAGAATTGTCATTACAGGTCTGGCACTAAAGTGTTAATGTCACAATGTTATACCAATGAGGGTTATTCATCAAGCCTTAGCGACAGGTAGCGCCTCATAGCATCAGGCAGAGTCTGGTGAACGCCGGGCGCTGTACGCAAAACCACATTTATGAAGGTGATTCTGGTGAGCGCCTCTAACAGCGCCATGTAGCGTCCGATTCATCATCACAGGCAGCTCAGTGTATAGCGCCGGCGCTCTAGCTTCCAGAGCGCCAGGTATTACCTGTCGCTATCTGTCGCTCTCCCATACATTTCAATGGACGTTCCTTTTCTTCTATTTAAACAGGGCTTTTTTTATTCTCAAATAATTGTGTGACCTCTCCTGGCCTAGAAAAAGTCATTTTTGTAAACTTTTTAGATTTTTTTATATATTTATGCAGAATTGTCATTACAGGTCTGGCACTAAAGTGTTAAAGTGGACCAACACCCAGGGGGGATCGGCCCGGAAATCTATAAGATTCCCGGACCGATCAGATCCCTCCCCGCGGGGCATCCGAAATCGGGATGTCCCGCGGGGAGGAACCCCCCAGGAGGCCCACAATCCTCACCTTACCGGCGATCCAACGGCGCATGCGCGAGACGCGGCCGCGTCTCTCGCTTCCCTCTAGCAGGGCGCGCTCCCGCGCCGGCCGTTTTGTGAATGGCCGGCGCAGGAGCGCTCCCTGTTAGAGGGAAGCGAGTGACGCGGCCAATGACAGCGCTCTGGTATGCGCGTCCAAGCAGCTTTGGACGCGCATACCAGAGCTGCTCTGAGCGCTGTCATTGGCCGGACGAGGTCACGTGGGAGCGGGGAGAGGTGAGTTTTTGCGGCGATCGGGGGGGTTTCAGACAGCGGGGCACCCCCGATCGGGGTGCCCCACCTAAGTGGACCAACACCCAGGATAGTCAAAATCCTGGGTGTTGGTCCACTTTAATGTCACAGTGTTATAACAATGTCATTCCATGTGTTGTCGCTTTGTTACTGGTGGATATGTGTTCAAAAACAGACTTTAATCACACAGCGTCTGGCACTCTATGCTACAGCGCCCAGATCCAGAACGCCCACACTGTGTGTGTAGTTTTTTTGTTGAAAATGGTGTGAGTCGCTGAGAGTCGGTCGCACTGAGCTGGCGCTACCGTTCACCCCCTGCAGCGCTGTACTAGTGTTAGAGCGCACAACATACATCACATTTATCAATGCCAGCCAGGTTACTACAGCGACTGAGATGCTCTGTTACAGCGCCCGATATCCACACACGGGTGTCTACTAGCGGTCACTCTAAGCGCCTCTCTACAGACGCTCATCTGGCGCTACTGATGAATCAGCGTCTAACTTGTCAACATCAAAATGGCAAACAGACGCAAACCAACGGCGGCAATTAGCGCGGTGACAGAGCGCGGCGCCTCCATCCCTCAGATAGTGAATCAGGTGAACAAGCAATAAAAGCTTAAGCCGAGACCTGCTATTTAATGAGCCTAAATGTAGTTAATTACCGTGCGCGCCGCCTGCACAACAAGATTATCCTTTAATTAAATGTAATTTTTTTGTTAGCAGAAGCGCGCGGTGTTATTTAGCCGGCTTTTCCCCCTGCGCCGCCTTCCGCTAAACGTTGGACCTTAAAAATGTCTTTCTTTGCCGCTGTTTTTTTTTTTGCCAGTTGAATTCGTAAGTGATCTGCGAGAATGTGATAGATTTAATGAGACGTGCGGGTTTATGATTTTTTTTTTTTTTTTTAAAGAAAACTTAAGAGATAAAATGCAATCTTGAAAAGATGAAAGCTGATTGGAGGAAACATGGAGAAATAAAGATGAGACCATTGGGGCATTGAAACCACTGTAATAAACGTTGAGGCTGATTCACTACTAGCGCCAGGTATTGCCAGATGAGCGTCTGTATAGCGACACGGGGAGGCCGATTCATTAATAGCGCCAGGTAGCGACAGATGAGCAACAGTAGCGTTATTTTCACAGCGCCCGCTAGTATTCGCTGTGCTTGGCCGTTGTTCGGCTGTTGACAGCGACTCAGTCGGTGTGCGGTAATGTTGAATACGGTGTTAGGAGTCGCTGTTTGACAGGTCCCGCGCTGTATGGGAGCGCATGACAGCGAATGGCCATAGCGAACGGCTCCCAGCATATTCATTAACAAATCACGCTCAAAAAATTATTGCGCTGTAAAATGCTTGTTTAAACCCCAGAGCGCTGGCGGCGATGGGTTAAAAGTAGTTTTTTAACCCCCAAACAACCATATTTTTGGAAACCAAAAAAAACAAGTTTTTTAAAGAATTTAGTAATATGAATACATTAATATCAGACCTGTAATATCAATTCTGCACACATTTTTTTTTTTTTTTTTTTTGCCTTAAAAAAAATATCTAACATGGCAGAAGTGGTCACAGAATTTTTCACATTTAAAAAAAAAAAAAAATTAATAGCAATTAATTATGAATATTTAAAGATTGCTCCATTGAAATGCATTGGAGAGCGCCAGGTAGCGAGAGGTCATACCTGTCGCTGTTCAAGGTCGGACGCTGGCGCTGTGGGGTGAGGCTGGAATAATGATGAATGATTCGCTATCTGGCGCTCTGTCAGTCGCTAAGCAGGATCGGCTTGATAAATGTGTGATTGCGGAGGGGAGCCAGCGTTCTCGTGGCGGTGAGCGTCATTACCGTTCGCTTACCATTCGCTACCTGGCGCTATCCCTTGTTAAATAAGGGCCTTAGTAGACGCTGTAAGCGGATATCAGGCGCTGCAACCTAGCGTTGCGGTTGCTCTAGTAACTTGGCCGGCATTGATGAATGTGATATATGTTGGACGCTCTAACACCAGTACAGCGCTGCAGGGAGCGAAAGGTAGCGCCAGCTCAGTGCGACCGACTCTCAGCGACTCTCACCATATTCAACAAAAAAACAGACTCACACAGCGTCGGCGCTCTGGATCTGGTCGCTGTAGCATAGAGCGCCAGACGCTGTGTGATTAATGTCTGATTTTGAACACATATCCACCAGTAACAAAGCGAAAACACATGGAATGACATTGTTATAACACTGTGACATTAACATTTTAATGCCAGACCTGTAATGACAATTCTGCATAAAAATATAAAAAATCCAAAAAGTTTTCAAAAATGACTTTTTCTAGGCCAGGAGACGTCACACAATTATATGAGAGAAATATAAAAAAATATTAAAATAAAAAAAACCCTGTTTAAACAGAAGAAAATGAACGGCCATTGAAATGTATGGGAGAGCGACAGGTAATGCCAGGAAGACCCGGAAGCTAGAGCGCCGGCGCTATACATGTAATAATACATGTGACGCTACATGGCGCTGTTAGAGGTGCTATATACTGACCTGCCTGTAATAATACATGTGACGCTACATGGCGCTGTTAGAGGTGCTATACACTGACCTGCCTGTAATAATACATGTGACGCTACATGGCGCTGTTAGAGGCGCTATACGGTGACCTGCCTGTAATAATACATGTGACGCTACATGGCGCTGTTAGAGGTGCTATATACTGACCTGCCTGTAATAATACATGTGACGCTACATGGCGCTGTTAGAGGCGCTATACACTGACCTGCCTGTAATAATACATGTGACGCTACATGGCGCTGTTAGAGGTGCTATAAGGGCCTAAGTGGAAATGATACATTTTTGTTTTAAATGTAACCCTTCATAGAACGCGTTTGGTCCACTTTAATGCGGTGTGGCGTTTGCACGTGCAATTGCAACTGTATGCGAATGAAGGCCTCTGCTTTCTTTCCAGGATTGACGGGGAGGCCGATTCATTAATAGCGGCAGGTAGCGAAAGATGAGCGACAGTAGCGACATTTTCAGAGCGCCCGCTAGTAGTCGCTGTGCTTGGCCGTTGTTCGGTAGTTGACAGCGACTCAGTCGGTTTGCCGTAATGTTGAATATTGGGTGAGGAGTCGCTATTTGACAGGTTCCGCGCTGTATGGGAGCGCATGATAGCGACTGGCCCTAGCGACCGGCTCCCACCATATTCATTAACAAATCACGCTCAAAAAATTCTCGCGCTGTGAAATGCTTATTTAAACCCCAGAGCGCTGGCGGCGATGGGTTAAAAGTAGTTTTTTAACCCCCAAACAACCATATTTTTGGAAACAAAAAAAACAAGTTTTTTAAATAATTTAGTAATATGAATACATTAATATCAGACCTGTAATATCAATTCTGTACAATTTTTTTTATTATTTTTTTTCCCTTAAAAAAATTATCTAAAATGGCAGAAGTGGTCACAGAATTTTTCACATTTAAAAAAAAAAAAAAAAAAAAAAAATAATAACAATTAATTATGAATATTTAAAGATTGTTCCATTGAAATGCATTGGAGAGCGCCAGGTAGCGAGAGGTCATACCTGTCGCTGTTCAAGGTCGGACGCTGGCGCTGTGGGCTGAGGCTGGAATAATGATGAATGAGTCGCTATATGGCGCTATCTCAGTCGCTAAGCAGGATTGGCTTGATAAATGTGTGATTGTGGTGGGGAGCCGGCGTTCTCGTGGCGGGGCCCGTCATTACCGGCCGCTCACCAGTCGCTACCTGTCGCTATTCCTTCATAAATAATGGCCTAGGTCATTTTACTGACCATTATATAGGAATGAGTGGGATAAACTGGACCGTTCCTTTGTGCACAGCCCAGGCCCCAAATAAGTTGTATAAATAGTAATGATGGAGCATCGCCCCCGCCATTTCCTTAGACTGAATTGTCACGTGCACACACACACATGTAGAGGCTCGTCTGTATCTCCCTCTGTGTATTTCAAAGGGAGGTTGGCAGCTCACCGGGTGAGTAGCTCTCAGGTATCATAAAGAAACTGCATGTCCCAACTTACTCCAAAATAGGAGTAGGGACCTTACCAAGAGAGGGGTGGGGATTACATGTGCAAGGCCCCAGCTTTCTTATCAGGAATGACAAGGTATGTTTACTGACTGTAATATTGAAATGAGAAGATTAAATAGGCCTTTCCTCTGTGTCCCCAAATAAATTGTATATATACTATATATAATATATATATATATATATATATATTTTTTTTTTTTTTTTTTTTTTTCCTGTGTATATTGGTTGTCAGTTTCCCGGGTGAGTAGCTCTCAGGTATCATAAAGAAATTGCATGTCCTAACTTACTCCAAAATAGGGCCCTTATTTAACAAGGGATAGTGCCAGGTAGCAACTGGTGAGCGACCGGTAATGACAGGCACCGCCACAAGAACGCCGGCTCCCCACCACAATCACACATTTATCAAGCCAATCCTGCTTAGCGACTGAGATAGCGCCATATAGCGACTCATTCATCATTATTCCATCCTCAGCCCACAGCGCCAGCGTCCGACCTTGAACAGTGACAGGTATGACCTCTCGCTACCTGGCGCTCTCCAATGCATTTCAATGGAACAATCTTAAAATATTCATAATTAATTGTTAATATTTTTTTTTTTTTTTTTAAATGTAAAAAATTCTGTGACCACTTCTGCAAAGTTAGATATTTTTTTTAAGGTAAAAAAAAAAAAAAAAAAACAATTTGTGCAGAATTGATATTACAGGTCTGATATTAATGTATTCATATTACAAAATTATTTTAAAAACTTGTTTTTTTTTGTTTCCAAAATATGGTGGTTTGGGGGTTAAAAAACTACTTTTAACCCATCGCCGCCAGCGCTCTGGGGTTTAAACATGCATTTTACAGCGCGAGAATTTTTTGAGCGTGATTTGTTAATGAATATGCTGGGAGCCGGTCGCTATGGCCATTCGCTATCATGCGCACCCATACAGCACAGAACCTGTCAAATAGCGACTCCTCACCCAATATTCAACATTACTGCACACCGACTGAGTCGCTGTCAACAACCGAACAACGGCCAAGCACAGCGACTACTAGCGGGCGCTGTGAAAATACTGCTACAGTCGCTCATCTGTCGCTACCTGGCGCTATTACTGAATCGGCCTCTAGGAGTAGGGACCTTACCAAGAGAAGGGTGGGATTACATGTGCAATTGTATGAAAACCAAGGCCCCTGCTTTCTTATCAGGATTGACAAAGTATGTTTACTGACTGTAATATAGAAATGAGAGGATTAAATAGTCCTTTCCTCTGTGTCGCCAAATAAATTGTATATATATATATATATTTTTTTTGTATATATTGGTTGTCAGCTTCTCGGGTGAGTAGCTCTCAGGTATCATAAAGAAACTGCATGTCCTAACTTACTCTAAAATAGGAGTAGAGACCTAACACATGCAATTGCATGCAAACCAAGGCCCCTGCTTTCTTTACAGGAGTGTCACTGCTTTGTTTACTGATTATAATATAGCAATGAGAGGGTTAAATAGGTCTTTTCCTATGTGTCCCCAAATAAAATGCATGTCCTAACTTAGGCCCTTATTTAAGAAGGGATAGCGTCAGGTAGCGGCTGGTTAATGAGAGGTAGCGACTGGTGAACGCCGGACAACGGCACACAGTTACACATTTATCAAGCAGAATCTGTTTAGCGACTGGGATAGCGCCATGTAGCGTCTGATTCATCATTTTCACAGCCTCAGTGACCAGTGCCGGCGTTCAGCCTTGCACAGTGCCAGGTATGACCTCTCGCTACCTGTCGCTCTCCCATACATTTCAATGGACGATCCTTTTCTTCTCTTTAAACGGGGTTTTTGTTTATTTATTTTTTTCCAAAAACTCACAAATAA
This sequence comes from Gastrophryne carolinensis, assembly GCA_027917425.1. NCBI lineage: Eukaryota > Metazoa > Chordata > Amphibia > Anura > Microhylidae > Gastrophryne > Gastrophryne carolinensis. Next base: position 509,872,666 of record CM051236.1, on the reverse strand, counting down.
TTCTGTGACCTCTTCTGGCATTGGAAAAGCAGTTTTTTCATAATTTTTTCATTTTTTATATATTTCTTCAGAAATGACATTACAGGTCTGGCATTAAAGTGTTCATGTTACAATGTTGTTACAATGTAATTCCATATGTTTTCGCTTTGTTACTAGCGGATAGATGCTGAAAAACAGACTTTAAACACACCGCCTCCTGCGCTCTGGGCTTCAGAGAAGCATTTTTCAGCACCTGATATTTGTGAGGCAGCTTTTTTGGCTGAATATGGTGTGAGTCGGTCCCTATGAGCAGTCGCTAACATGCGCTCCCATACAGCGCTGTACTGGTCAAATAGCGACTCCTCACAATGTATTCAACATTACTGAACAGCGATTGAGTCGCTATAAAGTAGCGACCCACGGCCGAGCACAGTGACTACTAGCGGGCGCTCTGAAAATGCCGCTACAGACGCTCATCTGTCGCTACCTGGCGTTAGTGATGAATCGGCCTGACACTCCAAAATAGGAGTAGGGACCTTACCAAAAGAGGGGCGGGTAATACACGTGCAATTGCAATTGTATGCAAAGCAAGGCCCTTGCTTTCTTTACAGGAGTAACAAAGCCCGTTTACTGACTATAATATAACAATAAGAGGGTTCAATAGGTGTTTTCCTTTGTGTCCCCAAATAAATTGTATATATACTATATATATATACCCTAAACTATATATATATATATATATATATATATATATATATATACCGTATTATAATATATATATATATATATATATATAGTGTAATATTGTATATATACATTATATATATATATATATATATATATATATATATATATATATATATTTATATTATTGATAGAGCAACTACCCGGTTTTTCCCCTATAAAGTGAAGCAAAACCCACACCGGAGTCTATAAGACCCGGGCACATAATTGTAGGTCCGCTTTAATCTGATGCCCGCCGCTGACCGGTTGCCAGTTGTCGTGTATTGCATTGTGTCATTGAGCAAGGTTCCCTTTATATTCTGCGCTGGAGCATTTTAATCATATCACCTCGGCGTAACACGGGGAAACGCGCGGCGTGATTTTATTAGAACAAAAAAACCCAATTTCCATGCTCCCGATGTGGAGCCGAGCCTCTATAATTAAAATCTCGGGAAGGAGCCCGCGATATATTTCATTGAAATGAAGACAAACAAGTGACAGCTTATTTATGCGACGGTGTAAAGCAAATAAATCGCGGCGAGGTGCCAGAGGTCTGCGTCATAAATAACTAAAAAACAAACAGTATCCGCCACAAGTGCACGGCGGAGGGGGGATAGATATTAGCGGGCCCGCCATACAGGGGCGTGACAATAGGGGGTGCGACTGCAGAGGAGTAGCGGGATTTCTGGCACCCTCCCACCCAGGGCCAGATTATGAGGGGGGCGCAAGGGGTGCGCGCCCCAGGGCCTCCACCACTTGCCCGGCCCTGCCCTCCACCAAGCACAGCCGCTGGCAGCTCAATGCAGGGAACCAGCCGGGCGACTACACTACCCCCCCACCCAGAATGGCAAAGCAGCAGCACCCGCACAAGGGGGGCACAAGGGACTCGATCTGACGTTACAGTAAGTAGGCGGGTGCCAGACAACCACCAATCAGTTACTTGGCTGGACTATTATTTTATACTGTATCTGGGACCTCCCCCACACTTATTTCAGCCCTGCCCTCACTTGAGCTCAAGTCCCCCTTTGGCGCCCCCTGACCTGCTGCACCCGGGGCAAGTACCTCCCCTGTGGCCCTAGCTACACCCTTATGCAAATGCACCAGGACCCAGAAGTTCAGGGGGACCCATAATTGTTGCCCCTCCACCTTATTCATACCTCCCAGGTGTCCCTGATTTGAAGGACTGTCCCTCTTTGGAGTCCATGTCCCTCTGTCCCTCGTTGTTCTCATTTGTCCCTCTTTGAGGTGTAACATGCAGATCTGCAGCAATAAATTCATTTGCCTATTCAAAGTGTTTCTATTGTTGTAACTGTTACACCCTATTCATCAATCAATGAGGGAGCTTAGCTTCATCCTCAAGGGGGTGTGGCTTCACACATCCTTTAATGAGGGGGAGTGGCTTAATCCCTTCGTCAATAGGGTGTGGCTTAATTTACATATTACCCCTCTTTGACTTACCTTCTCTCCCGCTCCAAAGGCACATGCATTAGCAGCGGTCACTCCTCGCTATCCCTTTAGCAAGTTGCACACTTGTGCCAGGCATTTGTAAATAACCGACGCAAACCTGCGTAGACGATTTCTTAGACGAAGGGACGGGAGCAGATCCGAGCACGCTAATTGGACGAGAGGCTGCGCATACATCGTAGGACCGAAATCCTGGGTTTTGGTCCAATTTAAAGTGGAACAAAACCCAATAATACCAGGTTTCAGAGACGGCCGGCGCGGGCGCGCGCACGTCTAGAGGAGCGCGATTGAGGCGGCGGCGGCGGAAGCAGCGGCTGGAGAGGTAAGGCTTTTCGGGGGTTTTGGGGGGTTTACACCCCGCGGGACATCCCGATCTCAGATGTCCTGCGGTGTGTGAGGTGATCACCTCAGGGTGTTGGTCCACTTTAATGAGGGGGTGTGGCTAAATCCCTTCGTCAATAGGGTGTGGCTTAATTTACATATTGCCCCTCTTTGACTTACCTTCTCTCCCGCTCCAAAGGCACATGCATTAGCAGCGGTCACTCCTCGCTATCCCTTTAGCAAGTTGCACACCTGCGCCAGGCATTTGTAAATAGCCGACGCAAGCTTGCGTAGACGATTCCTTAGACGAAGGGATGGGAGCAGATCCGAGCACGCTAATTGGACGAGAGGCTGCACATGCACCGTAGGACCGAAATCCTGGGTTTTGGTCCAATTTAAAGCGGAACAAAACCCAATAATACCAGGTTTCGTTCCAGCCCCCGGGGGGGCATCCCAAATTGCTGTGTGACGCCCTCCAAAGCTTCGCTTTTCACTCAGCTCTTACTGGTTCCAGTGGCCAATGTGCAGGCTCTCACCCAATGAGAGACATCTACCGTGACTAGGTGGTGAAGGGGGGCAAAATGAGAAAGAAATTGGGAAAAGAAAGAGAGAGAAAGTAAAGGGGGAAAAAGAGATAGAAACAGAGGGATGGAATGTGTAAGAGAGAGGGACCACTTTAACTGTCCCCCATGCTGCAGTGGGCTCAATGATGGCGTGAGGGTCTGGTCTAGATTTGTTTAGTGTCCCTTTGAAGCAGGACATACCCTGGCACATAACTCCTAGGGAGAGTGTAGGTCCGCTTTAATCGGATGCCCACCGCTGACCGGTTGCCTTTGCCTATGCACTGTGTCATTGAGCAAGGTTCCCTTTAATACTCTGCTGGAGATCCGCTTACCCACCCCTCACCCACCCTGGTAGCATCCTTGTTTCTTACTAGAGGCCTGCTTGAACCTGGGTTTATCTTGATCCCCCCGTTAAAACCTTCATTCCATTTTTTTTTTCTAACGCATTTCGCTCTTCTTCCAGGACTTCGTCAGGGATCACACTGGTACAATATTAATCTAGTAATATTATGAGCAGAACCAGGACAGATAATCCAACCAGAAGAGCTGACCTAAACCTTAAACGATTCCTCAGACAAAGGGGCAGAAGCTGATGCGAGTGCGCTGATTGGATGAGAGGCCGTGCACGCACCAAGGTGAGTTGGATTGGGTTTCACACAGTGGTACATTCCCGGTCGGGGGCAAAAACCAAAACCCAGGATAATCAAAATCCTGGGTTTTGGTCCAATTTAAAGAGGAACAAAACCTGACAATTCCGGGTTTTGTTTCCAGTCCAATGGGGGGGAGCATCCCAAATTGACCGGAGTTTTGCTTACCCCCCTCATCCACCCTGGTAGGATCCCATTGTTTTTACTAGATGCCTGCTTGAACCTGGGTTTATGATGATCCACCTGTTAAAACCTTCATTCCATTTTTTTTTCAAACGCATTTCACTCCTCTTCCAGGGCTTCGTCAGGGATCACAATGGTACTATATAATATATATACTATATTATATATTATTATAGTAATATTACGAGCAGAACCTGCAATGAGGACAGATAACCCAACCGGAAGAGATGACCTAAACCCATGGCAAATCCGACAGCACAGTAACCAAGAGGCTGATTTATTAATAGCGACATGTAGCGACAGTTGAGCGACTGTAGCGGTATTTTCACAGCGCCCGCTAGTAGTCGCTGTGCTTGGTTGTTGTTCGGTTGTTGACAGCGACTTAGTCGGTGTGCAGTAATGTTGAATACAACGTGACGAGTCGCTATTTGACAGGTTCCGCGCTGTATAGGTGCGCATGATAGCGACTGGTCAGAGCGACCGGCTCCCACCATATTCATCAAAAAATCAGGCTCAAAAAATTCTCGTGCTGTAAAATGCATGTTTAAACCCCAGAGCGCTGGCGGCGATGGGTTAAAAGTAGTTTTTTAACCCCAAAACCACCATATTTTTGGAAACCAAAAAAAAAAAGTTTTTAAATAATTTAGTAATATGAATACATTAATATCAGACCTGTAATATCAATTCTGCACAATTTTTTTTTTTCCCTTAAAAATAGCAGAAGTGGTCACAGAAATTTTCCCATTTAAAAAAAAAAAACCATTAATTAATATTTAAAGATTGTTCCATTGAAGTGCATTGGAGAGCGCCAGGTAGCGAGAGGTCATACCTGTCGCTGTTCAAGGTCGCTCGCTGGCGCTGTGGGCTGAGGCTGGAATAATGATGAATGATTCGCTATCTGGCGCTCTGTCAGTCGCTAAGCAGGATCGGCTTGATAAATGTGTGATTGTGGTGGGGAGCCGGCGTTCTCGTGGCGGGGCCCGTCATTACCGTTCGCTCACCAGTCGCTACCTGTCGCTATTCCTTCATAAATAAGGGCCCAAGTCAATTATCACTGGATGTGGGGGAGGGGTATCAGAAAGAATTACGGTAACACCAGTCAGGTAAGTACTTTACACCCCGCTAATTACCAATGATTCGCTCCCTTGCTCCACAACCACCTTCCGAAAGCAAAGACGTCACTAAATAACCGCCCACCTCTAAGTATTCTCGAAGCACGCTCGATCCGACCGCTATAACGGGGCCCACCTGAGAGTTAGGGGCCCCCTAAAGAAAGCCTCCGCTTTAATCGCTCTCCGTCAATGCATGTTAAATATTATACACGCGTACATTCTCATTAAATGAAAGGAGCCCGTAGCGCCGGCGGCGGCGGGTGCCAGCGATCCCCCGTCTTTGACTCTTGTCTCTTTCATTCGCTCCTCCATCCGCCGAGCTTTGATCTCCCGCTTTATGCCGTCACGTTCTCTCTTCCTAACCTTATGCTAAACACATTCTTTTCCTCAAACAATTAATTTTTTTTTTCCTTCCTCCCCTCAAGCAGCGGAATGGAAAATAACATATTTTAATTACATTTATTACCATTTTCACTATCAATTTGCATATTTATCTTTGTAATTTAAAATGAAAAGCGGGATGGGATGTTGATCAGCCTTCCCCGTCTGCTATGTGACCTAATTCTTAAATATGGCTTTTATGGGAGTCGGGGGTTGAGAATAATCGTTGTGGTTTAAGAACTGAAGGACTGGGGCCGGCGACAGCACAGGGCAAACCTGGGCTATTGCCAGGACCCCTGCCATCTTTAGGGGCCCGCTCAGGATCACACTTCCTAATGGTATTGTTATACAAAGGTCAAGAACCAGGTAACAACTGACAGCAATGATGAGTCTTTAGTGGCAGCGGAGCAAGTAGGGAGCTTGGTCGCAATTGAAAATGCAACAAGGACTAAAGGGTGATTGGTGGCTATAGGGAAGGCAATAAGGTCTGGAGGGTGATTGGTGGCTATAGGGAAGGCAATAAGGACTGGAGGGTGATTGGTGGCTATAGGGAAGGCAATAAGGACTGGAGGGTGATTGGTGGCTATAGGGAAGGCAATAAGGACTGGAGGGTGATTGGTGGCTATAGGGAAGGCAATAAGGACTGGAGGGTGATTGGTGGCTATAGGGAAGGCAATAAGGACTGGAGGGTGATTGGTGGCTATAGAGAAGGCAATAAGGACTGGAGGGCAATTGGTGGCTATAGGGAAGGCAATAAGGACTGGAGGGTGATTGGTGGCTATAGGGAAGGCAATAAGGACTGGAGGGTGATTGGTGGCTATAGGGAAGGCAATATGGACTGAAGGGTGATTGGTGGCTATAGGGAAGGCAATAAGGACTGGAGGGTGATTGGCGGCTATAGGGAAGGCAATAAGGACTGGAGGGTGATTGGTGGCTATAGGGAAGGCAATAAGGACTGGAGGGTGATTGGTGGCTATAGGGAAGGCAATAAGGACTGGAGGGTGATTGGTGGCTATAGGGAAGGCAATAAGGACTGGAGGGTGATTGGTGGCTATAGGGAAGGCAATAAGGACTGGAGGGTGATTGGTGGCTATAGGGAAGGCAATAAGGACTGGAGGGCGATTGGTGGCTATAGAGAAGGCAATAAGGACTGAAGGGTGATTGGTGGCTATAGGGAAGGCAATAAGGACTGGAGGGCGATTGGTGGCTATAGGGAAGGCAATAAGGACTGGAGGGTGATTGGTGGCTATAGAGAAGGCAATAAGGACTGGAGGGAGATTGGTGGCTATAGGGAAGGCAATAAGGACTGGAGGGGGATTGGTGGCTATAGGGAAGGCAATAAGGACTGGAGGGCGATTGGTGGCTATAGGGAAGGCAATATAAATATATAAATGGCCCATATAAAAATTATGGGAGAACACTATTTCAGGTTAAATCCTCTCTAAAGACAAGGGGGCACTGCCTTCGATTGGAAAAAAAAAATGTAGGCCCTTATTTAAGAAGGGATAGCGTCAGGTAGCGCCTGGTTAATGTGAGGTAGCGACAGATAGCAACTGGTAAACGCCGGACACGGCACGCAATTACACATTTATCAAGCAGAATCTGTTTAGCGACTGGGATAGCGCCATGTAGCTTCTGATTCATCATTTTCACAGCCTCAGCAAACAGCGCCGGCGTTCAGCCTTGCACAGCGCCAGGTATGACCTCTCGCTACCTGTCGCTCTCCAATACATTTCAATGGACGATCATTTTCTTCTCTTTAAACTGGTTTTTTTTTAAATTTTTTTCAAAAAAATCACAAATTATTCTGTGACCTCTTCTGGCATTGAATAAGCAGTTTTTTCATAAGTCTGGAAAACAAACTTTAATCACACCGCCTCCTGCGCTCTGGGCTTCAAACAACTATTTTTCAGCGCCAGAGATTTGTGAGGCTGTTTTTTTCCTGAATATGGTGTGAGTCGGTCGCTATGAGCAGTCGCTAACATGCGCTCCCATACAGCGCTGTACTGGTCAAATAGCGACTCCTCACAATGTATTCAACATTACTGAACAGCGACTGAGTCGCTATAAAGTAGTGACTCACGGCCGAGCACTGCGACTACTAGCGGGCGCTCTGAAAATACCTGCTACAGACGCTCATCTGTCACTACCTGCCGCTAATGATGAATCAGCCTCCCCGTCTCCGGAGGCAACAATTGTTTTTTACCATAAGAACTATAAACCTGTGGAATAGCCTCCCACAGAAGCTTGTTACAGCATCAACCGCTGACAGCCTAAAAAAAGGATTAGATGCTTATTTAGAAGAAAACAACATTAACAGTTACTATTAGCGGGTATTAGTTATAAAAAACAAAACAAAACAAAAAATAAAATAAACAGCTTACCCTATAAAATAAAATACAAAATAACTTCCCCTACCCCAACACCCTTGGTTGAACTTGATGGACATATGTCTTATTTCAACTGTATTAACTATGTAACTATGTAATGTTTTGCTGTTAAAATAATATAGCGCCTAACAAGCGCCCCTTGCTGTTGCACCCCAGAACATCTCTGTGCACCCCCTGCGGTGTGTGTATCGCAGTTTCAGAAACAGTGCAATACACCACCGAACACGCAAAAGTAATCTGGCAACATTGTAGACCAACCAGCCCTGGAGTCTATGAGGCCGATTCATTAATAGCGGCAGGTAGCGACAGTTGAGCGACTGTAGCGGCATTTTCAGAGCGGTTCGGTTTGCCGTAATGTTGAATATTGGGTGAAGAGTCGCTATTTGACAGGTTCCGCGCTGTATGGGAGCGCATGATAGCGACTGGCCCTAGCGACCGGCTCCCAGCATATTCATTAACAAATCACGCTCCAAAAATTCTCGCGCTGTGAAATGCATGTTTAACCCCCAGAGCGCTGGCGGCGATGGGTTAAAAGTAGTTTTTTAACCCCCAAACAACCATATTTTTGGAAACCAAAAAAAACAAGTTTTTTAAATAATTTAGTAATATGAATACATTAATATCAGACCTGTAATATCAATTCTGTACATTTTTTTTTTATTTTTTTTTACCTTAAAAAAATTATTTAAAATGGCAGAAGTGGTCACAGAATTTTTCAAATTAAAAAAAAAAAAAAAAAAAATTAATAACAATTAATTATGAATATTTAAAGATTGTTCCATTGAAATGCATTGGAGAGCGCCAGGTAGCGAGAGGTCATACCTGTCGCTGTTCAAGGTCGGACGCTGGCGCTGTGGGGTGAGGCTGGAATAATGATGAATGAGTGGCTATATGGCGCTATCTCAGTCGCTAAGCAGGATTGGCTTGATAAATGTGTGATTGTGGTGGGGAGTCGGCGTTCTCGTGGCGGGGCCCGTCATTACCGGCCGCTCACCAGTCGCTACCTGTCGCTATCCCTTCATAAATATGGGCATATGACACCCCAAGCAGGCTTATTACCTCCCCCTGCGCCGCCGTGTGAAACCCCCGTTAGCCCGCAATCCTTACTTTTCCGCTATGCCCACATGTGCGCCCGGCGCCAGCATCACTCGCACCTCTTATAGGCTGTGCAGGGCCACGCCCGCTGAAGTGGTTGTGCGCGGCTGCACCCAGGCGATGGAGGCAAGTGATGACGCGCGCACCGCCGATGTGTGCGGCTGGGGATTCCATTTAACATTAATATACGCGGCCAGAGAAGCTGATTGGACGAGGGGCTGCGCATGCGCTGTAGAACCCAGAAGAGGTGTGTGGATTCGGAGAACTGCGGGCTTTCACACAGCGGGTCGCCCTAAACTGCTTTGGCCCCAGAGGAAGGATCAAAACCCGGGATGGCGAAAATCCTGGCTTCAGGTCCACTTTAAAGGAAAGCAATGATTTATTTTATTGCCCATATCTATTGTATTTGTCCAAAATAGAAAAACATGTTTTAGATTAGATATTTTTAGACTTATTTGACCATATTATGGAAAAGGTGAGTTTTGTGTCGGCCAGGAGAGGGGGGGGGGGGGGGGGTTACACAGCAGGGGCATCTCAATGTAGGATACCCCAGACGGCAGCCCTGGAATCTATTACATTCATGGGATGGCCTGTTGGGTTTTGTTCTGCTTTAATAAAGCAAGCTAAATGAGGTTTTCCTGATAGAAAGATCTAGAAGATCAATGGCATAAGGACTCAAAGCAGCTCCACCTGCATGTGCCAGCCTTAACCATCCAGAAACGCATTAAAGCACTCCTTCACCCTGAATAAGAGCCTATCTTATATGTTTCCCCCATCCTGTACATACAGATTGCTCACATTAATTCGGACCTTCACTCTGAATAAGAGTCTATCTTATATGTTTCCTACACCCTGTACATACAGATTGCTCACATTAATCCGGACCTTCACCCTGAATAAGAGTCTATCTTATATGTTTCCCACACCCTGTACACACAGATTGGTCGCATTAATCCGGACCTTCACCCTGAATAAGAGCCTATCTTATATGTTTCCCCCACCCTGTACATACAGATTGCTCACATTAATCCGGACCTTCACTCTGAATAAGAGTCTATCTTATATGTTTCCCACACCCTGTACATACAGATTGGTCGCATTAATCCGGACCTTCACCCTGAATAAGAGCCTATCTTATATGTTTCCACACCCTGTACATACAGATTGCCCATATTAAAAATCATCCTACCTGCATCTACTGCATGTTATGAGCCTTTAAACATCCAAGATGGTGGCTCATGGAACATCAGGCAGCCTGCAAACAGGAAGTGCCTTCTGACTGTGTTTCTCTGCATTCTGGGATTGCTGACCTTTCCCTGACCCCAGCTCTGCTCTGTCTGAGCAAAGCACAGCTATAACCCCACCCCCTGCACTTTATCCTGCTCTCATCTCCTCAGTAAGTGTGATGCTTCTGAGTCAAGATGGCGGTGCCCATATCCTAAAGTCCTAAACAGAGTTGCAGCCCAGTGGGGGAAAAAATAATAAGTAAGTGACTAAAAACTTAAAATATATTGACTTTAGATGCTGGGGAACCGTTTTTTAAGGGTTTGGGCTTTTCATTAAATCATGGTGAAGGTCCGGTTTAAGATGGACCCAAACCCAGGATTTTGACTGGGGTTTTGGTCCTTTCCAAACCCCCCAGATTGCCTAAAGCAACTCACTTCTTCCCGGTCCTACGGAGCATGTGCGGCCACTCGTCCAATCAGCGTGCTCGGAGCCGCTGACATCACGTCATCTAAGAGCAGCACACTGCCGGCTGCATCCTCCGCTTCTCTCTATCAGGGAACGAGCCCGCGTTTCGGCCATTCACAAATGCCTGCACGCTCCCTGATAGAGGGAAGCGGGGGATGCAGCCGGCAGTGTGCTGCTCTTAGATGACGTGATGTCAGCGGCTCCGAGCACGCTGATTGGACGAGTGGCCGCACATGCTCCGTAGGACCGGGAAGAAGTGAGTTGCTTTAGGCAATCTGGGGGGTTTGGAAAGGACCAAAACCCAGGAAAGTCAAAATCCTGGGTTTGGGTCCATCTTAAAGTGGACCAACACTCTCCCGTGATCGGCCCGGGAATCTATAAGATTCCCGGACCGATCAGCCTCCTGACTGCGGGGCACCCCGATTGGTGTGTGAAACCCCCCAGAAACCCCTAAATCCCTACCTGATCCTCGATCCAGCGGCGCCCGCCGCCGCCTCCCGCGCATCCCTCTAGCAGGACGCGCACCCGCGCCGGCCGTTTGTGAATGGCCGGAGCGGGTGCGCGCCCTGTAAGAGTGACGTGCGGGAGGCGGCGGCGGGCGTGCTCTCTTGTCCGTTGGCGGGAATTGGCTGCCGATCGGGGTGCCCCGCCGAAGTGGACCAAAACCCAGGATAGTCAAAATCCTGGGTGTTGGTCCACTTTAAACCGGACCTTCACCATGCGCCATTGGACCGGGAAACAAGGTAAGTGTATGGGGCGACCTGGGAGGTTTCACACAGCAGGGCATCCCGATTTTGGATGCCCGGCTGGGGAAATCGGTCGGCCCGGGTATCTTATAGATTCCCTGGACCATTGGCGTGGGGTTTGGTCCACTTTAACTAATCGAGAAACTACCAAAGCAGAGGTGGTCCCAAATGTTTATCCAGTATAACTATCAACCGATTCATAGAACAAACTGAATCCCCATAATAATTCTATAGAAGTCTGGTATGATGTCATCGGAGGAGATATGAAGGGTACCCACAGTATCCATGGGCGGGCGGGGGGGGGGGGGAGTTCGGGAATACATTGATACTTTGTTAGTGCCATCTTTTTCCCCGGCTTATTTGCATATTCACAATGGGAGTCGTCATCTCCTGCTGCGCCGCGCTCCATCCCGCAGACAATGAATCGCGCTCACACTCTCGGTATCGCAGTCCCATCTCCCAGAAGCGGCTCATCTGCGCCTACACGATGGCTGACAATCAGAGAATGATGGAGGGAGGCTCCGCATGCCAGATCCTCTCCCACCCATCATTCTGTCATCGTTTATGATTTATTATTGGAAATTCTGCCTTTTCTTCATGCGTTTTCGCTGCCTACATTTCGCTGCGTGCGCCTTTATTATAATAAATGACATTGTTATCTTTTTTTTTTTTTTTTACCCTTGTGCTTATGAATTTTACGACATTTACCAATTGAATTGTCTAAAATGAGAACTGTGCGTGAACTCCTCCCAAGCGCCGAAAAATACTAAACCACCAAAGTGGAGGCTAGTAAATGTCATTAAAGTGGACCAACACCCTCCCCTGATCGGCCCAGGAATCTATAGGATTCCCGGACCGATCAGCTCCCTGACTGCGGGGCACCCCGATCGCTGTGTGAAACCCCCCCAGATCCCCGAAAATCCTACCTGATCCTCGTTCCAGCGGCGCATGCACAGGTCGCCGCCGCCTCCCGTGCGTCCCTCTAGCAGGGCGCGCACCGGCCGTTTGTGAATGGCCGGCGCGCTCCCTGTAAGAGGGACGCGAGGGAGGCAGCGGCGGCCAGCGCTCAGCTTGTCCGTCGCTGCCTCTCCTTGTCCGTCGTCGGCGATTGGACGAGCGAGTCACGTGGGAGCGGCGTCAGATGAGTTTTCGGGGCTTTCTGGGGGGTTTCGCACAGCGGGACACACACGATCGGGGTGCCCCGCGAAAGTGGACCAATACCCAGGATAGTCAAAATCCTGGGTGTTGGTCCACTTTAAAGAAATGGGTCAATGATAAAAATCCATATAAATATGCTGAATGGTGGGGGGAGGGGGTCACTTATAAACCCGGCATCAAGAAATATCCTGCCAGCCTTGTTTTTCTATCTTTTAATGGAAAGAAAAGAACATCCGGGGTGACAGGCTCTGTCACCCCCGATAGACTAAACCTGTCACCCCTGGGTTTTATTCCTACCATGAGAGAATAAACCATAAGCTTGGCGGGAGTTGTATTCAGTTCGTGTGTAAAAGTGACTCCTCCTCTCATTAGCCAGCGTGTTTATATGGATTTTTAGGCCCTTATTTATGATGGAATAGCGACAGGTAGCGACTGGTGAGCGGCCGGTAATGACGGGCGCCGCCACGAGAACGCCGGCTCCCCACCACAATCACACATTTATCAAGCCGATCCTGCTTAGCGACTGAGATAGCGCCATATAGCGACTCATTCATCATTATTCCAGCCTCAGCTCACAGCGCCAGCGTCCGACCTTGAACAGCGACAGGTGTGACGTCTCGCTACCTGGCGCTCTCCAATGCATTTCAATGGAACAATCTTTAAATATTAATAATTAATTGTTATGAATTTCTATTTTTTTTTAAATGTGAAAAATTCTGTGACCACTTCTGCAATGTTAGATAATTTTTTTAAGGTAAAAAAAAAAAAATGTACAGAATTGATTACAGGTCTGATATTAATGTATTCATATTACAAAATTATTTTAAAAATTAGTTTTTTTGGTTTCCAAAAATATGGTTGTTTGGGGGTTAAAAAACTACTTTTAACTCATCGCCGCCAGCGCTCTGGGGTTTTAGCATGCATTTTACAGCGCGATAATTTTTTGAGCGTGATTTTTTAATGAATATGGTGGGAGCCGGTCGCTAGGGCCAGTCGCTATCATGCGCTCCCATACAGCGCGGAACCTGTCAAATAGCGACTCCTCACCCAATATTCAACATTACGGCAAACCGACTGAGTCGCTATCTACAACCGAACAACAGCCAAGCACAGCAACTACTAGCGGGCGCTCTGAAAATGCCGCTACAGTCGCTCAACTGTCGCTACCCGCCGCTATTAATGAATCGGCCTCTTAATATTACACAATTTCGTGATAGTGCTCCTTTAACCTTTGCTTGGCTTTAGGCTTCAGTTTTGTCCTCTGAAGCTTTGTGTGGCCAGCTGAACCACACTACTTCCATTTTTTCCTACTGTCGTAATAGTGAGCTCGTAGAGGTTTCCAGGAAATTTGACCTTGCTGGGGAATAGTATTGTACTTCCAGTCCTTCATGGTGCCATCTTCTCTTTTTGTGCAATAGAATGTGGAGGAAATGAAAGGGGGTCATAACAAAGTTGATAATAAGGTTAATGGGAAGTGGATGGTGCTTAACACTGTAAATAGGATATTGATGGTGAGTCGAATGAGATGCATTGTGGGTCAAATGCAAGATGGACTGTGTGTAGGTCAAATGGTGGCTGAATGGTGAGTAACATTGTAAATAAACAATTGATCAAATGGAAAAATGGATGGTGGCTCTAATGAGAGATAAATATTGGGTCAAACAGGAATTAGACAAAAGAAGTGGATAGGGGCGGAATGGGATCTGGATGCCAGATGTATAGTAGATCAATTGAGAGGTGGATACATGAGAGAAAGGGGTGGAGGTCAAAGGGCACATGAATGGTGGGGCAAATGGGAGATGGATGTTGGCTCGAAATGAGCAATGCATGGTAGTTTAAATGGTAGCTGGATGCTGGGTCATATTGGCGATGGACAGTGGGTGTAATGACGGTGGGTCAAATGATAGTTGGATGGGCGATCAAAATGCATGGTAGGTAAAATTAAGTATGCCATCTTCTCTTTTTCTGCAATAGAATGTGGAGGAAATGAGAGGGGGTCATAACAAAGTTGATAGTAAGGTTAATGGGAAGTGGATGGTGCTTAACACTGTAAATAGGATATTGATGGTGAGTCGAATGAGATGCATTGTGGGTCAAATGCAAAATGAACTGTGTGTCAAATTGGATGTGGATTGTGGGTGAAATGATAACTGGATGGTGGATTAAATGGAAAATCAACACGGGGTCAAACAGAATGTGGCTAATAAGTCAAATGTTAGCTGAATGGTGGATCAGATAGAAGATGGAGAGTTGGTAAAATAGTGGAGGCATGGTGGCTCAAATAATATTTGGGAAGTAGATGGTGCTTAACACTGTAAATGGGATATTGATGGTGAGTCAAATGAGGTGGATGGTGGGTCAAATGCAAGATGGACTGTGTGTCAAATTGGATGTGGATGGTGGGTTAAATCATAGTTGGATGGTGGATTAAATGGAAAATCAACACTGGGTCAAACAGGACGTAATCAATAAGTCAAATGTTAGCTGCTGAAAGGTTGGTCAGATAAAAAAAGATGGACAGTTGGTAAAATAGTGGATGTATGGTGGGTCAAATCATATTTGGGAAGAGGATGGTGCTTAACACTTTAAATAGGATATTAATGATGAGTGGAATTAGGTGAATTGTGGGTCAATTACAAGGTGGACTGTCTGTCAAACTGAATGTGGATGGTGGGTGAAATGGGGGATGTTGGGTGAAATGATAGTTGGTGTCAGGGATCGCCGGACACCCTTCTTTCATAAGCCAAGCAATCCCCAATCTCCACCGCCTCTTGTGCCTATAGACAAGCCCTCGCTTGCTGGAGACACGGGTTATGCCTCTCCAGACTCGGTTGCCCCAAGGACTTACTGACGCAAAGATTGCTGGCTTATGGTGAAGATAGGTGAACGGTGGGGTATCCGAAACCCCGAAAGTCCGAAACGTCGAGTCCAGCAGGTTAGGCAAGAATGGTCGAGACGAGCAGGGGTCAAAGCCGGGTGGTCACAGGGCACGGTATCCAAGGGGTTAGACGGAGAATGGTCAAGACAGGCAGGGGTCAAAAGCCGCGTGGTCACCAAAGCGCAGTATCAAAGGGGTAAGGCAGAGACGAGGTCAGACAGGCAGATGGTCGGTGCGGGCAGGAGTGGTCAAAGACGGAGCCGGATCAAAACACACTAAACGAAAATCCAACAGCACACCCAAGCTAATAATGGCTATAAAGGGCACTGGTGGATTGGGCAGGAACATATTTAAAGGAGAGCTGACCAATGGGAAGGGGAATGTGGTGATTGGTGCAACTGTGAGGGTGATTGGTGTAACTAGGAACTGGCTCCCTATAGGATCAGCCCCAGGGACTGGACCGCCCTGGCCAGTCAGGCTGACCAGTCCCTGGGTTAATCCTCAACCAGCCTCAGGACCTAACTGGTCCATTTAAACTTGCCCCCGGCAAATGCGCAGGGAGCAGCGCCGGCGGCGGGGCATATAGAGAACGTGCTCGCACACGCGAGCACGTGACTGGCCCGGGCGCGCTCCCCGAGAGGAGAGGGGACGCCGCGCCGGCTGAAGAGGCGGGGGAGCCGCCCGCCGAAGTAAAGGGAGCCCCCGTGACGTC
Source organism: Gastrophryne carolinensis (assembly GCA_027917425.1). Lineage (NCBI taxonomy): Eukaryota > Metazoa > Chordata > Amphibia > Anura > Microhylidae > Gastrophryne > Gastrophryne carolinensis. Next base: position 509,856,622 of record CM051236.1, on the reverse strand, counting down.
GCCAACCCCAGCCACCGCCGCCGAGGCAGGGGAGGCGGCGGAGACCAAGGCTTCAGAGCGGGAGGTGGAGGCGGCCGTCCAGCGCGGCCGCCGGAAGACCGGAGCCGGGCGCCGTCGTGGAGAGACGCCGCGGGACAGGACCGCGGAAGAAGGTAAGGACCTTACAGTTGGATGGTGGAATAAATGGAAAATCAACACTGGGGCAAACAGGACGTGGATAATAAGTCAAATATTAGCTGAATGGTGGGTCAGATAGAAGATGAACATTTGGTGGATGTGGGTGCATGGTGGGTCAAATCATATTTGGATGGTGGATTAAATTGAAAATGGTTGGAGGGTCAAATTTGGGATTTATGTTGGGTTAAATAGGAAGTGGATATTAGGTCAAATGTTGGATGAATGGTCTGTAACATCGGAAATAAACAATTAATCAAATGGAAAAATGAATGGTGGGTAAAATGGGAAATGAATGTTGGGTCAAGCAGGAACTAGACAGAGGTTCAAATAAGAAGTGGATAGGGGCAAAATGGGATCTAGATGCGAGATGGATAGTGGATCAATTAAGTGGTGGATACATGAGAGAAAGGCGTGGGGGTCAAATGGAACATGGATAGTGGGGCAAATGGGAGATGGATATTGGCTCAAATGAGCAATGCATGGTAGTTTAAATGGTAGCTGGATGGTGGGTCGTGGTGGGTCGGTGGATGGTCGGTGGATGGTGGGTCGAATGATAGTTGGATGTACAATCAAAGTGAAAATACACGGTAGGTCAAAGTAAGTATGTCTGCTGGGTTAAATGGGAAGTGGATGGTAGGTCAAATGGTAGCTGGATGGCGGGTCAAAGGACAGATTAATAGTGGGTCAAAAATAGACAGCCGTTCAAATGAAAAGTGGATAGTGGGTGGAATAGGATCTAATTGGTGGAGTCAAATGCAAAATGGATGGTGGGTCAATTGAGAAGTAGATGGTGGGTCAAAGGGGACATGAATGGGCGATTGATTTGGGGGGTTTCTAAGAAGGGATAGTGCCAGGTAGCGCCTCTTAGCGGTAGGCAGCGTCTGGTGAATGCCGGGCGCTGTACAGGAAACCACACGCCATGTAGCGTCACATGTATTATTATAGGCAGGTCAGTGTATAGCGCCTCTAACAGCGCCATGTAGCGTCACATGTATTATTACAGGCAGGTCAGTGTACAGCGCCTCTAACAGCGCCATGTAGCGTCACATGTATTATTACAGGCAGGTCAGTGTATAGCGCCTCTAACAGCGCCATGTAGCGTCACATGTATTATTACAGGCAGGTCAGTGTATAGCGCCTCTAACAGCGCAATGTAGCGTCACATGTATTATTACAGGCAGGTCAGTGTATAGCGCCTCTAACAGCGCCATGTAGCGTCACATGTATTATTACAGGCAGGTCAGTGTATAGCGCCTCTAACAGCGCCATGTAGCGTCACATGTATTATTACAGGCAGGTCAGTGTATAGCGCCTCTAACAGCGCCATGTAGCGTCACATGTATTATTACAGGCAGGTCAGTGTATAGCGCCTCTAACAGCGCCATGTAGTGTCACATGTATTATTACAGGCAGGTCAGTGTATAGCGCCTCTAACAGCGCCATGTAGCGTCACATGTATTATTACAGGCAGGTCAGTGTATAGCGCCTCTAACAGCGTCATGTAGCGTCACATGTATTATTACAGGCAGGTCAGTGTATAGCACCTCTAACAGCGCCATGTAGCGTCACATGTATTATTACAGGCAGGTCAGTGTATAGCGCCTCTAACAGCACCATGTAGTGTCACATGTATTATTATAGGCGGCTCAGTGTATAGCGCCTCTAACAGCGCCATGTAGCGTCACATGTATTATTACAGGCAGGTCAGTGTATAGCGCCTCTAACAGCGCCATGTAGCGTCACATGTATTATTACAGGCGGCTCAGTGTATAGCACCTCTAACAGCGCCATGTAATGTCACATGTATTATTACAGGCAGCTCAGTGTATAGCGCCTCTAACAGCGCCATGTAGCGTCACATGTATTATTATAGGCAGGTCAGTGTATAGCGCCTCTAACAGCGCCATGTAGCGTCACATGTATTATTATAGGCGGCTGAGTGTATAGCACCAGCGCACTAGGCTCAGCAGCACCATGTAGTACCTTTCGCTCTGTAACGCTCTCCCATACATTTCAATGGGGCTTCTGTGTTTGCCAATTTATTTATTTTTGCTCCAATCATTGTGTGACGTCTCCTGGCTGCAAACAAACATTTTTATACATTTTTTTGACTTTTTATATTTTTATGCAGAATTATCATTACAGGTCTGGCACTAAAGTGTTAATGTCACAGTGTTATAACAATGTCATTCCATGTGTTTTCGCTTTGTTACTGGTGGATATGTGTTCAGAAACAGACTTTAATCAAACAGCGTCTGGCGCTCTATGCTTCAGTGCCCAGATCCAGAGCCCCGACGCTGTGTGTGTCTAGTGTTTTGGTAAATATGGTGTGGAGCGCCGAGTGCCGGACGCACTGAGCTGGCGTTACCTGTCGCTCGCTGCAGCGCTGCGACAGGTACAGCGCCTAATATACATCATATTCATCAATGCGGCCAGGTTACTAGAGCGACTGAGGTGCTCTGTTACAGCGCCCAATACCTGCTTACAGGGTCTTTGAGCGGTTGCTCTAATACAGACGCTCATCTGGCAATACCTGGCACTAGTAGTAAAGCAGCCTTCACAAATCAAATGCGAGAAGGACAGTAAATGGTAGCTGGAAGGTTGGTCAAATGTGAAATAGATGGTTGATCAAATAGGAAATGGATGATTGGTTTATTGGTTAAACAGATGCTGCTGTTTCAAAGGGAAATAGATGTTAAGGCAAATGGGAGATAGACAGTGGGTTGAATGAGAGGTGGCTGTGCATGATTTGACTTTACCAGAAAAGGCGACCGTAGAAAACCAGACCTGCTGCTCCCTGTAAGATCCCCGGGTTTGACTGGTGACCGGCCCTGCCTGTAGTTCCATCGGCCACCAGCGGGTGTCAGCAGAGCCCTGGCTGCTCTCTCTCCCCTTTCTACTGCTGAACCTGGTGTGAGGCCTATTTAAGGGGTTCTGCGCTTCGCGTGGTGCAGCAGGATTTTGGTTACCCATCTGTTTGTGGCTGTGCATGTTGGTGCTCTGACCCTGAACCTGAGTCTGTACCTGAACCTGAACCTCCTTAGAGTCTAGTGGCAAGCAGGCCTCTCCCTGGCTTCCCGGGGGCCTCTTGGCCATTAGCAATCCTTGCAGCAGGCCTCCTATCGGCTTCTGGAGGCTGCTGACCCCTGTCCTGTGCCCTTGGGTGAGTGCACCAGCACCTTAGGGTTTCCCTTATTAGTTATCTTGTTAGTTTGCCTTGTTTCTTTGCTTTATCACAGTGTATCTGAATCCAGGATCTTTTTTGTTTCCTTTGCCTTTATTAATAAAACCATTGTTCAAGCATTTTCCTTTGTCCTGTGTCTTTGGTCTGGCCAAACAATCTGCTCCCCCCGGCGGAGAATTCATTTAGGAGAACTCTCCAGGGTAGATACTCCCATTTTGGCCGGTACCTCAAGAAAGCATGTGGGCTCCCTGGGTTGTGTAGGATGTATACATACCTCCCAATGTTTGAAAGTCGTAAAGAGGGAAATGAGAAGCCACGCCCAGTCACGCCCCAGGCACACGCCCTTCAAGGGAAACACCGCCTAAGAATTAAATAGGGCATCCCTCATTGCAGCCAGTGAGGGGCATCCCTTGTTACAACCAGCTAGGGGTGACACATACACACACAGACAGACACACACAAACACACAGCTACACACAAAGACAGACACACACAAACACATACACACACACACAGACACACACACATAGACACACAGACAAACACATACACACACACACACACACACACAGACACACACACACACACACACACAGACACACACACAGACACACACACACACACACACACACACAGACACACACACATAGGCACACAGACACAAACACACACACATACACACACACAGCCACAAACACAGACACACACACACACACACACAGACCCAAACACACACTTAAACACACACACACATAGACACACACACACAGACACACACACACACACAGACACACAGACAGGCACACACACACAGACACACTCACCAGTGCAGGCGATTACCCCTCCTGCTCGATCCCCAGCGAGGCTCTTTCCTGGAGTCCCGCCCCCTCCCACTGAACCACCAATGAAATTAAAGGAGAAAAAAAAAAACCTGCCTCCCAGACTCCCGGCTGCCACGTCCTCTCAGGCACCCTGTGCCCTCGGCAAGAGTGTGCAGCTGAGCGCTTACATTCGGGGCCGGCGCCAGAGGGCGTCTGAGAGGCCGCTGCAACCCTCCGAGCGACGGCGTGGGACAGAGCTGGATACAAATAAATGGAAAGACTCGCTCTCCAGCTGTAGCAGATAGTAGGAAATCGGGTGTCCGACCTGGTTAGTCCACAACCATGATAAATCCAAAATATAATGATGCCGGTCTGTACTCCCATAAAACATCAGGCGAAACGCGTTTGATTTTATCCCTGCATTTGCATTGATGGGCTGCATTTAATGATTTTTGACAATAAATGGATGTTTTACGGGAGTGCAGACCGGCATCATTATATTTTGGCATGGGACAGAGCGGCAACGGTGCGGGACAAGTACATGCGCCGCGGGAAAAAAATCGGGACTGTCCCAAAAAAATTGGGACGGTTGGGGGGTATGTGTATAAAATACAACAATGTACTTAATAACATTTTGCCACGGCAAATAATAATTTGGCAAACTCAACAATGGGCCCAGCGCTTTGTGTTTTTCCCTATCATTATTTCGTTACTCTGCGCTCTCTGTCCTTGCTCATCATTAGTAATCTTCACCTCTTCTCTTTGTTTGACTGAAGGCGTTCATTTGGCTTTAATTAATTCTTGCTTACCGCCGCATCGCCTGCCAGTACAAAAGCAAACTAAGTCATTTTTTTTCTCCTAATTACAAAGCTAACGACATTAATTACCAGTACAGTCTGCGCGTGTGATCGTAGATGCCTGAACTTGGGCTAAGTGCCGAAGCTAAAGTGACAGTTGAGATGGGTTCCGGGGCAGGAGTTGGTGACCGGGTCAAGGGTTCTTGAAGTGTACAGTGTAACAGCGGTAACCCCGGAGTCCGCTAATGACTTGAGCGTAAATCAAATGGTGGTGTTAATGCAAACTCCAGCAAGGCCCTCGTCATAAGTTACTCTTATAACATATTCATTGCGTGAAATACGACCTAATTAATGAAGAATTTCCAATATCTTCCACTAAGAAGTAGACAAGCGGCGCCGGTTTTACTTCTGCTCACTGCCACACTGATATAGGGCGAGCAAACACTCCGTTGTAGGAATGTTTTTAAATTGCATACCCTGAATTGCTCCCCGCATGATGAGCACCTTTTGCCAATTTTTAGTGCTCCTGCTTCACTCTAATCCCAGATAATCAAACCTTAATGGAGTGGACATAAGCCACACCATCCTCCGAATGAGGAGCACCAAACCAATATCAGAATTTACTTAGGCCCTTATACATCAAGCGATAGTGCCAGGTAGTGTCTGACGAGCGCCAGGTAGCGGCAGCTAACGGCGACTACCGCCTCAAGTACGCCCGGCGGCGGTCACAATGACGCATTTATCAAGCAAAATGAGGCTAGCGCCGGCGAGAGCGACGGCTAGCGCGGCATTCATCATGAAGCTGCCTGGACCGAACAGCGCCGCTGCAAATTCCCTCACAGCGCCAGGTATGAGCTGTCGCTCCCTGGCGATGTCCAATGCATTTCAATGGAGCAATCTATAATTATTCATAATTAATTGGTAATAATTTTTTTTTTTTTTTTTTTAATGTCAAAAAATCGGAGACCACTTCTGCAATGTTAGGATTTATTTTTAAGTCAAAAAAAAAAAAAAAAAACATATGTGCAGAATTGATCTAACAGGTCTGAGATTAATGTATTCATATTACAAAATGATTCTAAACACATGTATAATGTTACATTCAAAAAATATGGTTGTTTAGGGGTTAAAAACTAGTTAATACACATCGCCGCCAGCGCTCTGGGGTTTAAACAAGGAATGAACAGCGACAGCACATTCGGAGCGTGATTTGTTGATGAATATGAAGCTAGCCGTTCGCTCTGGCCATTCGTTGTCAGGCGCTCACATACAACGCTGGACCTGTGAAACAGCGACCCCCCAGCCCGTATTCAACATTACCGCACACCGACTGAGTCGCTGTCATCAAGCTAATGCCGGCCAAGCACAGCGAATACTGGCTGGCGCTGAAAAAATCACGCTACAGTCGCTCATCTGTCGCTACCTGGCGCTATTGATGAATCGGCCTCTTATTTTATTAGAAATGAATTACACTCAAAAACAATATGGGCTAAAATACATGAAATACAAGATACTTAAAAACACTGCTAGAGTCTCCCTATAATCTCCAAATATTATTCATATACTGTCTGTATACTTTAAGATCATGAATAAAGTGCAGTTGGGCGGAAAATCCTTCTAAATATATCCAAAAGCAAACCCCATATTTTTGTGCGGCACAAAAAGTCACCCAAACCTAATGTGGTTAAACTAACCTATATACAAGATAAAGTGCAATAGTTCCAAAACAATCAATCGCAAAGCGACCGGTGCAATCCTAGGTAATCACAGAAATAACTTCATAAATATATACAAATAAATAAGTGGGTGTATAATTATAATAAATAAAGGGGAGTGGGAGCAGCTCAATCACTATTATTTATACAAAATTATTATTATTATTATTATTATTCAGGGCCTGGGAACTAATTTACGGCCCAGTTTAACCCTCTCATCAACTAAATATCAAGCAACAAACATGTCTAGCTATGTGGAAAGACAGAGATTTGGTTGCACATATCTGCAGATACATGTGGAAGCCACACTGCCCCGGCAAGGCACTCTGTGTTTAGTGTGGTCCCTACTCTTAATTCTGAGTCCCCAAAGTTGGGACATGCAATGCAGACAAATATCTGAGAGCTACTCACCAGGAAAGCTGCCAGCCTCCCTTTAGTGATTGAGCTGCTCCCACCCCCTTTATTCATTTGAATTGCCATGAGCACAAACAGGGAGGAATTCAGTTAATATGGATTTCTCCCTGTGAAGTGTTCTAAAGGGAGGCTGGCAGCTTCCCAGGTGAGTAGCTCTGGCTGCATTGCATGTCCTAATGTTGGAGACTCAAAATTAAGAGTAGGGACCACACTAAACACAGAGTGCCTTGCCGGGGCAGTGTGGCTTCCACATGTATCTGCAGATATGTGCAACCAAATCTCTGTCTTTCCACATAGCTAGACATGTTTGGTGCTTAATACTTGGATGATGAGAGGGTTAAACTGGACGGTAAATTAGTTCCCAGGCCCTGAATAATAACAATAATAATTTTGTATAAATAATAGTGATTGAGCTGCTCCCACCCCCTTTATTTATTTATATAATTATAATGCACAGAATATCCCCAAAAGAGGTATAAAGTATTAATATCAATGAACAATCAATAACACAAAAAAGTGCAAGTGCCAGCAGCAATATACAAGCCATTTATCAAAGAAGGGCCGTTCAAAGTGCAAGTGCAGGAGAGGGAGAAGCAGCAATTACACCCGCGCACGCGGCTCCTGTGCTGTTTCTTTTTTTTTTTGTGCCACTTCTGAGCACATTAATTAGTATTACAGGTAGTGAACCTTTGTTTTAATATTCTAATCCCAGATAATGGCGCCTGTTTTAGCTGTAAAGCTCCGCCTCCTCCATTCACTGCCACTGTTGTGTATGGTAATGATGTCATTGCCACACCTATTTAAAGGAGCAGTATCACAAAATTTGCATTAAAAAAGATACATAATTAAATAGCCACACAATAGCTTCTAACATGTGTATAAATAATGAGGCGATAGAAAAAGAAAAAAATATCTGCCTCTCTTTTAAATTGTATAATGACAATGGCTCAGTCCATTTGCTGAATAGGGGGATCTGCTGGGTTGTATTTAGTGAGCTGCTTCATTTAGCCCACTGGTCTCCTAGCAACATTTTACCTCAGAGGCTGACACTGTAATCAGTGGTAACGGCTGTGTGTGTGTGAGGTGCTGCTTTTGTTATGAGACCAGGTGACTCAAATGTGGAAAATCTACACAAAATAAACTAAACTGACTGAAAATAACTGAAATTCTTCTTTGAATAACTGTGCAGGAAAATCTAAAGGTATTAAAGTGGAACAAAACCCTGAGTGGCCGACCCTGAAGTCTATAAGACCCGGCCATTGACCTTGCCCCTTGGGCATTCTAAATGAGGATGCCCCACTGTGTGAAACGACCCCTGGATAACCACAGATCCCCCCATTTTTCTGGCGCGCTCACGCAGATAGTCATTTAGACAGGCCAGGCGGCCAGGAAGGTTACTGCTCAGGCTCCCCATCTGCGTGCAAACAGCGCTGATTGGATGAGAGCCCGCGCATGCGCTGTGGGACAGGGAAAGGTACGTTTTCACAGGCGAACCTGGGGATTTCACATATCAGGGCATCCCAAGTCGGGATGCCCCTAGGGGCACAAAACTAAACTCCAGTGAAAATCCTGGGTTGGGCTTTGCTCAAAACACACAAAGCTGAAAGAAAGATCATATGGAAAAATGTGTAGAGAAAAGAGAGAGAAAATGGTAAAATGAAAGATTCTGCAGCAGAGCCAACATGAAGGGAAAACTGTCAAAATCAGCTAAATGACTTCTAGAGCTTTTCTCTCTGTTTTAGATATATGAGTTCTGGCCAGGCAATGTTGCAATGTTGTTATCTTATGCTGGACGGCTGCCAGCACTGAACAGCTGATACTTTGATACATTGTTTCCCCCTCTCCTCAGCATGGAACAGGCCAGAGTGTCGGGCTCCGACACTCAGCAGACATAAACATGAGCTATTAGTCTCCAGCTGCTCAACACACACATCATTTTTTTCTACATTTGTAATTCTTACTCCAACACTTACCTACATTCAAAGTACCATTTAAATATAAGTCACCAAGACAAATTCGCGATACTGCTCCTTTAATGACTGTTTGCATACTATTTCACAGAAAGGGAGAGCAAATAAAAAAAGTGTTCTAGGACAATTTGAAAAACGAAAATATCCATTTCTAGTTTTACACCCTAAGAAGGGAGTATTGGGCTATGGCCACATGTATTTCACAAGTTCGGTGGGTTTTGGTCCGCTTTAATATTATTGTTTTTATGTATAAGGAGGAGCGAACCTCTGGAAGTTTGGGTTTCGCCAGGTTTGGACGAACTTTAGGCCCTTATTTATGAGGGAATAGCGACATGTGGCGACTGGTGAGCGGCCGGTAATGACGGGCCCCGCCACGAGAACGCCGCCTCCCCACCACAATCACACATTTATCAAGCCGATCCTGCTTAGCGACTGAGATAGCGCCATATAGCGACTCATTCATCATTATTCCAGCCTCAGCCCACAGCGCCAGAGTCCGACCTTGAACAGCGACAGGTATGACCTCTCGCTACCTGGCGCTCTCCAATGCATTTCAATGGAACAATCTTTAAATATTCATAATTGTTATTAATTGTTTATTTATTTATTTATTTTTTAAATGTGAAAAATTCTGTGACCACTTCTGCCATTTTAGATCATTTTTTTAAGGTAAAAAAAAAAAATGTACAGAATTGATATTACAGGTCTGATATTAATGTATTCATATTACCAAATTATTTAAAAAACTTGTTTTTTTTTGTTTCCAAAAATATGGTGGTTTGGGGGTTAAAAATCTACTTTTAACCCATCGCCGCCAGCGCTCTGGGGTTTAAACATGCATTTCACAGCGCAATAATTTTTTGAGCGTGATTTTTTAATGAATATGGTGGGAGCCGGTCGCTAGGGCCAGTCGCTATCATGCGCTCCCATACAGCGAACCTGTCAAATAGCGACTCCTCACCCAATATTCAACATTACGGCAAACCGACTGAGTCGCTATCAACTACAGAACAACGGCCAAGCACAGTGACTACTAGCGGGCGCTCTGAAAATGCCGCTACAGTCGCTCAACTGTCGCTACCTGCCGCAATTAATGAATCGCCCTCCCCGTGAAAAGTTTCAGTCAATGGAGACCCAAACTTTGTTGGTGTAAAATGGGCATTGTAAGGACTAGGGGGCTGTTGTGGGTGGCGTTCAGGGACCCCTTTGGGCTGCTGTGACTAGGGAGGGGATTTTTTTTTTTTTTCGAGACTTTTCTTTTTAAATATTAAAAATCAAATAAACTTGTGAAGTCTCCACTTCCAAGGCAAAAACCAGCTGGCACACCAAGCATAAGGGCTGGTAAGCTCAGAGCCAAGGGGCTCAGCTGCCAGCCCCTGGGCCTGGTGCATTACCGGCCCCTATGCCTTTTATCAGAGCACCGGTGCTTTTCCAGAGAGAGCTCTGTGCTCAGGAAACCCCAGGTTCGGTATAAACCCTGAATATTACAGTTCGAGTCCGCTCATCTGTATTTATCTACAAAAGTCCATCATCTTCCGCAGCGCTGTGCAAGGTTGAATTTACAGAAAGGGTAAAGCAATTAAATATACTTCTGATACTAGAGATGGGCAAACCACCTAAGTTTGGGTTCGGCAAGTTTGGCCTAACTTTTAATAAATCTTCAAGTTCGGGGACCTGAATACGAACCTGGTGCCCATTAAAATCAATGGGGACCTGAACTTTGGGGGGTGGCTGTGGCAGGGGGCAGAGTATGTAGCAGGAGGAGAGAGGATCGGGGTTCAGGTAAGTTACAGCAGCGCGTCTGCTGATGCAACCTCAGGTGAAGCAGCCCATCAACTTGGTTTTCCTTGTTCGGGCCAGACAACAAACTAGAACATGAACCTCTGGCTGAAGTCTGTGTTCGGGTTTGGGAAAAGTTCGGTACGAACCCCCCTATTTAATTCACATGTCATTAACTTAATTTAACACAGCAAATAAACTTTTATAATGGAGTACAAAAGAGGGAGAACCCTGCCTAACGGGTACAGGTGGAGGTGAGAGGTTGGGTCAGTATGTATTGAGCATGGTGGTAAGTTCATTTGAAGGTCGTCAAGATTACCGGAGCCAGACCATAGGCTTGTCTATAAAATGAGTTTTAAGGGTATTTCTGAATGTTTGGATGGTTCGGGAGGGAGTGGCAAATTATATGAGGGAATTTCGGAGCAGTGGATCTGCGCAGGTCAAGTCACCAGGGCTAGAATGGGAGGAGTGGAAGGCTAATCATTGAGTATAGTTGAGATTTAAACCTGGGGGCTGCTCAGGTTTAAATCTCAGCTATACTCAATTACTAACCTTAATCTAGTGCCTTCCCCGGTCTTTCTCCAACATTTCTTAGGCCTGAGTCATTGACTGCCTAATTGAAAAAAAAAACAGCCATGCCAGGTGTGATGGGCTTTGAGGAACCTGAGGAACCACCTTTACCTGCAGAAACCACTTAACTACCTATTCCTTCCTGTATTATAAGGCGCAATGTTAGCCATTCCTAGTTCTACCTAGTATTTAGAGTGGATCTATGTAGGGATGAGCGAACCGGTTCGGTTGAAATAGAAAAAAAATGCCGGCTCCCACCATGCCGGCATTTGTTTAAAAAGCAAACACTTACCTGCATGGTCGGAGCGTGGAGGCCGGCGCCGCTCTCAGGCGCCCTCTGATGACGCGTCCTCTGATGACAGCTGACAGCGTAGCCGGCCTGCCCGCTCCCACCATGCCGGCATTTTTTTTTTTCAGATGAGCGATTCGTGAAAGTTCGATTCGGGCGAACCCAAATTTCTTGGGGAAATTCGGCGAATTGCCCGAATCGAACTTTCAAGTTGCCCGAATCGAACTTTCAAGAAGTACGCTCATCTCTAGATCTATGGTCTAATCCAAGTAGTTCAGGTAGTAGCTTTGATGTAAGCAATTCATGTCCACAGACTGCCCAGGTGCTACATAATGCCAGAGCTTATGCGACCCTTTAGGGGACACATCAGCTTTCTTGCCTATTGTAGTACAACAAAATATGCAGCTAAAGCTAAAATGGCTCAAAAGGTTGTTCTATTACCACTATTAACAGCTATTAAAGTGGAGCAAAACCCACAGCGAACGGCCTGGGAATCTATAAGATGGTCAGTTGTCCGATATCCCATTAAATGGGCTGGGAGGGCGCGCTGATATACCTCTCCAGAGGTGCACTCCATGTCGGCCCAACTGTCCTGTTCTGCTTCTGGGTGCTAAGTTGAGTGAATATAATATGCACTCACCTGTATCTTCCACCTGACCACAGCTCCCGACTTGTGAGGCTCTGACGTCACAGGCGAGAAACACGCCGGCTCTGGAGAGTCTCTTCGCTGGTGCTGCTGTCCATGGTGCTCATCCACAACACCCGTCCCAGAGGGGCACAGAGGCCCTGAACGCATCATCCTCATCATAAGTGATAGGAAGAGATGAGAACAGGACATCCATTGTCTCTCCAGAGGATCCTGGGCACAACTTAGGATACACAGTGTATGGCAATTGGTCTCACATACATAATCAGAGTTGATCATTAACCAATAGATTAAAATAATACATAATAACCAGTGGCTACATCAATGCCCAATTCTTTTGATTAACTATTTGATTATAAATTAATTTATAACTGATGATCAATAATCCACATACATACAGTCATAATTAATCACCTTTGTACCTTAAAAACGTACAAAACTTAAGGTCTTAATAAAGCCCGGTGCTATCATGCCTTTCGAACTAGTCTCTTTCCTTAAAGAGGAACATCGGAGGCCCTGGAGTCTAAAAGACTCCATGGGCATTTGAGTACTGCTCCTTGGGGCATCCTGAATTGGGATGGCCCGCTATGTAAAACCCCCCAGAAGCCCTGTTTCACTCACCTTGTCTCAGGACCCTCGCCGCGGCCACATCCCAGCTCACCTCTAGCCGTGCCCATGCCGCCCATTCAGAACGGGTGCGGGCATGGCTAGAAGTGATGCCGGGATGCGGCGGGTGGTACACACGGCCCCCTTCAGTGCCACTCCGCTGCTTAATATTTCTCTTTAATATTTTGTTAAGTAAATTAACACTCTTTGGGGCTGGTGGACCTGTTCTAATCGCTGTATAGACATGTCACAAGGATTGCTGTTATGTTTCTCCCAAAAATGTCTCCCTATTGACTCTCCAGAGCCGGTGTGTTTCTCACCTAACATCAACACCTCACTAAAGCACTGCAGAGGCAGTAGGTTGGGGTGTCTTGGCTGGGGCGGGGTACAATAGGGACAGATATGGGGAAGACTAGAAAGGCAGGGAGATCAGTGGGTGTTAGAGGAGGGGGGATTTACTGCTCAGCCCATGAGTTGTTGCGCCATGCCCCCAGGGGGCTTTTGATACAGTCAGTGTGTATCTTCATGAGATGAGGCTACAGCACTGCAGGGGCAGATCATGGGCAGGGGTGGAAATGTCCAATCGTAAAAAGACGGTACTGATACTATTTTAAGGGCAGAAACGGTGATTGGAGTGGCGCCCCCATAGCCATGATGCTGGGCCTAAAGGCAACACTGGAGCAAAATGTGGGCCAGGGGGTACAATGGGGTCAGGTATGAGGGGGAAACTTGGGAAGCAGGAGTGTTAAAAGAGGTGGTTGGAGTGGCGCCCCCATAGCCATGATGCTGGGCCTAAAGGCTTTGCAGGAGCAAAATGTGAGCCAGGAGGTAAAATGGGGCCAGTTATGGGGGGTGGGGGGAGACTTGGAAGGCAGGGGTGTTACAGTAAATTGAATTCTGGCACAGGTAATGGGTGAGGTGCCAGTCCAGGTGGCCCGAGAGACTTGGGGGGCAGCGGTGTTAAAAGAGGTGGTTGGAGTGGCGCCCCCATAGCCATGATGCTGGGCCTAAAGGCAACACTGGAGCAAAATGTGGGCCAGGAGGTAAAATGGGGCCAGTTATGGGGGTGGGGGGGGGGGACTTGAAGTCAGGGGTGTTACAGTACATTGAATTCTGGCACAGGTAATGGGTGAGGTGCCAGTCCAGGTGGCCCGAGAGACTTGGGGGGCAGCGGTGTTAAAAGAGGTGGTTGGAGTGGCGCCCCCATAGCCATGATGCTGGGCCTAAAGGCAACACTGGAGCAAAATGTGGGCCAGGAGGTACAATGGGGCCAGTTATGGGGGGAGACTTGGGGGGCAGCGGTGTTAAAAGAGGGGATTGGAGTGGCACCCCCATAGCCATGATGCTGGGCCTAAAGGCAACACTGGAGCAAAATGTGGGCCAGGAGGTACAATGGGGTCAGGTGTGGGGGGAGACTTGGGGGGCAGCGGTGTTACAGTAAATTGAATTCTGGCACAGGTGATGGGTGAGGTGCCAGTCCAGGTGGCCCTAAAGCAGTCTGGCCCACTGGGAATTCTCTCTGTGCCCCTTAGGGGCCGGTCCATCCGTGATGCAGGGTGCCGCTACCCACACCTTCTCTTCTTTTCCTAATAATGAGGAAGAATAAATGTCACTTAGAGCAGAGGAATGATACAATGTAGCAAGTTGAACACACGGGTGGCTGGTCACCTTACAGGGAGCTGAGCCCCCCCCCGATGTATGCGGCAGACTTCAGGCGACGCCGGCGCCAGGTGACATTTTGATGGAGAGGGATCAGTGAGCACGGAACTTGTCGCGATCCAGCAGATAGACGCCATCGGCCGCCGTGACCTTTTCAATATTCCCGCACATGCCTGCGCTATTTAAATAGAGCCTGCAGCAGCCACACCGGATCCCGCCAGGGATTAAAGGGGAACTTTTATTATAACTGACTGAAACCGGACCTTCACCATGATTTCATGAAAAGCCCAAACCCTTCAAAAACTATTCTCCAGCATCTATAATTAATATATCTAAAAGAATATATATTATTCTTTCCCCCACTGGGCTGCAACTCTGTTCAGGACTCTAGGATACAGGCGCTGCCATCTTGACTCAGAAGCATCACATACTAAGGAGAGGAGAGTGGGATAACGTACAGGGGGTGGGGTTATAGCTGTGCTTTGCACAGACAGAGCAGAGCTGGGGGTCAGGGAAAGCACAGCAATCCCAGAATGCAGAGTGACACAATCAGAAGGCACTTCCTGTTTGCAGGCTGCCTGATGCTCCATCAGCTGCCATCTTGGATGTTTAAAGGCTCATAACATGCAGTAGATGCAGGTAGGATGATTTTTAATGTGAGCAATCTGTATGTACAGGTTGTGGGAAACATATAAGATAGACTCTTATTCAGGGTGAAGGTCCGGATTAATGTGAGCAATCTGTATGTACAGGGTGTGGGAAACATATAAGATAGACTCTTATTCAGGGTGAAGATCCGGATTAATGTGAGCAATCTGTATGTACAGGGTGGGGGAAACATATAAGATAGGCACTTATTCAGGGTGAAGGTCCGGATTAATGTGAGCAATCTGTATGTACAGGGTGTGAGAAACATATAAGATAGGCTCTTATTCAGGGTGAAGGTCTGGATTAATGTGAGCAATCTGTATGTACAGGGTGTGAGAAACATATAAGATAGGCTCTTATTCAGGGTGAAGGTCTGGATTAATGTGAGCAATCTGTATATACAGGGTGGAAGGAAACATATAAGATAGGCTCTTATTCAGGGTGAAGGTCCGGATTAATGTGAGCAATCTGTATATACAGGGTGGAAGGAAACATATAAGATAGGCTCTTATTCAGGGTGAAGGTCCGGATTAATGTGAGCAATCTGTATGTACAGGGTGTGAGAAACATATAAGATAGGCTCTTATTCAGGGTGAAGGTCTGGATTAATGTGAGCAATCTGTATATACAGGGTGGAAGGAAACATATAAGATAGGCTCTTATTCAGGGTGAAGGTCCGGATTAATGTGAGCAATCTGTATATACAGGGTGGAAGGAAACATATAAGATAGGCTCTTATTCAGGGTGAAGGTCCGGATTAATGTGAGCAATCTGTATGTACAGGGTGTGAGAAACATATAAGATAGGCTCTTATTCAGGGTGAAGGTCTGGATTAATGTGAGCAATCTGTATATACAGGGTGGAAGGAAACATATAAGATAGGCTCTTATTCAGGGTGAAGATCCGGATTAATGTGAGCAATCTGTATGTACAGGGGAGAAACAAATAAGATAGGCTCTTATTCAGGGTGAAGGCCCCATGCTGGCTGTCAGGGGCGGCATCTCTCATTCACCAGCACTTCGCATTTCCTGGTAAACCCTATAGAACATGCTCCCAACTGCTGACTTATCATACACTCTCGCTGAATTCACTTCGGAGGGGACTGTCACATTAAAACACGCTTGGAGGAGGAGGCCCAGCAAAAAGGGGCGGTTCAGCTCCTCCCAGGCAGCACACACAAAGTGGGTGAGGTCAATGTGGCCCGGCTAAAAATATGTTAGCATAGACCCCACTAAACATCTCTGGCCCTTATTTAACAAGGTATAGCGCCAGGTAGTGAATGGTGAGCGAACGGTAATGACGGTCACCGCCACGATAACGCTGGCTCCCCTCCGCAATCACACATTTATCAAGCCGATCCTGCTTAGCGACTGACAGAGCGCCAGATAGCGAATCATTCATCATTATTCCAGCCTCACCCCACAGCGCCAGCGAGCGACCTTGAACAGCGACAGGTATGACCTCTCGCTACCTGGCGCTCTCCAATGCATTTCAATGGAGCAATCTTTAAATATTCATAATTAATTGCTATTAATGTTTTTTTTTTAAATGTCAAAAATTCTGTGACCACTTCTGCAATGTTAGATATTTTTTTTAAGGTAAAAAAAAAAAAAAAATTGTGCAGAATTGATATTACAGGTCTGATATTAATGTATTCATATTACTAAATGTTTGTAAAAACATGTTTTTTTTTTCCCAAAAATATGGTTGTTTGGGGGTTAAAAAACTACTTTTAACACATCGCCGCCAGCGCTCTGGGGTTTAAACAAGCATTTCACAGCGCGAGAATTTTTTGAGCGTGATTTGTTAATGAATATGGTGGGAGCCGGTTGCTCTGACCAGTCGCTATCATGCGCTCCCATACAGCGCGGAACCTGTCAAACAGCGACTCCTCACCCCGTATTCAACAATACCGCACACTGTCAACAGCCGAACAACGGCCAAGCACATCGAATACTAGCGGGAGCTGTGAAAATAATGCTACTGTCGCTCATCTGTCGCTACCTGGCGCTATTAATGAATCAGCCTCTAAGTCTAATCAGTAGCTAAGCTGTATGTAGTAAGTGACTGCAACTATGGAGTTAGAAATGTACATGAGAGATCCTAGACTAATCTCAGGAAAAAGGAGCCCCCACCAAAAAAGGCCGCACACTGAATTGAAATTAAAAACCCAATATGTTTAATAAATATTCATTATATACACAAATAAATAAAGGCACATTATATAACAAATACAAGATTAAAAAACGCAAACACAACAAGCAGGGGGTCCCGATAAACGGTGACTAATATGTAATGGGTATAGGTGGTTGTAATGTATTGACTATATAATACAAAAATATATGATGTCATATACTGGTAATAGGCCCGAATAGATAACCATTAGCCCCAGATGGATGACAAGTGTGAAGCCAGGTAAAAAGACTATTAAATGAAGATTAATTAATTGAATGTGACACAAGAATGTAATGAAGAAAAAAAGTGCTACGTGCAATAAATACTATATACAAATAAACCACAAATGTGGTGTGAACAGGCTGTGAAGCTGCTTGCACGAAACATGAAAAGCAACCTACTATACAACACACATAACGAGTGAGAGACCTTAATGCTAGAGTGCTAAAAATGTGTTGACCGGGCTTCGGGTGGGGCCAAATGAGCCCCCAAATAGTAACTCCAAGTATCAAAATACAAAACAACCTACAAATAAATAAACACTGTTACATCACCTTGTCACCAGGGGTCCCCCGCCGCAGCCGCCACCGACGCGTTGCGTGTCAGAGTGACACTTCGCCAGGGTGAAGTATGGAGTTAACGCAAAGAAGCTGCTGGAGATGATCTCACATAGAGACCCCAGTGCAGCCTGGGAAAACAGAAGTGATAAATATATATATGGGCAAAAGAGACTTAGTGGGTCCAAAGTAGTGTGTCGCGTGATGTCCCCTTTTTCATCTCTGCTGCCACAAATGTGTCATCCTCTGCTGCTTATCGCCCTCCAGTCCTTATTGCCTTCCCTATAGCCACCAATCACCCTCCAGTCCTTATTGCCTTCCCTATAATCTCCAATCGCCCTCCAGTCCTTATTGCCTTCCCTATAATCTCCAATCACCCTCCAGTCCTTATTGCCTTCCCTATAGCCATCAATCATCCTCCAGTCCTTGTTACATTTTCTTCTGCCACCAAGCACCCTTCAGCCCTTACTGCTTGCTCCACTGCCACTAAAGACTCCATCATTGCTGTCAGCTGTCACCTGGTTCTCGCCACCTTCTGCACTTCCATCAATTGCCCTCCATTCCATGCCACCTTCTCCAATGTTACCGATCCCCCCCTGTTACTGAGGCCGGCCATGAGCGGGTCTGCAAACAATACCCTGCATTTGATTGTTTGGGTCCACTGTAAAATAAAAACATCACCAAGTGTGAGCCTGAGTTGGCCCCTGAAGATGCCGGGGGCCCTAGCAATTGCCCGGGTTTGCTCTGTGCTGCCACCGGCCCTGGCCATGTGCTAGGGAAGGGTTAGAGACAGCACACAGGTGGAGAGACAGTCGGGTGCACATGGGGAGGCCAACACACCAGAGGGAGAGAAGCAGAATAGCGTGCCAGCCAGTAATCCAAGAAGAAAACAGTTCCCTGCATTGAGCTGCCAGCGGCTGTGCTTGGTGGCTTATGTGCAGTGACAGCTCTGCACCCATCACTGTAGCGTTACTGGCGGCGGCTTTGCTGCTCTAGACTCTCCGTCCTGCCCTGTGGTGGCTTTGGCTGCGGGTTTTGCATAAACCAAAAAAGTCTTGCCCAGCTGCGGGGGACCCTCACTGCTGACGATCGGCCCGTCAGACCAAAGACTGGAAAAGCCTCCTGGACCAGACCATAACCCAAAGGTTGATCGAGGCCCCCTTTGCAAGGCAAGCGGGGGAGGCCCCGGGGCCCGCGAATCTTTAAAGATGGAATTGAATCTCACAACTTGCCAAATAGGACTTGAAATGGAAAATTTGCTCATCGCTGCTTTTCAGCCATCTAAATAATTAAGAAAAAAAATAAAGATTGGAAAAAAAAAAGCTGCTTCTAAACACAAAAAAAATATTTTAGATCCCCAGAATGAAGAGCTATAGAAAAAAAAAATGTTTGTTACAATGTTTGAACGCTCTTTTTTTATATTTGTCGATCTTTAATTGAGTTTCTCTAAGCTACGTCTGCGGCGCATCAAAGGGGCGAGCGCGGGAATAACTCGCACACCTTTATTGATGCGCCCGGAGAAGAGACGGGGCCTTGTGATGTGAACAAAGAGCCCGGCGACATTTGGGAATGAATAGCGGGGGAAAACAAGGAAGGAGGGACCCGCCCAGCACAGATGAATGATTTTAATTAGAAGCGGTTGAGCGGCAAGAAGATTATGCTAATTTGCCCGCGCTTTTAAGGAGCTTATTAAAAATAACATAGAAAAGAAGGGGAGAGAAAAAAAAAAAACTAATTTCATAAATGCCACAAAATGGTAATTATTGAAAAATGAATTATAAGGAACATAAAGAAGTTAATAAAATATATGAGAACACGAGCAAGGAGAGAATGGACTGCGGGGATGAAAACGGATCGGATAGGGTTAAACCGGACCCTCAGCATGAATTAAAGTCTATCTTATATGTTTCCCACACCCTGTACATACAGATTGCCCACATTAATCCAGACCTTCACCCTGAATAAGAGCCTATCTTATATGTTTCCCCCACCCTGTACATACAGATTGCTCACATTAATCCAGACCTTCACCCTGAATAAGAGTCTATCTTATATGTTTCCCACACCCTGTACATACAGATTGCCCACATTAATCCGGACCTTAACCCTGAATAAGAGCCTATCTTATACGTTTCCCACACCCTGTACATACAGATTGCTCACATTAAAAATCATCCTACCTGCATCTACTGCATGTTATGAGCCTTTAAACATCCAAGATGGCGGCTCATGGAGCAAACAGGAAGTGTCTTCTGACTGGGCTGCTCTGCATTCTGGGATTGCTGTCCTTTCCCTGACCCCAGCTTTGCTTTCTCTGTGCAAAGCACAGCTATAACCCCTCCCCCCTGCATTTTATCCTGCTCTCCTCTCAGTATGTGATGCTTCTGAATCAAGATGGCGGCGCCCATATCCTAGAGTCCTGAATAGAGTTGCAGCCCAGTGGGGGGAAAGAATAATAAGTAAGTGACTAAAAACTTGAAATATATTCATTTTAGATGCTGGGGAATAGTTTTTTAAGAGTTTGGGCTTTTTATTAAATGATGCTGAAGGTCCGGTTTAATGGGTTCACTTTAAAGTAAATCCGCTCCTTACAGGGACTCTATGTGCCCCACTTCTCATGTTACCCCAACTTCCACCACGGAAAAGCTCGGCCGGCAAGAGAGGAGCCTCCTTTAGCTGCCGACATCTCAATCAGGGATGCTCGGGGGTGGGGCAAGCCACTGATTTTCCGACCCCTGAGCAGCCATGATTAGGATTTCCTTTCCTTAGCTTTGTTTTTCCTGCTGATCTGTCTGTTATACTGCCAACTAGTCAGTGAAAATGATTTAAAGATTTTGCCTGAAATGGGGATGTAATACGAGCTTTCATTTTAAAGCAGATCTAAACCCTTAGACAAATCTGGGTGCACCACCGATAGAACTAATTAATCTTAAAGATACATGCAAAAAACAAATATGAGTGGACGTGAACCAAGTCACACCTTCCTCAAATGAGGAGCACCAACCACAAATACAGTATAAAAATTGAAACTTTTATTGAAGTATGATTACTATAGATGAGCGAACTTCTCAAAAATTCGATTCAGGCGATTCGCCGAAATTCTCAAAGAAATTCGGGTTCGTCCGAATCGAACTTTAACGAATCGCTCATCTCTGGTGGGAGCGGGGAGGCCCGCTGACAGCGCAGCTGGTCTCCCCGCTCCCACCATGCCGGCATTTTTTTTTTTTTTATTTCAGGGAAAATTCGGTCAGCACGAACCACTAAAAATTCGGGTTCGTGCTGAATCGAATTTTCCCTGAAATTCGGAGCGAATTCAGGTTCGTTAGAACCGATTCGCTCATCCCTAATGATTACACTCACAGGAGTATATTAAAATACACAAAACATAAAACAAACAACAAAATAACATAAAACAACAACAAAATAAAAACAACTGCAAACCTCCCTATAATCTCCAATTGGTCCAGTGAGGGGACCTACACAAAATATATATATACACACACAGTCCTATATGCCCCGCATCTAAAAATGTATCGGGACACCCTCTGAAAAAACTTTTTTGTGCCGGTACAAAAACCCTATATACCAAAAGTGCAACCATTATCAGAAAGTTATCAAAAAGGAAGTGCAAAATAGCAAAAAATTATATATATCTCCGACTAGTAAGAGATAACCAGTGCCAAAAAAGGCTCACAATGAGCCATATAACGTGACCAAGTGAAGACACAATACTGTAATATACACATTAATAATCAATACACTAATAATCAACTATATCTGAATAAATTAATGGAATCCAACTATACACACAAATATATTGCACAAAACAGAGGCCCCAAATAAGCAAATATAAGCAGCAATCAAATGTGAGCAGCAATCAAATGACAATAAAAAAGTGCCAGTGCCAGATGCAGAGGGCAATTTCCAGACCATATGCAAACAAAGAGCAAGGACTGCGAAAGGTGAGGGAGGTGCTAAGCGGAACCCGCGCACGTGGCACCCATGCCACTTCGAAGGGTGCTAACCTAGCTCGGGTTTTCAATTTAGAATCGGCTTGCCCCTGGGAAATGCAATTATAGGATGCCCCGCTGTGTGAAACCTTGCTGTCCCTCGTATACTTATTTAGGGGGTTTGATCCCACAGCACATGCATAGGCTTCTGGTGGGAACAGAGGAGGGAGGTGGCGACAAGGACCACGGGCAGACATCGGGAGGCAAGGGAGACGTGCGTGCGGCACGGACATGGCGACAAGGACCACGGGCAGACATCGGGAGGCAAGGGAGACGTGCGTGCGGCACGGGCATGGCGACAAGGACCACGGGCAGACATCGGGAGGCAAGGGAGACATGCGTGCGGCACAGACATGGCGACAAGGACCACGAGCAGACATAGGGCAGGATCAATTAAAGGTGGCGGAAAGGGAAGCCCGGTTCCGCAACTGTGAGGGAATGTCTGTGAATCATGGTCCATAGAAAAAAACAGCGGCATGGCTGCATAGGTGAGTATGGAGGTGGCGTACATTCTGAAGTGGTAGTGCAGGTAGCTTGCATTGGGCCCCCTTGTTCCATAGGCCTGGGGGCATGTGCCTGCACTGCCTCTATGGTATGTACGCCCCTGGGTAACAGGGTAACAGGGATTGACCCTCCTCTTTCACATTTCTCCTGCTCGTCCTACACCCATACTCCTTATCTCTCTCGACTCTTTGCTTCACTTGATTTTTTTAATCAATCAACTACCTAGTGAAAAAGAAATACACTTGACACCCAAAACTTGCATGTCGCCCTCACTTTGGATTTAAAGTGGACCAAATCCCAGGATTTGGACTATCCTGGGTTTTGGTCCTTTTCCCCGGGGCACGCAGATTGGGGATGCCCCGCTGTGTGAAACTCCCCAGAATGCAAAAAGAAACTCACCTCTTCCCGGTCCTACGGCGCATGCGCGGGCGCTCATCCAATCAGCGCGCACGGTGCGCTGACGTCACGCCATTTAAGACGGCGTCTAAATCCAGCGGCTCCGAGCGCGCAGGTGGCCACATTCCCGCTTCCCTCTAACAGGGAGCATGCCCACGCCGGCCATTCACAAATACCTGGTGAGGGCGCACGCCCTGCTAGAGGGATAGCGAGGGTGCGGCCGCGGCCCGTGCATGCGCCGTTGGAGCGGGATCAAAGGTGAGTGAACAGGGCGTCCTGGGGGTTTCACACCTGATTTTGGATGCCCCAGGGGGAGGCAATCTTATAGATTCCTGGGCTGTTCAAGGTGTATTTTGAGCCACTTATTCCCTATTTTCCCCTCTACCCTACACTTTATTCTCTTCTCGTTCTTTATTATTCTATTCTTGTTCCTCTTCTTCTCTCTCTACGTCTCCTCCTTCTTCCTTCTATTTCTTAAGCATTACCACCTTATTTCATTTTTTGGAGATTACATTGGTTGTACAATTGATATGCATGTGGTAATGCCATTTACTATACAATTTTAATTTCTTTGCTATATTGTATAACTTCTGTAAAAAAATGAAAATAAAAAGTAAAAAAAAGTGAGCAAAGAAATCACCCGCAATGCTGAATGAATGAATGAACTCTATGTGGTGGGATGCTGCGGGCTGGTCATGGGCTGACTGGTGTCCGATAAAATCCCTGGCTGATTTTTTGGCCTTAGTCCGCCACTGCTGACAATTATGATGGTTTTTTATTGACCTATTGCAACCCATCAACTTCTGGTAAAAACGAATTTCTTGGAACCCAAAATTATAGAAAAAAACAAAGAGCTGTTTGAAATAATGCAAACTTGTGAAATTGTCCCAAAGCACATGCGTGATCACCACCGTCGTGTATCCATCACCAGTGTCACAAAACTCTTACCAAATCGTAAGAATAATGATTGCATTCAAAAAGATTAATAAAAGCAACTCCAGATAGACAGCGTCTCGGCACTCCAAATGGTAAGAAAAATTTTTGCACTCAAATAGATTGATTCAATCAGCTCCAGATAAGCAACGTCTCAGCAATCCTTTGTTATGCAGTTATATAGCTTAAGATGGAAGCTTCAATGACAAAAACCCAGATGGGCCAACAAATGGCTCCAAAAAGTGCATGTGAAGAAAAAAAAGAGGAAGAAATCTAGTGCAACATTGCTAGATTTACAACCAAACCTTTTTAATATAAGTAAAATGCACTCACAAACAAAAGAAATAGATCAAGCTTATCAGTAGATAAAAAACGCGAACAGCTCTCACCGCTCCCGAATACTGTAAATGAAGACTTGCAAGTAATAAAAAGCACTTCCAGCGATGTAGGAAGCCCCGAGCCTCCAACGCGTTTCGTCGCTCGTAGGCGACTTTAACTAATCTTGGAACCCAATTCTTGGGGAGTGACAGCAGCAGCATCCTCGCATAATTGGGCTGTGCGCACACTCCCGGCTTAGCGTTTCAGATAGGCTGGGGCACGAGCGTGGGGCAGCTCCCCATTCACTCTAATTAGAGTCACTCGTCAAAGTACATCACTTCAGCGGGTGGCTCTGATTGGACAGGAGCCCGCGCAGGCACCGTTAGAACAGGAATAGGCCATGGCGGGGGTTTCACATAGCGGGGCATCCCAATGCAGCATTCCCGGGGGGCACAGAACAAAACTCAAGAAAGTGACAATCCCGGACTTTGTTCCTCTTTAATGTCCCAACTCATTGGCAGAAGGGAGGCCGTTTAGGGCAGAATGCCCCAAATCTCACTTCATCGCCCACCAACAGGTCATGTTTTATGGATCTCCCCATAGCCGTCTCTATAGCTTTGTCTGAGCACTAATTACTTCACCCATTTGTCTGTGTGAAGATCCGCGGTTGGTTGACCTTGAGGAGAAGGTCAGGAACCGCAGCTTTAGGTATCTGAGTTGTGGGTTTCATTCTGGGTGTATAGTATATTTGCCCTATCTCCATACCTCCCAAGTGTCCCTGATTTGGAGGGACTGTCCCTCTTTTGAGTCCATGTCCCCCTGTCCCACGTTGTTCTCATTTGTCCCTCTTTGAGGTGTAACCTGCAGATCTGCAGCAATAAATGATTAATTTCGCCAATTCAAAGTGTTTCTACTGTTGTTACTGTTACATCCTATCTCCTATCCATCTCTGAATGAGGTGGAGCGGCCGAATTTAACAAATGCCCCTCTTTCCCACCCTGAATAGCTGGTAAGTATGTATCTCTTGCTGTTATTGTCTAAATACGAATCTGCAAAGGTTCCGGGACATTTCTCAGCTCCCATTCTCTTCCATGCTCAGGCTTTTTCATGACTTCCAAATTTGACCGTTAAAGAGGAACATTAGACCTTTTCTGATGTTCCTCTGAGATAATCCCTCCCGCACTGCCTTTTGGATGTCAGTGCTATCCTAAACGCTGACTTTCTGTGGAATTCCTGGTTCATTTCCACCCCCTCCGCACCTTAGCCGTCCCTGAATGATGGAGCATACTGACCTCTTCGCTGACCGGTGTTCCTCAAATCTCGCTTGCATTTTTGCCCATGAGCCGCCATCTTGGATGTTTAAAGGCTCATACCATACAGTAGATGCAGGTAGGATGATTTTTATTGTGAGCAATCTGTATGTACAGGGTGTGGGAAATATATTGTATTCCATCGGTGGTAGATGGATGTTGTATTCACCTCTCCAATGTCAACCTATTGGGTTTGGTGGACTGACCAGCACACATCCAAATCTGTCTGGCAAATCCCATTGGCCACTGGTGATCATGTAGGAAATATTTGAATCACTTTGAGCTTTAATGCGGAACAAAACCCTCAAGGAATGGCCCTGGAATCTAAAAGATAACAGATCCGGCCGCTGGTTTTCAACCAGGGCATCTCAGATCGGGATACCCCGCTGCATGAAAACCCTTCTCATCTGCTTACAGGCTACTTTGCCAATGTAAGTCCTGGCAATTGCAGACTATGTAATGACAGCGAGATCTAAGGGGCGCCGCAGTGTATGTTGGGAAGCCAAAGGCTTCCAAGACGGCACTGCCCTTCGGAAGTTGGCGAGGGAGCGGAGGGTTGCTGAGCGCGATATGACCGGAGAGGTAAGTTTTTACTGTTCAAAAGCTCATCCGTGCAGGGGGATGAGTGGGCAAGCCAGGTATGGAGAGTTTCTATTAACTCCCCAGACCTACAATGTTCCTTTTTGAAAATGGTTTACCTAGAAAAGTTGCTTGTTGCAGCGCTGGCCTTAATTGACCTCTATTCCCCCCGGTGGAGGCGGTTTCGGAGTTTGATATTCTCCCGTTGCGCGCTTCTGACTAATCAGCAGGAAAGAAAACACGAGGGCCCGGATGGCTTGGCTGAAAATATTTAATATGGTTATAGATTTTCTCCGGCTTTAATTTTTTCCTGTTTTGTTTGCTGTCACTGATGGCCATGCTCCATCAGCTTGTGAGCTTAAAACAAGAAAAAGAAAATGAGTTCCAAATTGCCGTGTAGAATCCCCAATGAAGGCGGGCGGGAGAGGAGCCGAGTGCCGGGGTTACAAGACGGCCAGTCATGCTCCATGCTATACGCTCTTCCTTTAAGTGCAGCTTTATTTGTCACTTGGAGACAGCTTGGTCCTTTTTTTTTGGGTTATTTACTGGAGATTCGTTTTGGAACATTTCCGAACTTCATTAGTGTTGTTGTTTCGATTTTGGTCAGATACGTTGAGGACATCAGTCGGTTTCATTAGAAGCAAGTATTAGCGCGTTGGGTTGAAACTCGATATGCTTGGAAAAGGTTTTTCTTAAAGTGGAGCAAAACCCACGGTCTGATGGCCCTGTAGTCCGAGACAATGGAACAACAATCGGGCGCTTACTTTTAGTATAATATGCACAGCAAACTGCTCTGATTGGATGAGAGCTTGTGCATGCACTGGGAAGAGGCGAGTTGTTCTAGGAAATCTGGGGGGGGGCGGTCAATTGGGCATACCAATTTGGAGCAGGGTATGTAACCTGGGATAGTCAAAATCACATTTTTTGTTCCGCTTTAAAAAGGCAACAGGGGAATGGCTTTAAGTGGATCAGACTCATCAGGCGCGGGTGGGGGGCCACACTGCCGCCAATAGCTTTGTTGCCGGCCCCGCGGCTCATCACACCAAAGACTGAAAAGCCTCCTGGACCAAACTATAAACCAAAGGTTGGTGGAGGCTCCCTTTTCAGGACAAGTGGTGAAGGCCGCCTTGTGCCCCCCTCATAATTCAGTCATGCGTGTCCTGTCTGGCCAATCCTATACTAGGCATGGCTGTAGTTGCTAGCGACTAAATGCTGGATGATGGGCTGCTTGGTGTCACGGACCGGGTGCAGCGGACTCGGGTGTGGATCCGCTTTAACTGTGGAACCGATGGCGGGTACCGTGTCAGGGGAGCGGAGTCTAAGAGGCCACCGGTATTCACCAGAGCCCACCGCAAGGCAGGTTGGTCTTGTGCGGCGAGTGACCCCCAGGTCGCTACCCCCTAACAGCGGCCCAGTCCCACAGTCAGCCGAGGTTCAGTGAGGTACACAAGTGGCAGGCAAAAGGCGTAGTAAGTACAGGCAGAGATCGGGGCTGGCAGCACAGGTTCGCAGTAAAGGTGAGTAGCCGAGGTCGGGGCAGGCAGCAAAGGTTCAGAGTCGGGAACAGGCAGAGGTCGGTACACGGGTGAGCAATCCAAGAATGTCTGACTTTCAACAAGCATGGAGAGACCAAGATCCGGCACTGAAGGAAGGAAGTGCCTGTTTAAATAGGGGAAGATGATGCAGGATTGGATGACATAAACACCAGTCAGTGCTGTAAAGGCCCTTTAAATCTCAGGGATCCTGTGCGCTCGCCCTCTAGTGGACGGAGACTTGTGCGCATGCAAGGAGGAAGCACTGGGGGAAGGGCGGCAGCTGGAAGCAGCCCCGAGGGAAGATGGATGACGGCTGCATGCAGCCATGGAGGTAGGTGAAATGCTGTGAGACGGGCGTGCAGCGCTCGCCCTAACACTTGGCATTTACTGTTCAGCCATTTCCTGTTCCGCTCATCTCTATTCCCCAACCCTGTCCTTGAGGGCCATCAACAGGTTATGTTTTGTGCATCTCCACATACAGTAGCTGTCTCTAGAGCCCTGCTGCTGCCCCAATTTCTTCACCCGGGGCGTCTTTGTGGAGAGCTGCAAAACTTGGTGGCTCTCGAGGAGAGGGACAAGGAACATTAACCTAAAACCGGAAGGTCCTCAACCCTTTGAGCACAAGCCATCTAAGCAATTTGGAAACTGGTCGCGGGGCACAATGAGTAGGTCCAGAATTTTTCACTTTGAATAGCATAACAAAGATTTTCTACAACAATCTGGATACCCATTCTCCATTAGATTTATTATTTTACACTTGTGTATGTCCTTTCCACCGCACCACCCCATAAACACAGTTATATTGACAGTCTCTACTTGCTAGAAATACACATGCTGATTGCCTTACCTCTCCATATATATAGGGCCCATATTTATAGGCCATCACCTAATCAGTCCCAATACTCAACCCACCTTAATGCCTACTAATACTAAACATACAATTATATATAGTAAATACTTATCTTTATCTTGTTATAGTTCTAAGAGATTTCACTCAGGGGTGGTGTTGCGCTATTAATGTCACCATGTCTGTCCTAGCCACAGCTGTCAACCCTATTTGGCAATGGGCCCCTCCTATATATCTCTCCTTGCCTCTCATCTATGTTGAGCTTCTATTTAACTACCTTTAATGAAAGACGAGAAAGGGGTGGCGAAGTGGTACTTTTCACCTGCCCCAAAGAAGGAGCACCACATAAATACAAGTGAAAGCCAAATGTGATCAAAATGTAGCAATGAAAACGAGCTGACCTTGGGTACAATGAGATATACCACCCAAAAATAGAAAGCCACAGAAGGTTACAAATAAATAAAAATGCTAAATACTACCAGTACTACACAGCACCCAGTGTCCATAAAAGGAAGGGGGGGGGGTGACTCAACTCCGCACCTGCGCTTGCGGCTGCCCGTGCCGCTTCTGCTGGGTGAGGGTTAACTACCTTTACATGCCAGTTATATTTACCCCTTCCACTTTCCCCACAGCACATCAGGGCCAAATTAGATGGCTTCAAGGCCCCGGGCCACAGATTGAGCATATCTGACCTAGAGCGTAGGTGCCCAACCCTCTCCTCAATGGCCACCAACAGGTCATGTTTTGTGAATTCCCATATAGATGACTCTATAGCTCTGCCTGAGCACTAATTACCCCACCTGTGCATCTGTGTAGACCTGACCTGTTGGTGGCTCACGAGGAACTAGATTAGAGCATTAGAAACATCTCTAGGAATATTTTGCGGGCGTGATTAAGCAATTTCTGTCGAAAATGCTTTGTAGATGTCTTGAAATGACAGATGATCATCTCACTAATACCATACAGTACTAAAGGTGAAGTCACTGGAATGTATTTATAGTACATGTGAACATATGGTTGTGCTCCCGGGAATCCTGACGTGTGTCATACTTGGTTAGGTTATTAACTGACCTTCTCGTAGAAGCAATTCTAATTCTGCAGTTGCTGCCTAGAGGCGCATAGCTGTCTTTGCGCAGAGGTATACTGATGTCCCGTATTACATTGTACCACTGACATTATAGACTTACTGTTTAACAGGTCGTAGACATAAAAGGGAGGTCAGATGAATAATTCAAAAAATGTAGATTCAGATGGCATACATAAAATATGGTTTCTCAAACTCACTAGCGGTAAAAGAGACCCACTCAGGGTTCAAGTTTAAGCTAAGCTATTTGGTTTGGTATGGTTCCTGTGTAATCTTTGAGGGAGCAACGTTTTTAGCATTGTATATAGTTTACCTGCAAATTAATGAAGAAGCTAGGAGTAGGCCCTTGGAGAAATCAAATTTGAGCCCTGAGGGTTCAAGTGTAAGCTAAGCTCTTTGGTATGGCATGGTTGCTGTGTAATCTTGGAGGGAGCAAAGTTTTTAGCGTTGTGTATAATTTACCTGCAAGTTAATGAGGAAGCTAGGAGTAGGAAAAAGACAGGTAGGATATGCTCATCCAGTCAATATATAGCAGTCAAGAGGTGCTAGAGGGGTGTGACCACACACTATAAGCAAAAAAGAAATGTAACCCTCTGCACACTCATACCGTCGAATTTGTACCTCGTCCCTAACATTACTAAGTTTAAAAGTTTGTGCATTGTGTGTGTGAAAGCAAGTTAAGTTATTGCAATGTCTTTAGACAGGCTGATTCATGTATTGCATTGCTTGTGCACACACATGTAAAGTAGTAGCAATGTCTGCGCAAACTTTATATAGTAATGTTAGGGACGGGGTAGAAATTGGACCTTGACATGGCTGCCTCGCTTTTACATTCATTGCAATCTATGTTAACTAACAGTCCATGTTTTTAATTTTGATTATCCTGGGTTTTGGTCCACTTCTGCGGGGCACCTCACCCTGCTCCTACGCGAGCGCTCGTCCAATCAGAGTGCTCAGAGCCGCTGTGGTATGCACTTACAAGCAACGGACAACCACAGCGGCTCTGAGAACGCTAGAGGCCGCATCTCTCGCTTCCCTCTAACAGGAAGCGTGCCCGCGCCGGCCATTCACAAACGGCCGGCGCGGGTGCGCACCCTGCTAGAGAGAAGCGCGAGATGCGGCTGCGGCTCACACATGCGCCGTTGGAACAGGGATAAGGTAAGGTTTCTGGGCATCCTGCGGGGTTTCACACAGGGGGGCATCCCGATTTTGGATGCCCCGTGGGGAGGGATCTGATTGGCCCGGGAATCTTATAGATTCCCGGGCTGATCCCCCTGGGTGTTGGTCCACTTTAACAAGTGTTTGCTAGGTTTTTTAATAGTATGAGTGTGCAGAGGGTTAAATTTATTTTTTGAAGCTAGGATTAGGCCCTTGTAGAAATCAAATTTGAGTCCAATATTCATAGATTCGATCCTAATTTTATAGATATTAAAGATATTGTATCTAAGTTTTTTAGAAAGTTATCCATATGAATTGAAAAAAAAAAAACAATGCAGCACTTGGGTAGAAAGGACATCTTAATAAAGAGAAATCTCACAGCTACAGCCTACACTGCCAACAGACTTTTGTCTGTTTTGTGTTTTGTTTAGCCATGGCAATTCACCTATTGGGCCAAGCCAGCTCCATGCCGGCTTCTGCAATAATACAGCCAGAAAGTAGTGTGCTATAGTTCAGTAGCCTTTGTGGTAGCTAGTGGATGGAAAGTGCTGGAAACCCAGGTGGAAAGGTGGTCAAAAAATGAAGCAGTGGTTGTGCGTTAATGGCTGTCTTTATGTGGTAGTTGTGGATTAAGTAAAGGTCAGGAACAAAAGATCAGCAGGACATGATTAGAGTTCAAGGCAAGGTCAGCAACAGGGTTGTCAAAAAGAGATCAGGAGGTCAGCAGTCAGTGTCCATGGCAGGAGTTTAACAGAGAATAGAAAGATTTCATGGCAGGGTTTACAACAAGAGTTTGGGAGGACATCATCCTGAAGCCTTGATGGTAGCCACTGGACATCTTGGTGGAGATGTTGACAATGATTGTGAAAGAGTTCATGGGCTGGGAGCAGACTAGATGTAGTTGTGGGTATACTCTGGCAAAGGTTAGGAATAAGGAATCAGCAGGATGTGGTCAGAGTCCATATAAGGGTCGACAACAAGAGATCCGAAGGACATGGTCCTGAAGCCAGTGGACATTTTGGTGGAGATGCTGCCAGTGAATGTAAAATATTTCATGGGCTGGGAGCAGGCTGGAAGTAGTTGTGGGTTTACTCTGGCAAAGGTTATCAATAAGGAATCAGCAGGATGTGGTCAAAGTTCACATCAGTGTTGACAACAAGAGGTCAGGAGAACATGGTCACTGTGCATAGCAGGGTTCGGAAGCAAGAGATCAACGGGACATGAAAAGAGTTTATGGCATGGTTGGCATCAAGAGATTAGGAGATCAAGGTCCAGAAACATTGATGGAAGATATTGGATTTCTTTGTGTGACAGAGAACAATGGCACAGATTTAGCAAAAGAATACAGAAGGGTTCATGGGCTGATGGCAGGCTTGATGTGGTCATAGTGAGTAGCAGAGGTCATGGTCTGGTGGCAGAAGGGACGTAGATGTAGATGTAGCAAAGGTCAGGAACAAGATATCAGCAGCATGTGGTGAGACCAGGAGGACATGGTCAGTGTTTATAACAGGATATCAATAGGACCTGGTAAGAGTACATGCCTGGAACGGTAACAAGAGATCAGAAGGACATGGTCCAGAAACTTTGACAGTAGATAGTGGATAGAGATGTGCCAAAGAACATAGAAGAGTTTGTAGGCAGGGGTGTAGCTAGGGGGAGCAGGGGGGTGCACTTGCCCCAGGTGCAGCAGTTCAGAGGGCGCCAAAGGGGGACCTAAGAACATATGGGGGGCACCATTTTGAATATTTGCCCTGGGTGCCAGAAAGCCTAGCTACTCCTCTGTTTAGGTTAATGGCAGGCTGGATGTAGTCATGGAACAAGCAATGGTCATGGTCTGAGCATGGTCTGAGCATGCAAAGGAAGCCAGCACTCCAAAGGGTTATAAACGCAAAGTAAAGTTAAAAGAACCAAGCCCTTACAAAACAAAACCACATTTTCAGGGTCAGGGCTAAAATACAGCGACAGTACACATGCTGAGAATCCTTATAAACTGTAGCCCACCAATCAAATAACCCCCCCCCCCCTCATTCCTGCCTGACGTTATACATAATGTCACTACATATCAAACATGCATTGTGCTAAGCTGACATAGCCAAACAACAATATTATTAGTAATATGTCTGGTCATGGTCATGTCTGGTCATGGTCTGCTGTCAGACTGGGGGTAGCTGTGGATGTAGCAAAGGTCAGCAAAAAGAGTTCAGGAGGACATGGCCGGGGGCTGTGGAAAGGTCAGCAACAAAATATGACATGGTCAGAGTTTGTGTCTTTGGCTCGAGGGATCAGCAGGACATAGTCAGAGTTTACGGCTGGCTCATTTATAGCAGATGAGCAGTATGTGGTGAAAGTTTGAGTCCGCAACAGGGGATCAGTGAAGACACAGACAGAAGCTGGACAAGTAGAGCAACATAACAATACAGTCAGCGCTGTGCTGTTCCTGGAGGCCACTTTTGAACTAGTTGACTCCAATCAGCAAAGATGTTCCATTGCCGGTCAATTCTGTCATACCAGTAGCTTGAGGAACAGTGCATGAGCGGTGGATGGCTTTTTACGACACTTATGAATCTGACGTAGAAGGACTTGATTTTGACCAAAAATTTGAACTCCTTCTACACCTTTGGAGCCATGTTCCTATTCTAGTTAAAGTGATTCAGCAGCCAAAAAAAAACAAACAAAATAGGGGTACTTATATTTTGTCCCGCATCAATGCTAGTCCGCCGATCAGTAACTCACCTGATCGCTAGATCTGAGCTAATCTGGGACAATCTATGGGGTTGAGTTAGTTGGCGGGTCGGGATCGCAAATCACAATCAGTCACAGTTAGCTGCCGCACCCTCTCCATTGCATTTGACATGCCTTCCCTCCATTGTAGTGAATAGAGAGGGCATGTCCATGCCCCTGTGACTGTTGGGGGGTGTAGCTTGGCATGGAAGCCCCTGAGAATGGAGTTTGAGGCCCTGGAAGGGGTGGGAAGCAAGGGCTGAGGTGGATGGGTGGCTTCTTACGACACTTATGAATCTGACGTAGAAGGACTTGATCTTGACCTAAAACTTGAACTCATTCTACACCTTTGGAGCCATGTTCCTATTCTAGTTAAAGTGTTTCAGCAGACAAAAAAAACAAACAAAATAGGAGTACTTATATTTTGTCCTGCGTCAATTCTAGTCCAGAGATCAGTAACTCACCTGTTGGCCAGATCTGAGCTAATCTGGGCCAATCCATGGAGTTGAGTTAGTTGGCGGGTCGGGATCGCAAATCACCATCAGTCACAGTTAGCTGCCGCACCCTCTCTATTGCACTTGACATGCCTTCCCTCCATTGTAGTGAATGGAGAGAGCATGGCCATGACTGTTGGGGGGGAGGCCTGGCATGGAAGCCCCGGGGAATGAAGTTTGAGGCCCTGGAAGGTGTGGGAAGCGAGAGCTGCAGTGTAGGCTTGGATCCAGCAATCGGGTGAGATGTTCATTGCCGGACTAGCACCAAGGACAAAAGGTAAGTACCCTTTTTTTTTTCTCCCTGCTGAATCACTTTTAAAGAATTCTCATTAGAATGGAGGGCTCGTAGCGATCATTTGAACATGAATTGTGGACCATCATATATGCGTTTGGCTTTCATGTGGTTCCATGCCTTCAGTCGTGTACTGTCTTTGGTACATATTCAGATTTGTTGTATACTTTTCACCAGCTTTTGTCTAAGCTCTTAATTAATTTCCCATAGATTAACCCAATCTTGTATGGCCAAGCCGGCCCCCGCCTGAACACAAACCAACCTCCGAGATCCCGAGTCCCGGGCTCCTTTATCTTCAGCAATTGTTCCTAGTCGGGGATGAATCCGCAATCCCTTTGTAGGCTCTGCGCTGGGCACGTATTTAATGTTTATCTGATGTAACGCCGACGTGAAAATACGTAATTAATTTCTAAATGATTCATTTGAACAGTGTATTTTGCGGAGTTGTTTTTAGAATTAAGCTTTTTTTTATCAGCACAAGGAGGTATACAAAAATTAATTATTGAATGTTATGCTTTGCTGGTTCAAAGCCAGGTTTGGATTAAGGTTTAGATAATGTTTTTTTTTTCACTTGCCTACACTACACTATGAGGCTTATTGTGGTCTTACATTCATGGTGTTTATGGGACGTCCTTTTATCAGTAGAAGGTTTATTCAGCTCTGCAATGGAGCAAATAACTGACAATTGCTTTCTGTTGAATTAACCTATTGGGGGCTGCTTCCAGCTTTATTTCGGTTGTAAAGCTTGATGTAAGGCTGTGTCCACTTACGACTCCAAGTCCAACTATTGAGCTCTTTGATGCACCGTTAAAAGATTACCCAGAAACCTCCCTTTAAATGTGACAAACCAACATTGCTAACTGGGAAAGACTGGTCACAGCTCAGCCCTTATGCTGATTATTCTGACTCACCAGATGGCAGTAATGTGAATCCTGAAGCCAACTTCACCCTGTCTGTGTGTGTCTGTGACGGATCTGTTCTTACTCCATAAGGCTTGGCAGACAGCTTACTCGACTGCTCGTGGATCACGTAGAATACGTTTCAGAAGCTTTATTTCAGTACAGAATCTTGCAATAAACACTTCTTACAGCAGGAATCTTAAAATGTGCATTCAATACAGCAAGAAACTTCTCATGTAAACCCATAACAGCAGCAGGTAAAAAGACTGTAGACTGCAGGAGGGAGCAGCAAGTGTGCACTGCTTGGATGCAAAACTAGAAATGGCTGAAGGGAGAGATAAAGAAGGGAGGAGCTGCTTGCATCACATCAAGACTAAGGGAGCCAGAAAGGGACAAAATGAAAGGCACACTGCTCAGCCTATGTAAATAACACTATATCAAGCAGTTACCCCAGGTAAAATAAAACACTCCACTCCTCCAGGCTTGCTTGTGTCTCACGGCACAGTTGGGTTATATGCAGAGGAAAAATCTATGTGTGCACTGTCATACAATAGCCATCCCCAAGGGGAGCAAACGAAAAAGACAGACTCGGGCACCAAAGGACAATTTAAACTGCGGAGAAGACCATCAGTAGGTTCGGCCGAACTTTGAATAAATGTCAAATCAATGGGGACCCGAACTTTAGGGGGTGGCTGTGGCAGGGGTGCAGAGTGTGCAGCAGAAGCATGCTGCTGTGACTTACCACTGCCTGCGATCCTCTTCTGTCAAAGGCAGAGCCAGTTTCAAGCCCTATAGAATACCCGCCTTCTTGGTGAGTCCACAACCAGAGCAGAGATCGTTCTTTCTGAGACAACTTCAAAAAACTGGACCATCCCAAAAACTGCTGGGTTTTATTTTACAAAGCAGTCTAGGGCCCATCATGTGCTTCTCCTCTTTCCTGTCTGGCTTGGGGGAGCAAACAAAGAAGACCAACTTGGGCAAAAAAGAACAATTAGAACTGGAGAGAGGATCATTGGCTTTCCTTTAGCAGTTACTCAAGAGCTCTATGAAAAGAGATCCATATCTCCGGCAGAAAGGAACCATTCGGACCCCACTCCCCCGGGGCCCGGTGTTTTCCAACTCCTACCTTATAGTCGATGAGTCAGAGTCCAGAGATGCAGAACCACCAGATTCCAACCAGATTTAAGCCCCATGTCGCTCAACTGCTAAACAATGGTCTAATTTGGTGATAAAAATCTGTAGAACTAGTTAAAGACAATAGACACCTATATTCACATATTCACACCTAGCTGCCAAACAGGTACCTCAATTGCTGGGGTGTTTTCACATTTCCCCTTGAAAAAGGAATAATTGAATTCCTAATTAGGTCGGCCTCGGACTTAGACTCTCAAATACACATTAGACACGGCCACTGGGTAATATTTGTGGAAGAGCGGTGTAACTCTTAAATATCCCAGGTATGACTATATTAATGAGAGAGTCTTATTCAGGATTATAAGACCTTTCATTTGATATCAAATATGGTCTACATATATTGTTCAGAGCATGATAATCTACGGGGAGGCCGATTCATTAATAGCGCCAGGTAGCGACAGTTGAGCGACTGTAGCGGAATTTTCAGAGCGCCCGCTAGTAGTCGCTGTGCTTGGCCGTTGTTCAGTAGTTGATAGCGACTCAGTCGGTTTGCCGTAATGTTGAATATTGGGTGAGGAGTCGCTATTTGACAGGTTCCGCGCTGTATGGGAGCGCTTGATAGCGACTGGCCCTAGCGACCAGCTCCCACCATATTCATTAACAAATCACGCTAAAAAAATTCTTGCGCTGTAAAATGCATGTTTAAACCCCAGAGCGACAGGTAAGCGACTGGTGAGCGGCCGGTAATGACGGGCCCCGCCACGAGAACGCCGGCTCCCCACCACAATCACACATTTATCAAGCCGATCCTGCTTAGCGACTGAGATAGCGCCATATAGCCACTCATTCATCATTATTCCAGCCTCAGCCCACAGCGCCAGCGTCCGACCTTGAACAGCGACAGGTATGACCTCTCGCTACCTGGCGCGCTCCAATGCATTTCAATGGAACAATCTTTAAATATTAATAATTAATTGTTATTAATTTTTTTTTTTTTTTTAATGTGAAAAATTCTGTGACCACTTCTGCCATGTTAGACAATTTTTTAAGGGGAAAAAAAAAAAATAAAATTGTGCAGAATTGATATTACAGGTCTGATATTATTGTATTCATATTACAAAATTCTTAAAAACATTTTTTTTTTTTGGTTTCCAAAAATATGGTGGTTTGGGGGTTAAAAAACTACTTTTAACACATCGCCTTCAGCGCTCTGGGGTTTAAACATGCATTTCACAGCGCTTGAATTTTTTGAGCCTGATTTTTTGATGAATATGGTGGGAGCCGGTCGCTCTGACCAGTCGCTATCATGCGCTCCCATACAGGGCGGAACCTGTCAAATAGCGACTTGTCACCTTGTATTCAACATTACTGCACACCAACTGAGTCGCTGTCAACAACCGAACAACGGCCAAACACAGCGACTACTAGCGGGCGCTGTGAAAATACTGCTACAGTCGCTCAACTGACGCTACATGTCGCTATTAATAAATCAGCCTCTTAATTGTCATGTCATTTATGTAACAACTGCCTGTAATATCTATCTGGGGAAACTTCATTAATATATTGGGTTAGTGAAGGTTATTTACTGGGCTGGTAAATGAAACCCGTTTTAATTTATAGAACTTACTGTTTGTGTGGTGGATAATTTCTCATACAACAGATTTAAGGTATTAAATGTATTTCTTCTTAGGACATTTCACTGGATGTATGTAGGTCAGCCCCAGCGACCATTGGTCTGTATCAGATTGATGGCCGTTGGGCTGTTATCATTATTAGTATTCGCGATATTTATAATATTATTCTCTAATAGAAATATTGGAGATTAATGTGCAGAAAATATTAATTTAAATCATATTTTCCTATTTCAGAATTTTTCATTGCTTCGGCCCGTTTATTCCCCGACGGAAACTTTCTAACGTCTAAATTCAGGTGCAGAAAAGTCATCGTACGCGAGCGGTAATTTATTCCGGATCACGTGACCTCATTTCATCCCGTCAGCCCCCCCCCCAGATTACCACGGCGGCAACCGGGCCTACCGAAAA
This sequence comes from Gastrophryne carolinensis, assembly GCA_027917425.1. Taxonomy (NCBI): domain Eukaryota; kingdom Metazoa; phylum Chordata; class Amphibia; order Anura; family Microhylidae; genus Gastrophryne; species Gastrophryne carolinensis. Next base: position 509,818,359 of record CM051236.1, on the reverse strand, counting down.
TAAATAGAAAAAAAAAGCCTGCCTCGCTTTGCAGGGTGTCAGGCCGTTAATAAGAGAATCATTTGGCCTTTCAACATCTGAGGAGACTTCAGACTTTTTTAAATCTCCAGAAACGTTCTGTAGCCGAACGCAATTACATTTGATTTGCCGGCAATTAAACTTTAATGCGGGGGGGGGGGGGGTGGGCACCTGCAGCTACACGTTCAATGTCAGCTTGGTTTGCTTTTTTTCTTAAAACTTTGCAGTTTGGGGATGTTTTACTTCTTTGTACTGACTTCCACGGTTATGAGGTCTGCAACGCTGTTTCGAAAGTGGAGCTAAAGTCGGAGAAGCCTATTGGTTACCAGCAGCACCATTGGCTGCCACTCTTCTTTGGCTAACAGTGGTCGACCATGTCAAAACAGGGGTTCCAGTAGTGCCCCTGGTAGCACACGTAAAGACGTTTCAACTTCGGACTGCATACCTCCCAACTTTTCAAAGCCGTAAAGAGGGACACATTTAAGCCACGCCTGCCCACACCCCGACCACGCCCCTAGCCACACCCTTAGAGGGAAACAGCACCTAAGAAATATATAAAAATAAATAATAAATAAATAATAATAATACAGTAAGGGGCATCCCTCCAATACAACCAGTGAGGGGCATCCCTCCAATACAACCAGTGAGGGGCATCCCTCCAATACAACCAGTGAGGGGCATCCCTCCAATACAACCAGTGAGGGGCATCCCTCCAATACAACCAGTGAGGGGCATCCCTCCAATACAACCAGTGAGGGGCATCCCTCCAATACAACCAGTGAGGGGCATCCCTCCAATACAACCAGTGAGGGGCATCCCTCCAATACAACCAGTTAGGGGCATCCCATGTTACAGCCAGGTAGGTGCAACACAGACAAACACACACAGTGTCCTTCTTCTGCCTTGGTAGTTGCCTACTAGCACTTAAATTTAACCAAAACCCAGGGTAGTCAAAAGTTTTGACTATCCTGGGTTTTGTTCCTTTTCCTGGGGTATCCCGATCAGGTGAGTTGCTGCGGCGACCTGGGGGGGGGGGGGGTTCACACGGCGGAGCACCCCCAATCGGGGTGCCCCCGGGGGAAGGACCAAAACCCACGATAGTCAAAATCCTGGGTTTTGGCCCCCTTTAAAAGCTGGGGACAAAACAAAGGATCCAAGCTCCCAACTGGATACACACACACACACACACACAACGCACACAACACAGAGCACACACAACACAGCACAACACACAACATAGAGCACACACAACACAGCACAACACACAACATAGAGTACACACAACACAGCACACAACACACAGAGAACACACACAGCACACAATACACAACACACACACTCACCAGTTCAACTCCTGCACGATCTTCTGCGATGCTCCTTCCTGAAGCCCCGCCCCCACCCACTGAACCACCAATGAGATTTAACAAGAGAAAAAAAAAACTGCCTCTCTGGCGCCCCCTGCCACCGGCCCCAAGTATGCAGCTCAGCGCTCACACTCAGGGCCGGCGGAGGCGGGCATCTGAGAGGCCGAGGCAACGGCGCTGGACAGAGCGAGGATGGCGCGGGACAAGGGCATGCGCCGCAGGACGCGGGACCACCAGAAAAAAAAATCGTGATTGTCCCGGGAAAATCGGGACAGTTGGGGGGTATGGGACTGTGTGCTACCAGGGGCACTACTGGAACAACCCCCAGGAACCAGCCCTTTCCCTAGGCCTGAGCTGAAATGAATGGGGGGGGGGTGTTAGAAGCAGCAGCCCAGCTAGTACCACCGGGAATTCTCCTTGTACCCAGTTGGTCTATGTCTGGGAAGGTGGCAAAATGTTGGGCTTTTGATTTTTTACAAAATGCAATGCCCTTAAAGCAGACCAAAACCCAGGAATTTGACTTTCCTGGCTCTTGCTCTGTGCCTCCCAGGGCATCCCGCAGCAGGACGTCTCCACTGTGTGAACCCCCTTAGGAAACCAAAAAAAACTCACCTGTCCAGGCTCCACCGGCGCATGCATGGGCTCTTGTTCAATGAGAACCGTGCATGCTGTGACTACGTAATTCAGCAGTTGGCTTTCATTTACTGAATTGGGGAGCGTGTGCTCTACATTGTAAACAATGAGAGCCTTCCGCCAAATGACGTAGCCATAGCAGGTGGCTGTTATTGGACAGGGGCTCATGTACCGAAGGTGAATTTTATGGGCGCCCTGGGGGGTTTTACACAGCAGAGCATCCCGATCTGCTGTGGAGACAAGCCAGCAGCCAGCCCTGAAATCTTTTAGCTTTCAAGTCAGATGCTGTTGGGTTTTGTTCCACTTTAGCATCCTGGCCATTGACTGAAACCTTACCCCAAATGTGGGCATAATACTTAACCAGTCACCTGCAAGTCCCGCATGACTGACGCCCACCAGTAGGGTTGATGTGAACATTTAAAGGTCTTATGGCTGTTTTGACTCCAGCTTCTCTTTAAAGCGGACCAAAAGCCACTGAGCTTGTGAGATACATTTGGCCAAAGCCCCTGCCAATGCTCCCCTATTAGAACTAGAAATGGATATTTCCGCTTTTCGAATTGTCCTGGAACACTGATTTTTTTTTGCTGTCCCTTTCTGTAAGATGGCAGGTGATCAGTTATTGCATAGATGTGGCGATGACATCATCACCACACACAGCACTGGCAATGAATGGAGGAGGCGGAGCTTTACAGCTAAAACAGGCGCCGTTATCTGGGAATAGAGTGAAGCAGGAGCGGTGAAAATTGGCAAAAGGTTCTCCTCATGGGGGGAGCAATTCAGGGGATGCTATTTAAAAATGTGGGTTTTGGTCCGATTTAACTAACACAAGAACACAACAAGGATTGCTGGGTAATCCATAACTGGGCCGGTGCTGATGAATAGCCTGATTAGCGGTGGTGTTAATAGCAAAGGAACTAAAGATTTTCCTTCAGCTTGGAAGAGCAGTTGAGCTATAGACACCATCACAAACATGGAGCCACTTTGTGAAAGACTTAAGGGTCATAAATTAATGTCTTCCTTTACCGGAAGAGAAAAGTTCCACTCTAAAGCTGGACATCCGCTTTAACCATGTTGGGGCGCGCGCCCGCCATTTGACGATATGTCAGAGCTGCGCGGCGTGCTGCGGGCGCCTCCCGTCGCCCCTGGCGTTTACCCTTATGGCAGGCCTTTGACCTGCCGGGCGGGGTGCGCACGTGGGGGCGGAGGCGGCGACGACCGCACGCTGATGCAGCAGTGGGCGCACAAAAGGGGAGCGGGAAGGACCGGCCGGGACAGCCATCCGCCCTGGTGAAGTGGTTCTTTCCACGCAACGCGTCGGCAGGCTCAGTACATGGGGGACCCCTGGCAACATATGACTACTTAAAACGGTGATGTAATACCTTCCTTTACTATTAATTTGTTATATTGTATCTTTGGCCAGTGTATCATTATCTGCCTCAGAGCAGACATTCATTCACACACGGTGTTTATCTTTTTCTGATACAATTGTTGTTGCACATTTTCTCCTGTGTCTTTTTTCTTTGTAGTATATTGGACTTAGCACTTTCCCCTTCTTTCTATATTGTGTGTCATCGGTTTTATATATTATTTGCTGGCGGCTATAACATTATCCACCAGCATATTACTTTCGCTGGCCATTTGTATAGTGTATAATTACACCTATATCGATTAACTATTTATTCATTTATGAAATTAGGAAGGTTATATCTTTGAAAATACTTTTTGGAGCCTTTATGTGGGGGACCCCCTCCCCCCCCCCCTTTTGTCATTGTGTATATGTATTTTAAAATGTAGATTATATTTTTTGTGTATTTTTGTGTATTTGCTCATGAGTCTTTCTAATCTAATAAAATCAGATATATTTTTTACATAGATCCTTGTAGATATACATTTCTCTGGGTGGAGTGCGGACCTTCTGGGGACCTAAGGGGAGATTTCCAGAGCCTGCCCCAAAATTGTGTCTGCTCATCCGCTTTAACCATGGCGAGATATCCAAAAGACTCCAGGGCTGGGTGAAAGTTCCTCCCAGGAGCACCTCGATTTGAGATGCCGGACTGTGTAAAACCTCCGGGATTGTTAGGTGATCCCGATTGAACTCTATTTATGCCAACGAGTTCTCCTCTTCCTCTTAGGAGCACACACAGATGTCGATAGGTTGTAACAACTACAACAATATAAACACGGGGAGGCCGATCCATTAATAGCGGCAGGTAGCGACAGTTGAGCAACTGTAGCGGCATTTTCAGAGCGCCCGCTAGTAGTCGCTGTGCTTGGCCGTTGTTTGGTAGTTGATAGCGACTCAGTCGGTTTGCCGTAATGTTGAATATTGTGTGAGGAGTCGCTATTTGACAGGTTCCGCGCTGTATAGGAGCGCATGATAGCGACTGGGCATAGCGACCGGCTCCCACCATATTCATCAAAAAATCACGCTCAAAAAATTATCGCGCTGTGAAATGCATGTTTAAACCCCAGAGCGCTGGCGGCGATGGGTTAAAAGTAGTTTTTTTAACCCCCAAACAACCATATTTTTGGAAACCAAAAAAAAACAAGTTTTGTAAATAATTTAGTAATATGAATACATTAATATCAGACCTGTAATATCAATTCTGTACAATTTTTTTTTTATTTTACCTTAAAAAAAATATCTAAAATGGCAGAAGTGGTCACAGAATTTTTCACATTTAAAAAATACAAAAAAAACAATTAATAACAGCTAATTATTAATATTTAAAGATTGTTCCATTGAAATGCATTGGAGAGCGCCAGGTAGCGAGAGGTCATACCTGTCGCTGTTCAAGGTCGGACGCTGTCGCTGTGGGCTGAGGCTGGAATAATGATGAATGAGTCGCTATATGGCGCTATCTCAGTCGCTAAGCAGGATCGGCTTGATAAATGTGTGATTGTGGTGGGGAGCCGGCGTTCTCGTGGCGGGGCCCGTCATTACCGGCCGCTCACCAGTCGCTACCTGGCGCTATCCCTTCATAAATAAGGGCCTTAGAATAGGCAAATGAATTATTTATTGCTGACGATCTATAGTTTAAACCGGACCAACACCCGTTTTGTCTTTAACGTGTGTTGGTCCCGCAGTTAATCAAAAAATCTTGGGGGGGGGGTATGCTGGAGACGCCCCCCCGCACATAACCCCCCATAGCTCCTGCACATTTTGCTCTCATGCCGCCTGGGAGTATACAAATGGACATCTTGCCCCCGCACTGCCATCTTGCTACAAACCGGTGAGGTGATGTCAGCAGCTTCTTACCCCATCAAGTGGCGATTTGCGGCATTTAATGCTGCACCTCCCGCTCACCACAGTGCCTCCCGATGTAAGGAAAGCAGGGTATAGCAAGATGGCGGCGCAGGAGCAAGATGTCCGGGAGCTGGTTGTCACATACCAATATTATGGATAGTTACATATTCGTGTATGTAGTCCCTTAATAACCCCTCAAGCAATTTTCCCACAATGGATGTTAAAGTTAGCGGTCTGTAATTGCCCGGAGAAGACCTAAAACCCTTTATAAAAATGGGCACCACATTTGCCTTGCACCAGTCTCTTGGCACTATATCAGTTCTTAGTGAGTCTTTAAAGATCAAGAACAGGAGTGATGAGATAACTGTGCCGAGTTCCTTAAGAACTCTTGGGTGAAGTCCGTCTGGCCCTGGAGTCTTATTCACATTGAATTTTTTTAGTCTAGGGTGATATCCAGGCTTGGCCAGTTAGGAACTATGCTTGGGGTATTTTTGCAGTGGCAACACCTAAATTGGTACCTTGTGCCTCAATTGTGTACACGGAGCTAAAGAACTAGTAGCTCCACCTTTTCTTGATCCCCAGTGACCAACTCCCAATTACCATTAATTAAGGCACCTACCTGTTCTAATTTTGATTTTTTTCTTCGTATAGTTAAATGAACTTTTAGAGTTGTTTTTGCTTTCTTTGGTCACGTGTCTTTCATTTTGTGCTTTTGCCAGCTTTATTATTATTATTATTACTAATGTTTATATAGCGCCATCATTTTCCGTAGCACTTTACAAGGTGTGATTATAGATAAGATACAACAAATAGTTAAGGGAACAATACAAAATTAGATGCCACGAGGTTCAAACCAGGTGTTGTGAGCACAGGAGACAATAGAAAGGCGAGCCCTGCCCTTGCTTTATTACTTGTTTACATGCTTTATTTACTGTTTTATACTTTTCAAAGGTTACTGCTGAGAGATCAGATTTGTAATTTTTAAATGCCCTTTTCTTGTTCTTTCTTTCTCGTTTAACTGCAGGTGACAGCCACGAGGGGTCTAATTTGAGTAACTTATACTTGTTACCTGTGGGAATACATTTTGCAATGTTGGTACTCACAATTGATTTAAAACACTTCTATTCGGCATCTGTATCCTTATTCCTTAAAGTGGACCAACACCCAGGGGGGATCAGCCCGAGAATCTTATAGATCAGATCCCTCCCCGTGGGCATCCGAAATCGGGATGCCCCGCTGTGTGAAACCCCGCAGGACGCCCAAAACCCTTAACTTATCCCCGTTCCAACGGCGCATGCGCGAGCCGCGGCCGCATCTCGCGCTTCTCTCTAGCAGGGCGCGCTCCCTGTTAGAGGGAAGCGTGAGATGCTGCCTCAGCGCTCAGAGCCGCTGTGGTTGTCAGTCGCTTGTCCGTACATACCACAGCTGCTCTGAGCGCTCTGATTGGACGAGCGCTTGCGTAGGAGCGTGTGGTGAGGTGAGTTTTTTTTACGGCAATCGGGGTGCCCCGCGGAAGTGGACCAAAACCCAGGATAGTGAAAATCCTGGGTGTTGGTCCACTTTAACACATGCTCCCAGTCTATATCCTGGAGTGCAGCCTTGAACCTGGGGAAGTTGGCCTTCCTAAAATTCAGTGTTTTAGCCCTCAAGACAGAGAATGTTTTTTTTACAGTCGAATACATATATAATATAATATATTGTCGTCACTGTTACCAAGATTTTCATGAACTGTTACAATACCAGGTCATAATCATATAATATTACCAAATCTAAAAGAGCATCGCCCCTAGTAGGTGCCTCCACAAACTGCTTCATATAATTATCTTGTAGCAAGCTGAGGAATGCTTTCCCCCTTGTAGTAGAAGCAGAACCGTGTCTCCAGTCGATTCCTGGATAGTTGAAGTCCCCCATCACCACCACTGTACCAGCCTGTGACGCCCGCTCTATCTGGTTATGCAAATGACCCTCTATTCCCACAGTTATATTTGGGGGGTTTAAAGATTACACCATGATGTATTGTGAACATTGTTTACATCGACCCGCACTTCTACCCACAAGGATTCTACATCCTTAGTATCCCCTCAATAATATATTATTATTATTATTGTTTATTTATATAGCGCCATCATCTTCCGTAGCGCTTAACAAAGTAGTAATTACAGACAGGGTAGAAAAATACGGTACATATACTATTTCAAATGCAGTTTTACAGAGTTGACAATGGATATTCTGAGTACAAGATACAATAGGGGAGAGAGCCCCGCCCCCGAGGAGCTTACAGTCTAAAGGATGAGGGGTGAAGACGAGGGGGAAGGATCACAAACAGTATGCTTTGAATTCTTGCTTTACATAGAGACACACGCCGCCCCCTTTTCCTTTTTGCTCTGTCTTTCCAAAAAGAAAGTGAAACCTTGTAGATTGACAGTCCAGTCATGTGCGGAGTCCAGCCATGTCTCAGCCACACCAACAACATCAATATTCTCTGCCAGCACCAGAGCCTCAAGCTCCCCCACTTTATTTCCAAAACTTCTGGCATTTGTGAACATACACTTTTAGAGGCTGATTCACTACTAACGCCAGGTATCAGCAGATGAGCATCTGTATAGCAGAGCTTAGAGCGACCGCTAGTAGACGCTGTGATCGGCTATCTGGCGCTGTAACAGAGCGCCTCAGTCGCTGTAGTAACCTGTCCGGCATTGATGAATGTGATGTATGTTGGGCCTTCCAACACCAGTACAGCGTTGCAGGGAGCGAGAGGTAGTGACTAATCAGAGCGTCTGCCACACCGAATTCAACAAAAAAACAGACACACAGAGCGTCGGCGCTCTAAAGCTGGGCAGTGTAGCATAGAGTGCTAGACGCTGTGTGAATAAAGGCCCTTATTTATGAAGGGTCTGGCATTAAAGTGTTAATGTCACAATGTTCCAACAATGTCATTCCATGTGCTTTCGCTTTGTTACTGGTGGTTATGCGTTCAAAAACAGACTTGGAGGCTGATTCATCACTAACGCCAGGTAGCGACAGATGAGCGTCTGTAGCAGACATTTTCAGAGCGCCCGCTAGTAGTCGCTGTGCTTGGCCATGAGTTGCTAGTTTATAGCGACTCAGTCGCTGTTCATTAATGTTGAATACATTGTGAGGAGTCGCTATTTGACCAGTACAGCGCTGTATGGGAGCGCATGTTAGCGACTGCTCATAGCGACCGACTCACACCATATTCAGCAAAAAAACAGCCTCACAAATCTCTGGCGCTGAAAAATGCTTCTCTGAAGCCCAGAGCGCAGGAGGCTGTGTGATTAAAGTCTGTTTTTCAGCATCTATCCACTAGTAACAAAGCGAAAACATATGGAATTACATTGTAACAACATTGTAACATGAACACTTTAATGGCAGAGCTGTGATGTCATTTCTGAGGAAATATATAAAAAATGATAAAATTGTGAAAAAACTGCTTATTCAATGTCAGGAGAGGTCACAGAATTATTTGTGATTTAAAAAAAAAAAACCCGTTTAAACAGAAGAAAAGGATCGTCCATTGAAATGTATGGGAGAGCGTCAGGTAGCGAGAGGTCATACCTGGCGCTGTGCAAGGCTGAACGCTGGCGCTGTTCGCTGAGGCTGGGAAAATGATGAATCAGATGCTACATGGCGACATGTAATGTGGGATGCCCACACACTGCCTGTAACTGGTATGCCACGCACACTGCCTGTAATGTACGATAGCGCTAAATGTCTGTAATGTGGGATGCCCACACACTGCCTGTAACTGGTTCGCCATACACACTACCTGTAATGTAGGATAGCGCTAAAAGTCTGCAATGTGGGATGCCCACACACTGCCTGTAACTGGTTCGCCATACACACTGCCTGTAATGTAGGATAGCGCTAAAAGTCTGCAATGTGGGATGCCCACACACTGCCTGTAACTGGTATGCCACGCACACTGCCTGTAATGTAGGATAGCGCTAAAAGTCTGTAATGTGGGATGCCCACACATTGCCTGTAACTGGTTCGCCATACACACTACCTGTAATGTAGGATAGCGCTAAAAGTCTGTAATGTGGGATGCCCACACACTGCCTGTAACTGGTTCGCCATACACACTACCTGTAATGTAGGATAGCGCTAAAAGTCTGCAATGTGGGATGTCCACACACTGCCTGTAACTGGTATGCCATGCACACTGCCTGTAATGTAGGATAGCGGTAAAAGTCTGCAATGTGGGATGCCCACACACTGCCTGTAACTGGTATGCCACGCACACAGTCTGTAATGTAAGATAGCGCTAAAAGTCTGTAATGTGGGATGCCCACACACTGCCTGTAACTGGTTCGCCATACACACTGCCTGTAATGTAGGATAGCGCTAAAAGTCTGCAATGTGGGATGCCCACACACTGCCTGTAACTGGTATGCCACGCACACTGCCTGTAATGTAGGATAGCGCTAAAAGTCTGTAATGTGGGATGCCCACACATTGCCTGTAACTGGTTCGCCATACACACTACCTGTAATGTAGGATAGCGCTAAAAGTCTGTAATGTGGGATGCCCACACACTGCCTGTAACTGGTTCGCCATACACACTACCTGTAATGTAGGATAGCGGTAAAAGTCTGCAATGTGGGATGCCCACACACTGCCTGTAACTTGTATGCCACGCACACTGCCTGTAATGTAGGATAGCGCTAAAAGTCTGTAATGTGGGATGCCCACACACTGCCTGTAACTGGCATGCCACGCACACTGCCTGTAATGTAGGATAGCGCTAAAAGTCTGTAATGTGGGATGCCCACACACTGCCTGTAACTGGTATGCCACGCACACTGCCTGTAATGTAGGATAGCGCTAAAAGTCTGTAATGTGGGATGCCCACACACTGCCTGTAACTGGCATGCCACGCACACTGCCTGTAATGTAGGATAGCGCTAAAAGTCTGTAATGTGGGATGCCCACACACTGCCTGTAACTGGTATGCCACGCACACTGCCTGTAATGTAGGATAGCGCTAAAAGTCTGTAATGTGGGATGCCCACACACTGCCTGTAATGTAGGATAGCGCTAAAAGTCTGTAATGTGGGATGCCCACACACTGCCTGTAACTGGTATGCCACGCACACTGCCTGTAATGTAGGATAGCGCTAAAAGTCTGTAATGTGGGATGCCCACACACTGCCTGTAACTGGTTCACCATGCACACTGCCTGTAATGTAGGATAGAGCTAAAAGTCTGTAATGTGGGATGCCCACACACTGCCTGTAACTGGTTCGCCATACACACTACCTGTAATGTAGGATAGCGCTAAAAGTCTGCAATGTGGGATGCCCACACACTGCCTGTAACTGGTATGCCACGCACACTGCCTGTAATGTAGGATAGCGCTAAAAGTCTGTAATGTGGGATGCCCACACACTGCCTGTAACTGGTATGCCACGCACACTGCCTGTAATGTAGGATAGCGCTAAAAGTCTGTAATGTGGGATGCCCACACACTGCCTGTAACTGGTTCGCCACGCACACTGCCTATAACTGGTATGCCATGCACACAGTGTGTAATGTAAGATAACGCTAAAAGTCTGTAATGTGGGATGCCCACACACTGCCTGTAATGTGGGATGCCCCTCACTGCCTGTAATGTGGAGTCTGTTATGGAGTGATGGGGGGGATTCTGCACACTGTCTGTAATGTAGGATAGCGCTAAAAGTCTGTAATGCGGGATGCCCACACACTGCCTGTAACTGGTATGCCACGCACACTGCCTGTAATGTAGGATAGCGCTAAAAGTCTGTAATGTGGGATGCCCACACACTGCCTGTAACTGGCATGCCACGCACACTGCCTGTAATGTAGGATAGCGCTAAAAGTCTGTAATGTGGGATGCCCACACACTGCCTGTAACTGGTATGCCACGCACACTGCCTGTAATGTAGGATAGCGCTAAAAGTCTGTAATGTGGGATGCCCACACACTGCCTGTAATGTAGGATAGCGCTAAAAGTCTGTAATGTGGGATGCCCACACACTGCCTGTAACTGGTATGCCACGCACACTGCCTGTAATGTAGGATAGCGCTAAAAGTCTGTAATGTGGGATGCCCACACACTGCCTGTAACTGGTTCACCATGCACACTGCCTGTAATGTAGGATAGAGCTAAAAGTCTGTAATGTGGGATGCCCACACACTGCCTGTAACTGGTTCGCCATACACACTACCTGTAATGTAGGATAGCGCTAAAAGTCTGCAATGTGGGATGCCCACACACTGCCTGTAACTGGTATGCCACGCACACTGCCTGTAATGTAGGATAGCGCTAAAAGTCTGTAATGTGGGATGCCCACACACTGCCTGTAACTGGTATGCCACGCACACTGCCTGTAATGTAGGATAGCGCTAAAAGTCTGTAATGTGGGATGCCCACACACTGCCTGTAACTGGTTCGCCACGCACACTGCCTATAACTGGTATGCCATGCACACAGTGTGTAATGTAAGATAACGCTAAAAGTCTGTAATGTGGGATGCCCACACACTGCCTGTAATGTGGGATGCCCCTCACTGCCTGTAATGTGGAGTCTGTTATGGAGTGATGGGGGGGATTCTGCACACTGTCTGTAATGTAGGATAGCGCTAAAAGTCTGTAATGCGGGATGCCCACACACTGCCTGTAACTGGTTCGCCATGCACACAGTCTGTAACGTAGGATAGTGCTAAAAGTCTGTAATGTGGGATGCCCACACACTGCCTGTAACTGGTTCGCCATGCACACTGCCTGTAATGTACGATAGCGCTAAAAGTCTGTAATGTGGGATGCCCACACACTGCCTGTAACTGGTATGCCACGCACACTGCCTGTAATGTACGATAGCGCTAAAAGTCTGTAATGTGGGATGCCACCCACTGCCTGTAATGTGGGCTGCCCCTCACTACCTGTAATGTGGAGTCTGTTATGGAGTGAAGGGGGGTTTCTGCACACTGCCTGTAATAGGGTGATTGGGAGGAAGGTATTTTAGCACATTTTTTTTTTATCTTATTTTTCTTCTCCAAATCGTGGGTGCGCCCTCACTGCAGCCGGCCGCCCTAGGCACAGGTCTCACTGCCTTGCTGGTATATCTTCCTGTAGAGGTTCATTATTTGATTGTATCCGTCTTGCTCTCCATCCCGGCTTTATCTCTCCATGTTACTGTCCACCGGGTGAAAAAAAAAATCAGCAGCGATTAGGTATCGCCCCGGATTCTAATTGGCCGCTGTAAGCAACACAAAAGGGCGCTATAGATTGCGATGTGGGCTTTGATCGCTGATACGGACATGGCGGCCTCCAGATTATTCCACATTATGTAATTTCTCCCGGCGCTCCGTGGCGGCCCGCGCGGGGGGGAGGGGGGGGGATTGTTGGGGAACACGAAGGTCAATCAATGATTCATGATCCTATTACTAAGCTATTTCTGCAAAGATTAAAGGATTTAGCGGAAAGAGAAAAAAAAAAGAAAGAAAATCAGCGAGCCGTCCGTATGGAGGGACGGAGTATTGATGGGCCCGCTCGCGCTCTGTCCCTGGAAGATGCGTTACGTAAAAGGCATTAGCGCCGTTTGCCGGGACATGAATATATTCCGGGGATTAATACCTGATATTACTGATGCTGGAATTACGCTGCGCTGTAGAGGACGGCCAAGGTCGCACGTGGGATTGGGAAGAGGCCTGGTGACGGGGGCGGACTGGGGCCAAAAATCTGCCCCTGGATTTTACCAGCCCCTGGCCGGCCCAGGACATCCCTGCTGAGCCCCCCCCCCCAACCATAGCATTGGGGGGGCTATAGCATTGGGGCTGGGGTTCCTTGGCTTGTGGGTACAGGGGGCTGAGAGGGAGACTAAGGGGGCAGGGATTTAATGTGGGTGTAAAAAGCAGCAGCCCAACTGGCCCCAAAGCAGTTCAGCCCACCGGGCATTGTCCCTGGGTCTCCCTATGGCCTGGCGCACAGCTGGACTCATTTGTCTCTATGGTGTTGGGTCTCATTTACTAGGGGAACCAGAAGCTGCAACACAATGGTATTTCCCATTGCAGAAGCACTAGTGTCAGGGCTGGATTATGAGGAGGGGCCTCCACCACTTGTCCTGCAAAGGGGGCCTCCACCAATCTTTGGGTTATGGTCTGGTCCAGGAGGCTTTTCAGTATTTGGTCAAGCAACGAAGGTATCGGAGGCAGTAGGGGCCCCCCACACTCCTGGGCAAACCTGCAACCAAATCCCCCACAGGGCAGGACGGAGAATCTAGAGCAGCAAAGCCGCCTCCAGCAACGCTACAGTGACTCGATCTGATGTTACAGTAAGTGGGCGGGGGCCAGACAACCACCAATCAGTTACTTGGCTGGACTATTATTTTAAAGTAAAAAAAATACTGTATCTGGGGCCTCCACCTGATTTTGTGCCCGGGGCCTTCACCACACTTAATCCAGCCCTGGCAGTGTACTCAGTGGCTTCCGGTCCACCTGTGAAGAGGATACCTAGCGCTCTAATGGTGAGGCAATGGCGGGGGGGGGGAGGGGCTTTGGGATGCCGAAGGTGTACAGAGGCGATCTCACAGTGACAAATTGGAATTATGTTACGAGTTTAAAAATGTCATTATCTCTCCCTCCTGCTGTGACTATAACAAACAAGACGAGTCGTCCTGAAAAGCCTGCCAGCTCCCTGCTGAGAGTTACATTGTTATATTGTTATGGCCAAGGAGCAGTTGATGTATTATAGAAAGTTTTCAATTGCAACCAGCTGTGATACATTATAAAGCAGCCATCCCGAGTTGGGACGCACCAGAACGCATGATAGCGACAAGCCCGGGTGTTGTTTCTCTATAATGAGGAGCAGCCACTGCCATAGAGTCTATACGATTTAGGGTCTTCCTCCTATGCCCCAGTGTGTGATACCCCCCAAGCTCACCTGTAAACTCACCTTACCCGTCATTTCCTTCCTGCCCCCATCCAATCAAACTTTTTCTTCACCTTCTGCTGAACTACAAGTTCCAGCATGCCCAGCCACTGGTGACCTAGAAACGCATCTTAATCCTATTTCTATGTGGACATGTAACACAAAAGTGGGGGGAAGGGGGGGATTAAAGGGGACCAAAACTGTCTCTGGAGTCATTAAAATATTCCTGATTTGGGATGCCCAGCCATGTGAAACCCCAATAAACACCATTCAAGGGTCGTGACCCACACACAGACAATGCGATCTGCCATAATGTCTCTGTGCATGAGTCCTGAATGTGAGGCTGTGATACTGGCATCGAATCGGGGTCACTGCTACTGGGGGGCCCCAGACACCCCAATCTAGCACCGGGCTGCTTTACTTCGAGGGGATCAGTTTGGGATGCAACGGGCATCCCAAATAAACCCGACTGGAATTTCAGTCTTTAGTTAAGTTAAAGGTAACAGAAAAGCCAGCGCTCCTTATTTCATGAAAGCTTGTGTTATGCAAAAGTCCATTCAATAAATACAAATCCATAAGTTGCAATGCGCCATCGCTTGTCAGTAAGTCCAGCGTTTCGCGGCGTTAATGCCGCTTCATCAGGGACCAACACAGCAAGATGGGCAGGCTGATTCATTACTAGCGCCAGGTATCGGCAGATGAGCGTCTGTACAGAGGCGTTAGGGCGACCGCTAGTAGACGCTGTGATCGGCTATCGGGCGATGTAACAGAGCGCCTCAGTCGCTGTAGTAACCTGGCCCGGCATTGATGAATGAGATTTATGTTGGGCGCTCTAACACCAGTACAGCGCTGCAGCGAGCGAAAGCTAGCGACCGACTCTCAGCGGCTCACACCATATTCAACACAAAAACAGACGCGCACAGTGTCGGCGCTCTGGATCTGGTCGCTATAGCATAGCGCACTAGATGCTGTGTGATTAAAGTCTGTTTCTGAACACATATCCACCAGTAACAAAGCGAAAACGCATCGAATGACATTGTTATAACATTGTGACATTAATACTTTAGTAATGACAATTCTGCATAAAAATATTAAAAATCGAAAAAGTTTTAAAAAAATGACTCTTTCTAGGCCAGGCGATGTCACACAATTATTTGAGAGAAAAAAAAAAAAAAAACCAAAAAGAAATAAAAAGAAACCCTTGTTTAAAGAGAAGAAAACGTCCATTGAAATGTATGGGAGAGCGACAGGTAATACCAGGCTCTGGAAAGATAGAGCACCGGCGCTATAGGCTGAGCCGTCTGTGATGATGAATCGGACGCTACATGGCGCTGTTAGAGGCGCTCACCAGAATCGCTTTGATAAATGTGGTATTGCGTACAGCGCCCGGCGTTCACCAGACGCTGCCTGACGCTACGAAGTGCTACCTGGCGCTATCACTTGATGGATAAACCCCTTAATGTAACAGAAAAGCCAGCGCTCCTTATTTCATGAAAGCTTGTGTTATGCAAAAGTCCATTCAATAGATACAAATCCATAGGTTGCAATGCGCCATCGCTTGTCAGTAAGTCCAACGTTTCGGGGCTTTCATGCGCCTTCATCAGGGACCAACACAGCAAGATAAGATAGCAACATCTAGTCTTGCTGTGTTGGTCCCTGATGAAGGCGCATTAAAGCCCCGAAACGTTGGACTTACTGACAAGCGATGGCGCATTGCAACCTATGGATTTGTATCTATTGAATGGACTTTTGCATAACACAAGCTTTCATGAAATAAGGAGCGCTGGCTTTTCTGTTACTTCATGGATAAGCGGTGCCACCCCCAGCCATTGCCCCCCGACATAATACTTGGGGGCTATTCATGAAGGGATAGCGCCAGGTAGCGCCTCGTAGCGGCAAGCAGTGTCTGGTGAACGCCGGGTGCTGTACGCAAAACTACATTTATGAAAGTGAATCTGGTGAGCGACTCTAACAGCGTCATGTAGCGTCACATGTATTATTACAGGCAGGTCAGTGTATAGCGCCTCTAACAGCGTCATGTAGCGTCACATGTATTATTACAGGCAGCTCAGTGTATAGCACCTCTAACAGCGCCATGTAGCGTCACATGTATTATTACAGGCAGGTCAGTGTATAGAGCCTCTAACAGCGCCATGTAGCGTCACATGTATTATTACAGGCAGGTCAGTGTATAGCACCTCTAACAGCGCCATGTAGCGTCACATGTATTATTACAGGCAGGTCAGTGTATAGCGCCTCTAACAGCGTCATGTAGTGTCACATGTATTATTACAGGCAGGTCAGTGTATAGCGCCTCTAACAGCGCCATGTAGCGTCACATGTATTATTACAGGCAGGTCAGTGTATAGCGCCTCTAACAGCGTCATGTAGTGTCACATGTATTATTACAGGCAGGTCAGTGTATAGCACCTATAACAGCGTCATGTAGCGTCACATGTATTATTACAGGCAGGTCAGTGTATAGCGCCTCTAACAGCGTCATGTAGCGCCACATGTATTATTACAGGCAGGTCAGTGTATAGCGCCTCTAACAGCGTCATGTAGCGTCACATGTATTATTACAGGCGGCTCAGTGTATAGCGCCTCTAACAGCGTCATGTAGCGTCACATGTATTATTACAGGCAGGTCAGTGTATAGCGCCTCTAACAGCGCCATGTAGTGTCACATGTATTATTACAGGCAGGTCAGTGTATAGCACCTCTAACAGCGTCATGTAGCGTCACATGTATTATTACAGGCAGGTCAGTGTATAGCGCCTCTAACAGCGCCATGTAGTGTCACATGTATTATTACAGGCAGGTCAGTGTATAGCGCCTCTAACAGCGCCATGTAGCGTCACATGTATTATTACAGGCAGCTCAGTGTATAGCGCCTCTAACAGCGCCATGTAGTGTCACATGTATTATTACAGGCAGCTCAGTGTATAGCACCTATAACAGCGTCATGTAGCGTCACATGTATTATTACAGGCAGGTCAGTGTATAGCGCCTCTAACAGCGCCATGTAGTGTCACATGTATTATTACAGGCAGGTCAGTGTATAGCGCCTCTAACAGCGCCATGTAGCGTCACATGTATTATTACAGGCAGGTCAGTGTATAGCGCCTCTAACAGCGCCATGTAGTGTCACATGTATTATTACAGGCAGGTCAGTGTATAGCGCCTCTAACAGCGCCATGTAGTGTCACATGTATTATTACAGGCAGGTCAGTGTATAGCGCCTCTAACAGCGCCATGTAGTGTCACATGTATTATTACAGGCAGGTCAGTGTATAGCGCCTCTAACAGCGCCATGTAGTGTCACATGTATTATTACAGGCAGGTCAGTGTATAGCGCCTCTAACAGCGCCATGTAGTGTCACATGTATTATTACAGGCAGGTCAGTGTATAGCGCCTCTAACAGCGCCATGTAGCGTCACATGTATTATTACAGGCAGCTCAGTGTATAGCGCCTCTAACAGCGCCATGTAGTGTCACATGTATTATTACAGGCAGGTCAGTGTATAGCGCCTCTAACAGCGCCATGTAGTGTCACATGTATTATTACAGGCAGGTCAGTGTATAGCACCTCTAACAGCGCCATGTAGTGTCACATGTATTATTACAGGCAGGTCAGTGTATAGCACCTCTAACAGCGCCATGTAGCGTCACATGTATTATTACAGGCAGGTCAGTGTATAGCGCCTCTAACAGCGCCATGTAGTGTCACATGTATTATTACAGGCAGGTCAGTGTATAGCGCCTCTAACAGCGCCATGTAGTGTCACATGTATTATTACAGGCAGGTCAGTGTATAGCGCCTCTAACAGCGCCATGTAGTGTCACATGTATTATTACAGGCAGGTCAGTGTATAGCGCCTCTAACAGCGCCATGTAGTGTCACATGTATTATTACAGGCAGGTCAGTGTATAGCGCCTCTAACAGCGCCATGTAGCGTCACATGTATTATTACAGGCAGGTCAGTGTATAGCGCCTCTAACAGCGCCATGTAGTGTCACATGTATTATTACAGGCAGGTCAGTGTATAGCGCCTCTAACAGCGCCATGTAGTGTCACATGTATTATTACAGGCAGGTCAGTGTATAGCGCCTCTAACAGCGCCATGTAGTGTCACATGTATTATTACAGGCAGGTCAGTGTATAGCGCCTCTAACAGCGCCATGTAGTGTCACATGTATTATTACAGGCAGGTCAGTGTATAGCGCCTCTAACAGCGCCATGTAGCGTCACATGTATTATTACAGGCAGGTCAGTGTATAGCGCCTCTAACAGCGCCATGTAGTGTCACATGTATTATTACAGGCAGGTCAGTGTATAGCGCCTCTAACAGCGCCATGTAGCGTCACATGTATTATTACAGGCAGGTCAGTGTATAGCGCCTCTAACAGCGCCATGTAGTGTCACATGTATTATTACAGGCAGCTCAGTGTATAGCGCCTCTAACAGCGCCATGTAGTGTCACATGTATTATTACAGGCAGCTCAGTGTATAGCGCCTCTAACAGCGCCATGTAGTGTCACATGTATTATTACAGGCAGCTCAGTGTATAGCGCCTCTAACAGCGCCATGTAGCGTCACATGTATTATTACAGGCAGCTCAGTGTATAGCGCCTCTAACAGCGTCATGTAGCGTCACATGTATTATTACAGGCACCTTTAACAGCGCCGTGTAGTGTAGTGTACCTCTACCGGTGCATATTTGATTAGTTACGTTTACTGTATGAGCCATGAAAGGGCCCCATTTAAACCAAACCTTCAGCATGATTTATGGAAAAGCCCAAACCCTTAAAAAACTATTCCCAGCATCTAAAATTAATACAGTTTTTAGTCACTCACTTATTATTCTTTCCCCCACTGGGCTTCAACTCTGTTCAGGACTCTAGGATACGGGCACCGCCATCTTTACTCAGAAGCATCACATACTGAGGAGAGGAGAAGGGGCAAAAGTACAGGGGGGCGGGTTATAGATGTGCTTTGCAGAGCAGAGCTGGGGTCAGAAAAAGGTCAGCAATCCCAGAATGCAGAGCGACACAGTCAAAATACACTTCCTGTTTGCAGGCTGCCTGATGCTCCATGTGCCGCCATCTTGGATGTTTAAAGGCTCATAACATGCAGTAGACGCAGGTAGGATGATTTTTAATGTGAGCAATCTGTATGTACAGGGTGTGGGAAACATATAAGATAGACTCTTATTCAGGGTGAAGGTCCTCTTCAATGTCGCACCAGGCGGTCCTAGGGACAACTCCTTTAATGACCATGGTTTGGGCTCAGATCTTCTCATATGGGGGATATGGGGGGGGGACAAGGCATTGCCGCGTTGCGCTATTATTGTCCCGATGACTAAAGAGCTTTATTAATAATTTCCTCTCAGGCCTCGCGGCGCTGCAGCCGCTTCTCGTCCCCCCCCCCTCGTCAATATCGCGCCTGTGAATCAGCAGATGAAATAATATTCCCCCGAAGTCACTTAGTGCGGATTAAGTGGAAGGTGAGTTTCATAAAGGAGCCCCGGTAATTACCGCAACACGGCTCTAATTAACAACCGCCATCCGCCTGCTAATGAGCCAAGATAACACCCAAGCAATTAAACACCCAACCGGGCCGGCGGAGGGAGGGGGGCGAAAATAAAACGCCCGCATCATCGCTGCGCTATTTATTAACACCTGATGCGGAGGGGAGACTTTATTAAACTCTTCCTTGGCCTTTGCCTGCTTCCCTCTATTGGGGAGGCTTAAAGGACACGTCCGCCGCAATAACCAGATGCAATTCCCCCTCGTTCACCATGGCATTTGTGCGCAATATTACTCGTCGGCTTCCTTGCAGGATGTGAGAAAAACAAAAAGAAAACTTCATCCAGACACTTTGTATTACTGCATTCCCTCATCCCTGACCACCATCATCTTTCCCTTTCTTTCCTCCCTTATACCCTAATAGAGTGTAAGCTCTTCTCCTCCTGTATCCTCCCTTATACCCTAATAGAGTGTAAGCTCTTCTCCTTCTGTATCCTCCCTTATATCCTAATAGATTGTAAGCTCTTCTCCTTCTGTATCCTCCCTTATACCCTAATAGAGTGTAAGCTCTTCTCCTCCTGTATCCTCCCTTATACCCTAATAGAGTGTAAGCTCTTCTCCTCCTGTATCCTCCCTTATATCCTAATAGAGTGTAAGCTCTTCTCCTTCTGTATCCTCCCTTATATCCTAATAGATTGTAAGCTCTTCTCCTTCTGTATCCTCCCTTATACCCTAATAGAGTGTAAGCTCTTCTCCTCCTGTATCCTCCCTTATATCCTAATAGAGTGTAAGCTCTTCTCCTTCTGTATCCTCCCTTATACCCTAATAGAGTGTAAGCTCTTCTCCTTCTGTATCCTCCCTTATACCCTAATAGAGTGTAAGCTCGTCTCCTTCTGTATCCTCCCTTATACCCTAATAGAGTGTAAGCTCTTCTCCTCCTGTATCCTCCCTTATATCCTAATAGAGTGTAAGCTCTTCTCCTTCTGTATCCTCCCTTATACCCTAATAGAGTGTAAGCTCTTCTCCTTCTGTATTCTCCCTTATATCCTAATAGAGTGTAAGCTCGTCTCCTTCTGTATCCTCCCTTATACCCTAATAGAGTGTAAGCTCTTCTCCTCCTGTATCCTCCCTTATATCCTAATAGAGTGTAAGCTCTTCTCCTTCTGTATCCTCCCTTATACCCTAATAGAGTGTAAGCTCTTCTCCTTCTGTATCCTCCCTTATACCCTAATAGAGTGTAAGCTCTTCTCCTTCTGTATCCTCCCTTATACCCTAATAGAGTGTAAGTTCTTCTTCTTCTGTATATTACCTTATACCCTAATAGAGTGTAAGCTCTTCTCCTTCTGTATCCTCCCTTATATCCTAATAGAGTGTAAGCTCTTCTCCTTCTGTATCCTCCCTTATACCCTAATAGAGTGTAAGCTCTTCTCCTTCTGTATCCTCCCTTATACCCTAATAGAGTGTAAGCTCTTCTCCTCCTGTATCCTCCCTTATATCCTAATAGAGTGTAAGCTCTTCTCCTTCTGTATCCTCCCTTATACCCTAATAGAGTGTAAGCTCTTCTCCTCCTGTATCCTCCCTTATATCCTAATAGAGTGTAAGCTCTTCTCCTTCTGTATCCTCCCTTATATCCTAATAGAGTGTAAGCTCTTCTCCTTCTGTATCCTCCCTTATACCCTAATAGAGTGTAAGCTCTTCTCCTTCTGTATCCTCCCTTATACCCTAATAGAGTGTAAGCTCTTCTCCTTCTGTATCCTCCCTTATACCCTAATAGAGTGTAAGTTCTTCTTCTTCTGTATATTACCTTATACCCTAATAGAGTGTAAGCTCTTCTCCTTCTGTATCCTCCCTTATATCCTAATAGAGTGTAAGCTCTTCTCCTTCTGTATCCTCCCTTATACCCTAATAGAGTGTAAGCTCTTCTCCTTCTGTATCCTCCCTTATATCCTAATAGAGTGTAAGCTCTTCTCCTTCTGTATCCTCCCTTATACCCTAATAGAGTGTAAGCTCTTCTCCTTCTGTATCCTCCCTTATACCCTAATAGAGTGTAAGCTCTTCTCCTCCTGTATCCTCCCTTATATCCTAATAGAGTGTAAGCTCTTCTCCTTCTGTATCCTCCCTTATACCCTAATAGAGTGTAAGCTCTTCTCCTCCTGTATCCTCCCTTATATCCTAATAGAGTGTAAGCTCTTCTCCTTCTGTATCCTCCCTTATATCCTAATAGAGTGTAAGCTCTTCTCCTTCTGTATCCTCCCTTATACCCTAATAGAGTGTAAGTTCTTCTTCTGTATATTACCTTATACCCTAATAGATTGTAAGCTCTTCTCCCTCTGTATCGTTCCCCATTGTGACATCAGCATAATATTCAACATAAAACAAACAGATCAATAACAGACACTGACTGAACAATCAGTATGTCAAACAACCCAGCATCACTCACTGACAGCAGCTATGACATCATCACAAGCCATGTTTTGCAGTCATAGTACATAAAGCGTCCATTACCTGAAAGACATAAAATACGACAGATCAGAAATGGCTGGAGACAAAAAAAATAGTCAAATGAACAAGTACAATAATGACAACGGTGTGAGACCAACATTTGCTCAGTTCTACCTTTCAATTAATCATGGCAGTAATTCTATCTATGATGGATGAAGCCACGCCCCCTCAAGGAGGGATGGATGAAGCCACGCCCCCTTATTGAGGAATGGATAGGAGATAGGATGTAACAGTACAACAATAGAAACACTTTGAATAGGCAAATGAATCATTTATTGCTGCAGATCTGCATGTTACACCTCAAAGAGGGACAAATGAGAACAACGAGGAACAGGGGGACATGGACTATAAAGAGGGACAGTCCCTCCAAATCAGGGACACTTGGGAGGTATGTATTGGCGCCCCCTGACCTGCTGAACCCGGGGCACGTATATACATGTATTTTTTTATCAGACGCTTCCCCTATCTCTCCCCCGCTCGGCGTCCGGCTGTAGGTAGTTGGAGTGGAAGCAATTTTCCACATGTGGGAATACAGCGTGAGGCTATCACAAGCCGGCTACACTCCAGTAATTTCCCAACAGAGGAGATGGGGAAATGGCGCTGACGACTGCTCTCATTTCCAAAACACATTCATTTTACATTAGTGGGGAAGTCTCCCTCCCTCCCGCCCGCACGCCATGCTGCGTCTTCTTGCTTCCAGAAGATGGAGAGTCACGCAGAAGACATTGATGTGAGAGGATGAGAGCTTCAAGAGACCTACCAGCAAGATGGGATGAGGGGACAGATTAGGGGGGTTATTCATGAAGGTCTAGCGCCAGGTAGCGCCTCGTAGCGGCAGGCAGCGTCTGCTGAACGCCGGGCGCTGTACGCAAAACCACATTTATGAAGGCGAATCTGGTGAGCAACTCTGACAGCGCCATGTAGCGTCACATGTATTATTACAGGCAGGTCAGTGTATAGCACCTCTAACAGCGCCATGTAGCGCCACATGTATTATTACAGGCAGGTCAGTGTATAGCACCTCTAGCAGCGTCATGTAGCGTCACATGTATTATTACAGGCAGGTCAGTGTATAGCTCCTCTAACAGCGCCATGTAGCGCCACATGTATTATTACAGGCAGGTCAGTGTATAGCACCTCTAACAGCGCCATGTAGCGCCACATGTATTATTACAGGCAGGTCAGTGTATAGCACCTCTAGCAGCGTCATGTAGCGTCACATGTATTATTACAGGCAGGTCAGTGTATAGCACCTCTAACAGCGTCATGTAGCGTCACATGTATTATTACAGGCAGGTCAGTGTATAGCACCTCTAACAGCGTCATGTAGCGTCACATGTATTATTACAGGCAGGTCAGTGTATAGCACCTCTAACAGCGCCATGTAGCGCCACATGTATTATTACAGGCAGGTCAGTGTATAGCACCTCTAGCAGCGTCATGTAGCGTCACATGTATTATTACAGGCAGGTCAGTGTATAGCTCCTCTAACAGCGCCATGTAGCGCCACATGTATTATTACAGGCAGGTCAGTGTATAGCACCTCTAACAGCGCCATGTAGCGCCACATGTATTATTACAGGCAGGTCAGTGTATAGCACCTCTAGCAGCGTCATGTAGCGTCACATGTATTATTACAGGCAGGTCAGTGTATAGCACCTCTAACAGCGTCATGTAGCGTCACATGTATTATTACAGGCAGGTCAGTGTATAGCACCTCTAACAGCGTCATGTAGCGTCACATGTATTATTACAGGCAGGTCAGTGTATAGCACCTCTAACAGCGTCATGTAGCGTCACATGTATTATTACAGGCAGGTCAGTGTATAGCACCTCTAACAGCGTCATGTAGCGTCACATGTATTATTACAGGCAGGTCAGTGTATAGCGCCACTAACAGCGCCATGTAGCGTACATGTATTATTACAGGCAGGTCAGTGTATAGCGCCTCTAACAGCGCCATGTAGTGTCACATGTATTATTACAGGCAGTTCAGTGTATAGCGCCTCTAACAGCGTCATGTAGCGTCACATGTATTATTACAGGAAGGTCAGTGTATAGCGCCTCTAACAGCGCCATGTGGCGTCACATGTATTATTACAGGCAGGTCAGTGTATAGCGCCTCTAACAGCGCCATGTAGTGTCACATGTATTATTACAGGCGTCTCAGTGTATAGCGCCGGCGCTCTAGGCTCTAGGCTATTACCTTTGGCTACCTGTTGCTCTCCCATACATTTCAATGGACGTTCATTTGCTTGTGTTTAAACAGCGTGTTTGACATTTTTTTGTTTTGTTTTTTTTTTTTTGCTCCGATCATTGTGTGACCTCTCCTGGCTGCAAACATTATACATATAAACATTATACATTTATATAAATTATTATGGTGTGGAGCGCTGAGAGTCGGACGCACTGAGCTGGTGCTACCTCTCGCTGGTGCGCAGCATACAGCATATTCATCAATGCCGGCCAGGTTACTACAGCGACTGAGGCACTCTGTTACAGCGCCCGATACCTGCTTACAGTGTCTACTAGTGGTCGCTCTAAGCGGCGCTATACAGACGCTCATCTGCCGATACCTGGCGCTAGTAGTGAATCAGCCTTCACGTGTGATCGAGTCCCTTGTCCCCCCCTTGTGCGGGTGCGTGCTGCTCGGGAACTCCTGCTTTGCCATTCTGGGTGGGGGGTAGTGTAGTCGCCCGGCTGGTTCCCTGCATTGAGCTGCCAGCGGCTGTGCTTGGTGGCTTATGTGCAGTGACAGCTCTGCACCCATCACTGTAGCGTTGCTGGCGGCGGATTTGCTGCTCTAGACTCTCCGTCCTGCCCTGTGGTGGCCCGAAGGGCCCGTCAGACCAAAGGCTGAAAGGCCTCCTGGACCAGACCATAACCCAAAGGTTGGTGGAGGCCCCATTCAGGGCAAGTGGTAGATGAGCTCATAATCCGGCCAGGGGCAAACCACCTCTCGTGCCATTACTGGCTAGGAGCAGGGGCAGGCTGGGGGTTAAAAAACAGGCCGGGACTTTTTGGGGCACATCCACCCTGTTGTACCGTTCCTGGCCCAGTATAGTATCATATATATATATATGTATATATATATATATATATATATATATATATATATATATATATATATACAAATGACCATAAGACGCACCTCAGGTTTACATGACAAAAAAAAAGGCAGTAGCAGCATCCCTTATTACAGACAGTACGCTGCATCCATCTTTACCGGTAGTGTGTGGCATCTCATATCCCTCATTACAGGCAGTAAGGGGCATCCCCCTTTACAGGCAGTGACCAACATCCCTCCATTACAGGTAGTATGCGGCATCCCCTATTACAGGTAGTGCGTGGCATCCCTCCATTACAGGCAGTAAGGGGCATTCCTCATTACAACCAGTCAGGGGCATCTGTTCATAACAGGCAGTGAGGGGCATCACTCATTACAGACAGTGAGGGGCATCCATTCATTACAGGCAGTAAGGGGCATCCCCCATTACAGCCAATAAGCGCATCCCTCATTAAAGGCAGTGTATGGCATCCCTCCATTACAGGCAGTGAGAGGCATCCCTCATTACAGCCAGTGAGGGGCATCCCCCCTCCCCCAGAAAGCTGGATCATAATAAAGCAGCAAAGACGGGCAGGTTAACCAATTCTTGCCTGCCCACCGCAGCTGCTGTTGCACACACACACTTGCTTAGACGCTTACCAGAGCTCACTGTGAAAGTAGTTCCGTGCCTGCCGCTTTATTATTGTCCAGCACTCGGCCACCACCGCTCCGCTGCTCACCGGCCGCATCCCGCACTGGTCGTGCACGGCCTTCCAAGGTGCCGGCCAACCAGGATTTTGCACGACATGGCCTATGGCCAGTCCACCCCCTGGCTAGCAGCTATTCACATATTGCACCATGATTAGTCTAGGAACACATCATGTTGCAGCAGTGCGTGTCTGGGGCCAAACCGCATCTTACACCATGCCTCGATTACTGTAGGACCACACAGTGGGATCGATTCAGAGCCTGGTGAGAATTCTCACTCCTTTTTTTTTTTTTAGAGAAAATTGCCATTTAATTTAATTGTCTACCTTGGGGCTGATTCAGAGACAGGTGAAAACTTACAGCTGGTAGACAATGAAACATAGAAGGGTGACGGCAGAAGGAGATCATACGCTCTTCTGCCCTTATGTATATACTGTATGTTCTCTGTATCTTATGTGTATAGTGTATGTTCTCTGTATCTTATGTGCATACTGTATGTTCTCTGTATCTTATGTGTATACTGTATGTTCTCTGTATCTTATGTGTATACTGTATGTTCTCTGTATCTTATGTGTATACTGTATGTTCTCTGTATTTTATGTATATACTGTATGTTCTCTGTATCTTATGTGTATACTGTATATTCTCTTTATCTTATGTATATACTGTATGTTCTCTGTATCTTATGTGTATACTGTATATTCTCTGTATCTTATGTGTATACTGTATGTTCTCTGTATCTTATGTGTATACTGTATGTTCTCTGTATTTTATGTATATACTGTATGTTCTCTGTATCTTATGTGTATACTGTATATTCTCTTTATCTTATGTATATACTGTATATTCTCTGTATCTTATGTGTATACTGTATGTTCTCTGTATCTTATGTATATACTGTATGTTCTCTTTATCTTATGTGTATAGTGTATGGTCTCTGTATCTTATGTATATACTGTATATTCTCTTTATCTTATGTGTATACTGTATGTTCACTGTATCTTATGTGTATACTGTATGTTCTCTGTATCTTATGTGTATAGTGTATGGTCTCTGTATCTTATGTATATACTGTATGTTCTCTGTATCTTATGTATATACTGTATATTCTCTTTATCTTATGTGTATACTGTATGTTCTCTGTATCTTATGTATATACTGTATATTCTCTTTATCTTATGTGTATACTGTATGTTCTCTGTATCTTATGTATATACTGTATATTCTCTTTATCTTATGTGTATACTGTATGTTCTCTGTATCTTATGTATATACTGTATATTCTCTTTATCTTATGTGTATACTGTATGTTCACTGTATCTTATGTGTATACTGTATGTTCTCTGTATCTTATGTATATACTGTATGTTCTCTGTATCTTATGTATATGCTGTATGTTCTCTGTATCTTATGTATATGCTGTATGTTCTCTGTATCTTATGTGTATACTGTATGTTCTCTGTATCTTATGTATATACTGTATGTTCTCTGTATCTTATGTGTATACTGTATGTTCTCTGTATCTTATGTATATGCTGTATGTTCTCTGTATCTTATGTATATGCTGTATGTTCTCTGTATTTTATGTATATACTGTATGTTCTCTGTATCTTATGTGTATACTGTATGTTCTCTGTATCTTATGTGTATACTGTATGTTCTCTTTATCTTATGTGTATACTGTATGTTCTCTGTATCTTATGTGTATACTGTATGTTCTCTTTATCTTAGAATAGATGGAGGCTTATCCCAGACATGTGCTTATTCACTGACTATAGATTTTTCAAATACCTCTGCTGGAAGTTTGTTCCCAGCATCTACCACTCCTTCTGTAAAATAATATTTTATAACATTGCTCCTGATCTTCCCCCCGACTAGCTTCAGGTTGGGCCCCTTGTTCCATCATTAAGTTTCTTCTTAAAGCGGACCTTCACCGTGATTTAATGAAAAGCCCAAACCCTTAAAAAGTGATTCCCCAGCATCTGAAATTAATATATTTTAAGTTTTAGTCACTTAGTTATTATTCTTTCCCCCACTGGGCTGCAACTCTGTTAAGGACTTTAGCATACGTCTCATATCTATCCATCATCTATCTATCTATCTATCTATCTATCTATCTATCTATCTATCTCATATCTATCTATCTATCTATCTATCTATCTATCTCATATCTATCTATCTATCTATCTATCTATCTATCTATCTATCTATCCCATATCTATCTATCTATCTATCTATCTATCTATCTATCTATCTCATATCTATCTATCTATCTATCTATCTATCTATCTATCTATCTATCTATCTCATATCTATCTATCTATCTATCTATCTATCTATCTATCTATCTATATATCCCATATCTATCTATCTATCTATCTATCTATCTATCTATCTATCTATCCTGAGCTGCGATCTGGTCGGTGGTCGGCGTTCTTTCCTGTGTCCTGGGCCAGGGCTTCAGAAAGATGGCCTCTCCCATGAGGACACTTTACATAGTGAGCTGCTGCCAGTGTCCTCACTCATGGAGGCAGCCATTTTTCTGAATCCCCGGCTGAGGCCATATTGACAGAAAAGAACGCCAAAAGGATCGCTCGGCTCGGGCGCTCAGGCGCTTCCTCCTGCTGTTACACTCTCTGCATGGGGCCATTTTTGGGTCCCAAAGTTCGGGTCCCTTTGGTTTCATTGGGGACTGGGTTTGGGTCAAGTTTGATTAAGCTGCTCAGCAGCCCATCAGTCTGCTTTTCCGGGTTCAGACCGAACACTGAACTCAGACATGGACTTCTTGCTGATGTCCATTTTCAGGTTTGGGGACCAGAACTCGCAAAGGTTTGATAAGAACCCGAACTTTACGATTTGGGTTCACCCAACACTAGCCTGTAACTTTATCTTCTGTATACTTTGTACCATTAATCTTGTATTTTGCGATTAATCCTAATAAATCGAATGTACAAGAAATCAATAGGCTGATCTGTACCAAAACGTTGAGACTTTTATGCAAACTAAATAAAAGTTGATGTATATATATGTAAAAAATAATTTAAAGTGAACCAAAATCCAGGATTTTGACTATGCTGGATTTTGGTCCTTTGCCCCTGGCACCCCAATCGGGTGAGCCCAACCCCAGATTGCCAAGCCCGACTCACCTCTTCCCGGTCCTATGGCATGCGCGGCCGCTTGTACAATCAGCGCGCTCTGAGCCACTGACGTCACGTCGTCTAAGGCCCTTATTTATGAAGGAAAAGCGACAGGTAGCGACGGGTGAGCGGCCGGTAATGACGGTCACCGCCACGAGAACGCCGGCTCCCCACCACAATCACACATTTATCAAGCCAATCCTGCTTAGCGACTGAGATAGCGCCATATAGCGACTCATTCATCATTATTCCAGCCTCAGCCCACAGCGCCAGCGTCCGACCTTGAACAGCGACAGGTATGACCTCTCGCTACCTGGCGCTCTCCAATGCATTTCAATGGAACAATCTTTAAATATTCATAATTAATTGTTATTAATTTTTTTTTTTTTTTTATGTGAAAAATTCTGTGACCACTTCTGCCATGTTAGATAAAAAGGTAAAAAAAAAAATTGTGCAGAATTGATATTACAGGTCTGATATTATTGTATTCATATTACTAAATTCTTTAAAAATTTTTTTTTTTTGGGTTTCCAATAATATGGTTGTTTGGGGGTTAAAAAACTACTTTTAACACATCGCCGCCAGCGCTCTGGGGTTTAAACATGCATTTCACAGTGCGAGAATTTTTTGAGCGTGATTTTTTGATGAATATGGTGGGAGCCGGTCGCTCTGACCAGTCGCTATCATGCGCACCCATACAGCGTGGAACCTGTCAAATAGCGACTCGTCACCCCGTATTCAACATTACTGCACACCGACTCAGTCGCTATCAACAACCGAACAACGGCCAAGCACAGCGACTACTAGCGGGCGCTGTGAAAATGCCGCTACAGTCGCTCAACTGTCACTACCTGCCGCTATTAATGAATCGGCCTCCCCGCCTTTATCTAACACCAGCAGCTCCGAGCGCAAATGCCTTACAAATGCCTGGCACGGGCACGCGCCCTGCTAGAGGGATAGCGGGATGTGGCTGCGGCTCGCACACGCGCTGTTGGACCGGGAAACAAGGTAAGTGTATGGGGCGACCTAGTAGGGAATCGATCAGCCCGGGAATCTTATAGATTCCTGATCCGATCGACTTGGGTTTTGATCCACTTTAAGCAGCACAAGAGGTTTATGTACATGCTGTTGCTACAGAGGGTCAGAGTGATGACAATGATAACAATATAATGATAATAATGTCTTTAATATAATGTATTTATTTGCATGCTCGTTCCTCACCAGTCCCCAAAGTAGTGACATTTAAAGTTATATTCACTTTTTTTCTTTATTGTAAATAGATTGTCCCCTCTCTTGGAATTTTTTCTTCCTTTTTATTTTCCATTGAACTGTTTGAGCTGAGCGAGTTATAACAGCGCCAAATTCCTTTGCAAATAATTACAGGGAGGGAGTGAGTATCCGGGTAAGTAAATTCATTACAAACCTATAAAAACCTGTCAGTTCCGAGCTATAAACCCACTCGGGGGTCCCCTGCAACAGCCAATTATCGCGGCAAGACCTTAATTATTGGAGACGGCTCCGCCGCACTCGGTGTGTGCGTGTTGTGTGTGTGTGGTTGTGTTGTTGTCGGAGAGGAGTAATTAACTTAGTTAATGAACTACTAAGTAAAAAATAAGATCCATAAATCAGAGGCAACCTGGGAGAAGGATGTATCGTGGGCGCAAAATCACAGGTTGCCTCTTATTTTGGGAGGGCGATGGCGGCTGAAATCAGCTGACACGGAGACCACGCCCCACACAGCCGGCGTTAATATGGAGATGTCGCTATGATCCATAAAGAAGATGTATCTGGGATTCTACCATATCTATCTATCTATCTATCTATCTATCTATCTATCTATCTATATATCTCATATCTATCTATCCCATATCTATCTATCTATCTATCTATCTATCTATCTATCTATCTATCTATCTCATATCTATCTATCTCATATCTATCTATCCAATATCTATCTATCTATCTATCTATCTATCTATCTATCTATCTCATATCTATCTATCTCATATCTATCTCATATCTATCTATCTATCTATCTATCTATCTATCTATCTATCTATCTATCTATCTATCTCATATCTATCTATCTCATATCTATCTATCTCATATCTATCTATCTATCTATTTATCTATCTATCTATCTATCTATCTATCTATCTATCTATCTATCTATCCCATATCTATCTATCCCCTATCTATCTATCTATCTATCTATCTATCTATCTATCTATCTCATATCTATCTATCTATCTATCTATCTATCTATCTATCTATCTATCTATCTATCCCATATCTATCTATATCTATCTATCTATCTATCTATCTATCTATCTATCTATCTATCCCATATATATCTATCTATCTATCTATCTATCTATCTATCTATCTATCTCATATCTATCTATCTATCTATCTATCTATCTATCTATCTCATATATATCTATCTATCTATCTCATATCTATCTATCTATCTCATATCTATCTATCTATCTATCTATCTATCTATCTATCTATCTATCTATCTATCTCATATCTATCTATCTCATATCTATCTATCTCATATCTATCTATCTATCTATCTATCTATCTATCTATCTATCTATCTATCTCATATCTATCTATCTCATATCTATCTATCTATCTATCTATCTATCTATCTATCTATCTATCTATCTCATATCTATCTATCTCATATCTATCTATCTCATATCTATCTATCTATCTATCTATCTATCTATCTCATATCTATCTATCTCATATCTATCTATCTCATATCTATCTATCTATCTCATATCTATCTATCTATCTCATATCTATCTATCTATCCCATATCTATCTATCTATCCCATATCTATCTATCTATCTATCTATCTATCTATCTATCTATCTATCTATCTAATATCTATCTATCTATCTATCTCATATCTATCTATCTATGTATGTATCTATCTATCTATCTATCTATCTATCTATCTATCTATCTATCTCATATCTATCTCATATCTATCTATCTATCTATCTATCTATCTATCTATCTATCTAGCCATCCAAGTATCCCAAAAGCAGTGTGGCCCACCGGGAGTTCTCTTGGTTTTCCCTATAGCCAGTCCGCCCCTGTATCTATCTCATATACCGTATGTATCCTGTGTCGCTCCGGGTGGCGAGTGGCGTGCGTGGGTAGAATGCAGGAGGCGCCATTCTCTGACGGGCTCCCTGTTGGCTTGTGCTACATAAAGCCGCACGGCATATTTAAACAGCGCTGTGATCTATTCCCGAACAGCCCCGGGTAACAATTTCTATGTGCAATTCCCAGCTCGGGAAAAATATGGCCGACCTCTGACTGGCGAATGCAGTGCGATAGCAGCCATAGCGCAAAGCTACGGGCAATTACGCGAGTGCGCCAGAATGTGCGGTAATTGCTTAATTGTAGGGAGCGTCTTGAAATTGTCAGAGAATAGCGCCGGCGCTGCCTAATGAATGGGCCCCCTTAATAATCACATAATGGCAATGGCAATGGCAATACAATGGGATTCATTTCTCGGCAGCTCGGAGGAGGGGACGGCGGGGAAGGTAAAGGGGGAATTGGCACGGAAGAATTATGAAAGCTTAACACGAATCAGAGCGACAAAAAGGCTGCGGCCATTGTGAAGGGGCCCCTGACGAGACCGCCATTGTCCCAGCTTTATTATCCATCTCCATCCTTGTCCCTTTGGCATCACTATTCACCATGATTAGCGCCTAAA
Source organism: Gastrophryne carolinensis (assembly GCA_027917425.1). NCBI lineage: Eukaryota > Metazoa > Chordata > Amphibia > Anura > Microhylidae > Gastrophryne > Gastrophryne carolinensis. The sequence continues at coordinate 509,785,521 of CM051236.1, read as the reverse complement.
GAGTTAAAAGTCGAAAATAACGACTTTGGTCTGCAATGTATTTCCTCGCTGTGTCCGTCCCTCCTGGTAATCATTGGTGTGATGCCCAACAGGCATGGCCAGCTCCAGGTCTATGTGGGCCCTTGGGCGGCATGGTCTCAGTCGGCCCCTTTGTGGTGAAGAGTCGCATCACATCACCGAGGGACGCCCCAAATCTGGATGCCCCCTAAGGATCATGCTCTTTGGACCAAAACTCTAGTTTTGGTCTACTTTGAACCGCAACAAACCCTTTTAACCCTGACCTTGGAGTCTAAATGAATCTAGATTCTCCTGATGGATATGTGTGAATCTAGATAGTCAAGTTTGATCGTCTTCTCGGAGGTACATCTGCGCGGTGGGCTCATGGTAAAGGTAAGAACAGCGGGCAATATGGAGGGGGGTCTACACGGCGGGGCACCCCAAACCAGAATGCCCCTGGGGCACAGATCAAAACCTGGGATAGTGTTTTAGTCCACTTTAAGTATCTTAGATGTCTTCAAAGTAGAGAGTTTCCCTACAATAGGGTTCCTCAGCCTTAACTTTATGTTTCTCCAATGTTCCTTCCGCTTCCCCGGTACGTACAAAGAGTTGACAACCTAGAAATGATGTATAGGGAGTCATTTAATGAGTTTTCTTCCTGTAATGCGGGAGGCAGGGACGGGTCCCAGCGAGTCACACAGAGTTCAGCAATCGGATTTTCATGGATTTGAAGGCTCGGCGTCAGACTTTGCTTGCGCGGAGCTTTTTTATTTTCGGCTTCATCATTTCTCCATCTATCCTCCCTCAAGTGTTTTCTGGATAAGCAGTTTTATGTCGGACAGGAGTTTCATAATGATGTGTGTGGGAGCACGGGCCTGGCCTGGGAACTTACAGACGAGGTGCCCAGCTAGCATTTTGCGAAGTTCCCTCAAGTCACCTGTAACTCGCTGCAGGGGGATGGGGGGTAAATATGTATTTTCTCATTCTACTCCATATCCACCTCCCACGCTTGTAAGGATACTTAAAGGAAAAGGGGAAAAAACTGCCTATAATGTTGGGCGAACCCCTAGAAGTTCGGGTTCGGCAAGCTCGGCCGAACTTTGAACTTCGGGTACCGACTAGTGATGGGTGAACCCGATCTGCAAACTTTGGGTTTCTACAGAACTTTGCGAGTTTGGGCTCCCAAACCCCAACGCAGACCTAAGCCAGAAGTCTATGTTCGAGTTACTAATACTACTAATAAAAATACTACTACTGCTACTACCACTAATATTAATGATAATAATAATAATAATTCATATTCATTGCAAAAAAGTAGAACAGTAAATATAATAATCACAATTTAATAAAAATTACGAATACTAATTACTAATATATATGTATAAACTTTTCTACATAATTTGTAATTATTATTATAAATTAGAAGAAAAGCATACTCCTACTAATAACGGCTTTTTATATAAAAGTAATTATATATTTTTAATTATATATATATATATATATATATATATATATATATATATATATATTTGTAATTAAGTATAATATTAATATATATATATATATATTGGTTTCTCTGCATTTTTTACGACACTGAATTGTAGCACTGTACTAATATTGGCTGGGATTTATTTTTGATTTTTTCTTGCACCCAATGTGTGAATATTTCTGGTCGCATATATATATATATATATATATATATATATATATATAGATAGATAGATAGATAGATAGATAGATAGATAGATAGATAGATATATATATATATATATATATATAGAGAGAGAGAGATATATACTTTTTATATAAAAGTAATTATATATTTTTAATTATATATATAAATATATATATTTTTTATTAATATATATATATATATATATATATATATATATATATTTTATTAATATATATATATATATATATATATATATATATATGTAATTAAGTATAATATATATATATACAGTATATATATATATATATATATATATATATATATATATATATATATATCCTAGTTCCCAGAACCTATTGTTTTCTCTGCATTTTTTACGACACTGAATTGTAGCACTGTACTAATATTTGCTGGGATTTATTTTTGACTTCTTCTTGCACCCAATGTGTGAATATTTCTGGTCGCAGCGGCCGTCAGCTGATCGCTCGCCATATGTTGGGACGGAAATCTCAAGCAACACATTTTCATAATTCTGGACATAAATGGAGAATATTTCGAGCATGAGCCAAAGCGATTGGGGGGGTGAGCAGCGAGGGACTAAGCGGTGAGGAGCGACTCTGCCATGTGGCTGATAGGAAAATGAGCGGCTTTCGGCGGCCGCTCTCAACGTCAGGCAGCAGAGGCTGGGAAAGGGAAGTTCCGGATATTAAACCAGACGAGTGACTCCGCTGCCACAATCGAAAATCAAAAAGTCACCGGTTCTGAAGGCGGCAAATCGTCATTTTCTAATTTAGAACATTTTGTATATGCGGATGATTTACATATCAGCGGTGCGCTTCACCTGATTATCCTCATCAGGCATTTGTGTGATTGGCACACCCCACCCCGTGCCACCCAACACAGCCAGCTGGGTGCCATCTGCGGCAGGCAGACATATTGGATAACTTTTCCCCTCGCAGGGATGCATCTTCTCTGCTCTGTTTAGTGGCATAACTATATGTGATGGGGCCCTGCTGAGAACATTAAATGGGGGCTTTTCATGGCTCATACAAATTAATGGAAAGATTCGCTCTCCAGCTGTAGCAGATAGTAAGAAATCCGGTGTCCGACCTGGTTAGTCCACAACCATGATGAATCCAAAATATAATGATGCCGGTCTGCACTCCCATAAAACATCCATTAATTGGCAAAAATCATTAAAAGCAGCCCATCAGTGCAAATGCAGGGATAAAACTGAACGCGTTTCGGGCGCGACCGCCTCTATTTTCAAATGTTTTTCATGGCTCATACAGTGATTCTGTCTTTTATCTCAGTTGGATGCAGCTACACAACAACAGACTGAAAATAGCAGAGACGAATGCTGCTTCTTTTCTCTAAATGATGCCAAGTGAGCAGAGATATATAAATAAGGTGGAGGATCAACAATGATGGGGCCCCTCCTGACCTTCTGGGCCCCGGTGCAGTCATACCCTCTGCAACCCCTCCCTTGGCTCTGTTCCCCCATAAGTGGCTTTGTATTGGCAGCAGGGCCTTGTAAAATTCACCCACTGTGCTTCTTTGGTTTCGTGCCCACCCTGACTCCTCTTCTCTGACTCCCCTGTGAAAGTGGCTACTGGCTAAAACGGGGAGGCTGATTCATTACTAACGCCAGATACCGGCAGATGAGCGTCTGTATAGCGGCGCTTAGAGTGACCGCTAGTAGACGCTCGTGTGCGTGTATCGTGCGCTGTAACAGAGCGTCTCAGACGCTGTAGTAAACTGGCCGGCATTGATTTAATGAAATGTGTGTTAGGAGCTCTAACAACAGTACAGCGCTGCAGGGAGCGACAGGCAGCGCCAGCTCAGTGCAACGGACTCTCAGCGGCTCACACCATATTCAACAAAAAAACAGACACACACACAGCGTCGGCGCTCTGGATCTGGTCGCTATAGCATAGCGCGCCAGACGCTGTGTGATTAAAGTCTGTTTTTGAACACATATCCACCAGTAACAAAGTGAAAACACATGGAATGACATTGTTATAACATTGAGACATTAATACTTTAGTGCCAGACCTGTAATGACAATTCTGCATAAAAATATAAAAAATCAAAAAAGTTTTCAAAAATGACTCTTTCTAGGCCAGGAGAGGTCACACAATTATTTGAGAGAAAAAAAAAAAAGAAAAACAAAAAACCCTGTTTAAACAGAAGAAAAGAAACGTCATTTGAAATGGGAGAGCGACACTGAGCGACAGGTAATACCAGACGCTCTGGAAGCTAGAGCTCCGGCGCTATACACTGAGCTGTCTGTAATGGTGAATTGGACGCTACATGGCGCTGTTAGAGTCACTCACCAGATTCGCTTTCATAAATGTGGTTTTGTGTACAACGCCCGGCGTTCACCAGACGCTGCCTGCCGCTACGAGGCGCTATCCCTTGATGAGTAACCCCCATAATCCAAGTAATAGGTGTAATAATAAAGGCAAACAAAGTAAATCTAGACAGTATAACACAAGAGAATAGCAGGAGTCTGTGGGACAGGTCCACCCAGGGCCATTTCTAACGGCGGGCAAGCCCCTAGTGCAGTGATACTCAACTGGCGGACCAGGGTCTGAATGTGGACCTCGGTGCCAGATTTCCGGACCCCTGCCCTGACAGCACTGCACTCAGTTGCTTCTGTATTGTGGTGCTCAGAGCTGCCCCTTAATGTAGTGCTTAGTCTTCCTGCCAGTGTCATGGCTCCCGGCACCTAGCATTGCAATATGAAGTACTGCGCGGGCGGGAAGGGGCATTGAAAGGTCCAAGCAGCTGTTTTTAGTTTTGCCTGGGGAATCTATAGCCCCTCCCCCAGTGTGCTGATTTATAACTATCCACCCCCTAGGGTTTCAGGGTTTCCGATCAGTGAAGCAAGGAGGCACAGTCGATTGATCCAAGAAGATCTTCCGCTACCAAGAAGCTCTGGAAGGCACCTAAAAATCCCTTTGTTTTAAAGGGGTGAAATGCGTTGGGACTCAACATTTTAATGGATAGCCACTGAAAAGCTGCTTTATTTTTAGCTACTATTCCATTTTTTTCACCTTAAGGCAAGTCACCTTTAAGTGATTTCACTACAACCAACTATTGCACCCGAGTCTGTTAAATTAGCACCGATATGAACCATAATCCCATGTACCAGTTCAGAGAATAATTTCATATGGGATGTCACTCGTATCGGTCCTCGATGGAGACAGATGCTGCCCCCGCTGCTTCAGTATGAAGAATTTACCCCATCGCGGCTCCTTCATTGCTGAAAAGATGACAGAGATGACGCTAATAATTTAAAATGAAAGGTTAGTAGGTGCCCGCCGCGGCATCTGTTCCCTCATCCGGCGACGAGATTTCCCATTAGAGATAATGTGATTTGCTAAGGCTTCCATTTCGGCGGCGTCCTCGCACGAACATAAAAATCATGAGGAAGAAACAAAAGACGGAAATGTCTAATCAAGATTCGTACGCAATTATCACCGCGGGGGGAATCGTAGACCCAATATCGCTCTCCCGCGGAAAATGACTTACTGCTGCAACCGCTGCGACTCCTGACAAAAGCCATCTATTGTCTCTGCTAAAATGGTGGCCACGGGCCATCACTTCGGGAAGAGTAAAGGAGGTTTGTTCTTCGGCAGAGAGAAGGAATTATTTGGAATGTCGGAAGCTTGGGTACATTGGATGAAAACAAGAAAATAATTAGAGGATCTCTGAACACGAGTCAGGTTCTGGTGGACAAAACTTCATACAACAAAATTAATCTTTACTGATCAAGAGTGGTGATGGTCTTTGGGTCTACAGTCAACATGGATCTTGACGATTGGATCAAAATAACTTACTGATCAAGAGTGGTGATGGCCTTTGTGTCTACAGTCAACATGGATCTTGACGATTGGATCAAAATAACTTACTGATCAAGAGTGGTGATGGTCTTTGGGTCTACAGTCAACATGGATCTTGACGATTGGATCAAAATAACTTACTGATCAAGAGTGGTGATGGTCTTTGGGTCTACAGTCAACATGGATCTTGACGATTGGATCAAAATAACTTACTGATCAAGAGTGGTGATGGCCTTTGTGTCTACATTCAACATGGATCTTGACGATTGGATCAAAATAACTTACTGATCAAGAGTGGTGATGGCCTTTGTGTCTACATTCAACATGGATCTTGACGCTTGAATCCGATTCGCCTCATCCAGGGATAACGGTAATATCTGGATTAAATCCAGCAGGGGGCATTCTGGCCACCGCTATCCTGTGAACTGGTATGGTGAGTCCCTTGGACCCCTTACCAGTTCACAAACAGTGAAATACAGTTAGAAATGTCCTGTCTCCACCCGTCCGTGTCTCCTCTGTGGGTATACAGAGTTAGGGACTCCCTCTTGGTCCAGCGGGCTGTCATCTTCTGATGCCATAGCCGGCTTTTGCAGCCAATTTGCCGGGGTCTGGTGTGAAGAGAGATACAGGTCCTCCCTACCTTTACCTTGGCATCCAGCCAAGGGTAAGGGCTGGGCCCCAGGGAGGGAACTTTTTATACCCCAACGGTGGAGCCTCTGTGGAATCCCCAGTGAAAAGATTTCCAGGGGTATGCTCATCCAGGCCCCTCCCCTCCAGGGGCATATCGTCCTCTAAATTCAAATACATTAGTTGACCAAACATGGCCTCTACAATTCTCTACAGACAAATGACTGCTGCTAAAGAGTTCTATTCCCAACCGAGAAAATTGAGTTTGACCAAAATTTTACCAAAATTTTACCAGTTTTGGCTAAACCGAACCGCTCTGAGGATTTCTGTCACCTTTACTCTCATTCAAACCCCACATTCACTCCCTAGCCACCTTCTGTCGCCTCCAACTCAAAACCATCTCCTGCATCCGTCCCTTCCTCCCAGCTGACACCACTAAAATGTTAGTGCATGCCCTGGTCATCTCCCGACTGGTCAACTCCTTTGTGACTTACCAACTAACAGACTGGCACCCCTCCAATCTATCCTGAACTCTGCTGCTCGTCTCATCCATCTCTCCTCTCACTCCTCCAGTTCTGCTACACTCTGCCAATCCCTACACTGGCTGTCAGGCCCACAGCGAATCCTGTTCAAAGCTCTCACCTACAAAGCTCTCTCCAACCAGGCCCCTCCCTACATCTCATCTCTAATCCAACAATATCGACCTAGACGCAGCCGCCGCTCTGCTGCTGACCTTCTCCTGTCCTCCACCCTGGTCACCTCCTCTCACGCCCGCCTCCAGGACTTCTCACGTGCTACTCCAATCTTCTGGAAAGCCCTTCCCCACCCAATCCACCACACCACAACTCTCAAAGCTTTCAAAGATGCCCTTAAAGCTCACCTATTCAGACAAGCATACAATCTGGCTTAAGCAATTCTCTAAAGCACACATGCCACAAAGCTCAATACTGACTGTTTGCGGTCCCTCCCTCTCGTCTCCACCCCTCATCCTTTAGACTGTAAGCTCACAAGGGCCGGGCTCTCTCTCCTATTGTATCTTGTACTCAGAATATCCATTGTCAACTCTGTAACACTGCATCTGAAATAGTCTATGCACTGTATGTTTCTACCCTGTCTGTAATTACTACTTTGAACAGCGCTACGGAAGATGATGGCGCTATATAAATAAACAATAATAATAATAATAATAATAATTTCTGTGTTGCATTACAAATAAACCTCATAGAAACATAGAAACATAGAAGGTTGACGGCAGAAGGAGACCATACGGTCCATCTAGTCTGCCCTTATGTGTATACTGTATGTTCTCTGTATCTTAGGATAGATGGAGGCTTATCCCAGGCATGTTTACATTCAGTGACTGTTTATTTTTTAACTACCTCTGCTGGCAGTTTGTTCCAAGCATCTACTACTCTTTCTGTAAAATAATATTTTCTAACATTGCTCCTGATCTTCCCCCTGACTAGCTTCAGGTTGGGCCACTTGTTCTATCATTAAGCTTCTTCTTAAAAACACTTCCCTCCTGAACCTTATTCCATTGTTTTACATATATAAAGGTCTCCATCATGTCCCCCTCTCCCTTCTTTCCTCCAGACTGTACAGATTAAGTTCTTTAAGTCTCTCCTGATAAGTTTTAAGTTTAAGTCCTTCCACCTCCATCACACTCTATCACACTCCAGAGGGTGGAGAGAGTTCATTTGACTTAAACTTTTCCAACATTTAGAACTGAACCAATATGGCAAAATCCTGGACAAAACAAATACTCAAACATCTTTTTAAAGCAGCATATTTATTGGGGTAAGTTAGAGGTTTAATATAAAAATTATAACTTTGCCCACTAGTAACTGAAACAGTTTCTTTGGCTTTCAATGTCTCACTACCAGCTATCACCACCCAGCCAGCCGACCTCACCCTCAGCAGAAAGGCCTGTGGGCTCCTAAGCCTCTATCCACTGAGATGACACATAAGAGGGTTGATTGATGGTCATGCGCCTATGCAGTTACGCATGTTTTTTTTTGAGCGCCAAGTCCCGGACTATCTGCGCAAGAGCCTCCATCACACTTACATACCTCCAAAATGTCCCTGACTTGGAGGGACCGTCCCTTTTCAGGGTGGGAAAGAGGGACAATTTGTAAATGAAGCCACGCCCCCTCATAGATAGGAAGTAACAGTTACAACAATAGAAACACTTGGGCCAATGAATCATTTATTACTGCAGATCTGCATGTTACACCTCAAAAGTATGTAAATGAAACCACATCCCCTTATTGAGGGATGGATGAAGCCACGCCCCCACTGAGGAATGGGTGAAGCCACGCCCCCTCACTGAAGGGTGGATGAAGCCACGTCCCCTTATTGAGGGATGGATGAAGCCACGTCCCCATTGAGGAATGGGTGAAGCCACGCCCCCTCATTGAAGGGTGGATGAAGCCACGTCCCCTTATTGAGGGATGGATGAAGCCACGCCCCATTGAGGAATGGGTGAAGCCACGCCCCCCACTGAGGAATGGCTAGGAGATAAGGTGTAACAGTTAAAATAATAGAAATACTTTGATCAGTCAAATGAATCATTTATTGCTGCAGATCTGCATGTTACACCTCAAAGAGGGACAAATGAGAACAACGAGGGACAGGGGGACATTGACTCAAAAGAGGGACAGTGCCTCCAATCAGGGACACTTGGGAGGTATGCAAAAAGCCTAAATGTAAGTGACTCTCTTTACCCCCCCCCCCCCCCCCCCCCCAATTTCATCAAACTTCTTTCTTCACATATGTTAAATCTTTTCCCCGTTTTGTCGGTCGCTCACAGTTCTAATTAAACTGAGATTTCTCCAGTTGAATCATTCCGCCATCCTGAGCTCCATTTGCATTGTTAATGTTTTTTTTCGTGAAACAAAAGGTGTGTAAAATACCTCTCCAGAAGCCGGAGACAGAAGGTAAGAAAGCTGCATCGATTTTCATGACATTTACATCTTATTAGGCGATAATGAGAATATTTACAGAAACAGCCGGAAAAGTTTTACCAGCGTGACGCGCCTCTCCACGATGCAATCATCCAAAAACTTCACAATTTACATCTTACATTTTTTCCCTTCCCATTACAGTGGAGCATTTATCTCCCTTCCTGTATTTAGGATAAATGTGGCCAGGGACTGCATAAAGAGTTATGGTGGAGGTAATTAAAGCGGACCAAAACCCAGGATTTTGACTATCCTGAGTTTTGGTCATTTCCCCGCTGTGTGAATCCCCCCCCAGATCACCGATGCCAACTCACGTCAAGCCGCTGACGTCACATCGTCGGAGCCAGCGTCTAAAGCCAGCGTCCCTCGAGTGCGCTGATGCCGCATCCCCTACTTCTCTAACAGGGAGCATACCCGTGCGGCCATTCGCAAATGCCTGGCGCTGGCACGCACCCTGCTAGAGGGATAGCGGGGATGCAGCTGTGGCTCGCACATGCGCCGTTGGACCAGGAAACAAGGTAAGTGTATGGGGCGACCTGGGGGGTTTCACACAGCAAATGTTTTGTTTTGCTTAGACAACTTGATCTATTTCCCAGAAAGATGTTCCCTATCAGTTGCAAGAGCCCTATTCTGGGTGGAGGCGCAGGCACACCAAACATCTAACTCACTCTTCCATTCATCGAAGGCTCATCTTTTCTTTGTTACCAACAGTAGACAAACAAGAAAAAAAAAAAAAAAAAGGGTCCCGCACAGCACAAGGTGCTGGCTGGGGGAGCACCTGCCACCCGGGTCGGGTGTACCTAAATACAGAAAAGAGAAGTGGACTGCCAGCACAGACCACAAATGCTCCCACTTATATAATACAGCCGCACACTAAAGACTATATAAAAACAGATCAATACTTTATTAAATTAATACATCCTGATGAAGTGGTGTTAGGATTACCCGCCACGCAACACGTCGGTGGGGTCAAGTTGCGGACACCTAAAATGGACCTAGACCGTGTATTGGGTAACGTTTGTTGCTATAGGTATCTTTAAGATTGATCAGTTGTTGCCAGTATCTCTGCATTGCATGCCTTGGAATATCAGCCCTTTTCTATTATATTATTGCACTACGCACTGAGCACTTTACTTCAGCACAATATTAGTGCACTTTTGTGCACATATAGGGACACTCTGTCCCCTCATTTATCTTTGATTGCAGATTTTGCACATACTAAGCTTTGGCACATTACTGTTCTTCTATATTGGGAGACCCCATGGCATTCAACGGCAGAGTATGGCATTTATTAAGTATACCTTCTATTGTGATTAGGTGATTATTAGTCTAGCAAGGTCCACCTTACCTCCGCAAAAGTTTTTAAATTGTTTTAATGGGTTCATTTGTGGCTTTTGCCCTGATGTAATGCTTGGATTACTTTGTTAGCAACAGGTTAGCGCCATAGCCTGTCTTGAGTGGGGAGCTCACCCCTGGGCAGGGTGAATTGTGTTAGAATGGGGATTTAATAATGTGTATAGTTTAGAAGTAAATACTTAGGTAGGCCACTAGAGGCCCCCATAGGATTAGAAATAGAATAAGTAGCGTAGTTTGGTAGGTTTTGCCATTAGCGGAATAGACCATAGGGAGAGCTGTGGAGCTTCTAAAGCAGGGGTGGGCAATTTTTTCCATGGGGCCACATGAGAAACTAAAAATATTGTGGAGGGCCGGGCCAATTCTGCATAATATTAATTGTATTTCTTCATAAAAAGCAGTAAATTCTTTTGGAAAACCCGGCATTCAGCATCTACCTTTCTTTTTTTAGCAGACATTTTGAGGGCTAAAGTCCTCTTGTGACAAGGATCATGTGCACTTAGCTGACAACTGGAGGGGAGGGTGATAGCGGTTGGTAGGATCCACAGAAAGGGGGGATATCGCCCCACAGATGTCAGCAGCTCACTCTTCCACCACACTGGGCAGAGCAAATGCAGCCCCACTTCCCTTACTCTCCTTCCCCTTAAGCTTAGCAGCAGCTCGAGGATGGCTTCCAGTCAGGGCACTTATGAGTCCCGCCCCTCCACCCAGGCAAGATGGCGCCGGAGCCTTCTCCTCCCCTGGTTGGGCTCCTCTTCACTGTTGGGTGCCCGCCCGTCCCTTTTCGCAGCGGGTAGGCGCCTCCCGCACTGTACACAGGCGATCACTTAAGCAGCAGCCGATCTGAGTAGGGAAGAACGCGAGGAAGGGAGAACGTGCCAGACCCGACGAGCCAAGCGGGCGATCGGCTGCTGTACATTGCGGGCGCCAACCCGCTGCGCAGATGGACGGGCGGGCCCTTGCAGGCAGCACGAACGGAGGGACTCCGTCAGCCAGCTCAGCCCGGGCCGGTCAGAGGCAATCAAAGGGCCGTATACGGCCCCGGGCCTTACAATGCCCAGGTCTGTTCTAAAGAGTTCCAGTTCCAGAGGGCATGGGAATAGAGCCCCGGAAGAGAAACCACCATGAAAAGCTAAGTACCTGATCCATGGTTTGCCAAGGTCCGGCTGGACCTATGAGAAGGTGAAGGGGCAGGTGGAGTGCTCCACACAAATTAACTCTGAAAGTAGTTATTGGTTGCTGGGAGCAGTAATTCCTCTGCTTCAAATGTTTTGTTTTGCTTAGACAACTTGATCTCTTTCCCAGAAAGATGTTCCCTATTAGTTGCAATGGCCCTATTCTGGGTGGAGGCACAGGCACACCAAACATTTAGCTCACTCTTCCACTCAGCAAAGGCTCAGCTTCTCTTTGTTGCCAATAGGTTAGCGTCATAGCCTGTCTTGAGTGGGATGTTTACCATCACTTACCCCCCCCCCCAAAACAGCACTACACAGACCCAACAACTGGTGGCAAAACAGGGAAGACACCGGACCGGAAAGACACCACCAATCTTCACATTTAGTAAGTTAAGTGAAACAAGTCTGACTTCCTGGAATAGGTTATCGCATCGTGTTTCCTAGCGAAACACGCTAAACAGATGCAAAAAGTGATTGCCCTCACCCCGCAAAACCTTTGCCGCGCTGCCGGTTAGGGATTGAATAGGCTGTAATTGTGCATGAAATCACCATTTCAAATCACCAAATGGGAGCCGGATGAATTTGCCTTGCCTGGTAACGTCTACCCTCACCTCTTGAAGCCCCGGATCATGTCATTTAATTTGTATTCACTCTCGGCAGCTACATGAGACTGATTACCTCCAATGTGCATGGATGCAGCCGGGAAATAAATAGGCGCGTACACAATTTATTCACACCTCAGTAAATTGAGACAGAAATTACCATTGTTAGGAGGCTTGGTTGAATTTTTTGTCAGAGTTCGAGCTGATTTTCTCAAACGTTCGCCGATTGGGGAAAAAAAAAAAAGTTCTGCTGCTCCCTCTGGGCTTTAGATTGACAAACGAGTGCTGTGCCTGTCTCTAATGATTGATTAATGGGAGTATAAACTGTCAGACTCATACCTATCGGCTCATTTATAAATAATGATAACAATTATTATGCAATATATACAATAAGATAAGACTGGCCAGAAAGTTATAGTTCCAATATTTTTTAGTGTGTTGGAGTTAAAACCTCCCCTGGATTTTATGATCACTCACATCCTCTTTCGGCTGTGCATGGCCATGCTAGCCACAAATGAATGGCTGTGGGTGGCTGCGAGTGATGACGTGGGGGGAGGGGGATCAAAAAAACGTTGGGATAGTGAAAATCCACCGGATTTTGGTCCACTAAACCCAAAACAAGAGCAAAAATTGCACTTACCTGCTCTCCTACACAGCAACTTCAGCCCTGTCTGCCGCTAGGAAACCTCCCAGTTTCTGAGAATGAGGGTGGCAGTGGCCTGCAGCTTCCACCATTCTCACTGGTCCCTGTGCGCCGTCCAATCATTGCGGTGGAGGGATTTGTCTGCCCCACCCCTTCATTGCAATGAAGACCAAAACCCATCTTAGCTGGCTCTGGAATCTAAAAAACTCCAGCATCGTCCAATTCCTCTCCCCGTGGCATCCCACCAGCCAGCACTAGGAGTGTCCTCACTCATGGGAGCTGGCGGCCATCTTTTTGTAGCCCTGGCTGGGCCCCGTTGGAAATGCTGCTTCCGCCACTGCAGACAGAAGAGGATCAGGGCTCAGGTGATTTACAGCAGCTTCCTGCTGATGCAACTTTAGGTGAAGCAGGTTGATGGGCCATCATGCAGCTTCCCCTTGTTCTGGCTGAAGTCCGCGTTTGGGTTTGGGAACCTGAACTCGCAGAGTCCAGTACGAACCCAAAATTTGCGGTTCGGTTTTACCCATCTCAGCAGTCGGTATCAGTTTCCACCCCCTATTGGGGGCCTACAGATAGAAGCAAATGAGGGAGATGGAATAATAGGACTATACTGATGGTAATATACGTTTGGCCGTCCTATCTGTTACACTGACAGCCTGGTGAGTTACAGAACGCTATCATAGATCAGCACAGTAATTGAAATTATGGCATAGTGGACTGGCTCTGATTGTCTGTCGGTCATGGATCAATAGCGCTTGGAGTCCGGTGACTTTTATGAGGCCGGTAATGGGGCGGCCTGGCTAACGTGTAACAGACGATTAGTAAGAGCCATGGTAATCAAGAACTTTGTATAAATGCCACATCTTCTGCCGGCTACATTGCAGACAGAGTCAGCATCGGCTGGTTTGGGCATGCGCAGGGGACCCCCATAAATATTCAGCACAGTCATTTTGGAAGATCACCAGATGCGTTTCCAGCAAATTCATTGGTTTCACTTCATACTCATCAAAAGGTTTATTTTTATCATAATATTTGCACATTAATATTATATATATATATATATATATATATATATATATATATATATATATATTTATTTATATTATTTTATTATGGCATTATTATTATTTTTTATATTTTATATACTTTTTATATTTTATTATTACTATTATTATTATATTATAAATAATAACAATAATGATATTTATTTACAAAGCGCCAACATACAGTATTTCACAGTGCTTTAGAAACCAGAGGGTTTAAAGTGGACCAAAACCCCGGATTTTGACTATTCTGGGTTTTGGTCCTTGCTCCTGGGGCAAGGGGTATTCCGCTGTGTGAAACCCCCCAGGTCACCGAAACCAACTCGCCTCTTCCTGGTCCTACGGCGCATGCACGGCCTCTCGTCCAGTCAGCGCGCTCTGATCCACTTCCACCCCTTCGTCCAGGAGCTCATTTAATCATGCCTCCCAACTGTCCCGATTCCTCCGCGAATGCCCCGATTTCCCCCCGTGATCCCGCGGTCCCGGAACGGTAATTAATGTCCCGGGTCGCCCTGCGCCGTGGCAGTGTGCCTAATGTGGCCATGGCGCCAGGGCAGCGGCGCGCCGTGCGCCTTCTGAACAGACGTTCCCCGGCCGCAAAACTGCAGAGACTTGCGGGCGCGGCGAGAGGTGAGACGTCCAGGGTGGGAGCAAGGGGGAGGTGAAGAGACTTCTGCGCGGGCTGTCGGATACGCGGCGGGGGTTGGAAAGAAACTTACAGCAAAGATGAACCTTGCAGGCGGGCTGGAGGAGCTGCTGTCAATCTGCCAGCAGCGGGGCGGGGAAGACGTTCTTATGAGCGGGGGCCAGCAAGTTTAGACCCCGCCCAGAAATACGTCTAGCCCGCCCCCTGCTCCCAGATAGGCTGAGAAAAGAAAAGAACTATTAAAATCTCCAGCCCCCAAATCCAGAAGAACGAGTGGAAGGCTGGCTGGAAAGAAAGCAGTCATTGAAATACACAAGGCGGCTTCAAGAGCAGCAAAGCAATGAAGATGTCAACTCCCTGCTGAATGGTAAATAGATAAGCACACCTCATCACCTCAGAAAAAATGCCTAATGTTCATGATAACCTAACAGCCAATAAAAGTGTTGCATGCCCCACCTGTGGGGAGACCTTAATGGATGAGAAAGCTTGCTTACAACATTCACATCAGGTTCACAATAGCTCTGAGAAGATCCATCAGTGTGCCATTTGCAGCCAGACTTTGCGTCACTTTCCATGCAAGCTCTGTGGCAAAATGTTTAAAAGTAAAAAAGACATCAGGAGGCACATCTTGCAAGTCCACGAGGGCAGAGGGGAAAGACATTTCTGCAAAGAGTGCGGGAAGGGCTTGAGCTCCAAGACTGCTTTAAGACTTCATGAAAGGACACACACGGGGAACAAGCCCTTTAAGTGTTCAATATGCAGTGCCAGGTTTTCCCAGACATCTGCCCTAAAAACATATATGAAGTAGGTGCAAACAAACTCAAACAATAAAACAACTATAAACAACACTCCTGTGGTTAGGCTATAAAATGCTTTTTCTTTGGTGGGGAAGGCTTTGGAACACTTTATAAATGTATATTTCTTTCTGCTTGCGTTGAAGTGGACCAAGGGTCAGCTGATTCCCTCCTCCTGGAGCATCCCTACCTTGGATGCCCCACTGTGTGAAACTTCCCAGTTCACCCACCGTTCCTACCTTTCCGTCAATCCCATGGCACATGCACAGCTGTCATCACTTGCATCCCTTCTAGGAAGGTTGCAAGTCTTGCAGCATGCCGCCGATGTGTGTGGCTTGGATTCCATTCAGCTTCTCCAGCTGCACATTAAAATGCATGGCCGGTGAAGCTGATTGGATGAGCTGCTGTGCATGCATGTGCATTTGTGTCAATGGTTGGAAAATATGGTGTGGTTGGGGGTGTGGCAATGGGTGTGGCTGGGGGTGTGGCTTGTCCCTCTTTCATATCTATAGAAGTTGGGAGGTATGATTTAATATGCGTGGATCCGAGCGCGCTGACGCCCGCATCCCCCGATACACTCTGACAGGGAGCGTTCAGGCGCCGGCCATTCACAAATACTTGACGCGGGTACACTTCTCACGAAAAAGGATAGCCAGGATGCGGGAGCTGCATGCACATGCACCATTGGACCGGTAAAGAAGGTGAGTTCATGGGCGACCTGGGGGGTTTCACACAGCGGGGCACAGTACTTAAAGCAGAGCAAAACACAGGATTTTGACTTTATCGTGTGGTGTCCTGCGGTGAGGGTGTTGGTGGCTGCTTGCGCCACTGGTATCTGACAGGCTGGGAAAGCAGGTGATGTGGCAGCGCGCCCTCCCCATTGTAAATAATCAGAGGCATTTAACGAAGGCCAAGCGGCTCTGATTGGACGGGAGCCCGTGCATGCGGAGTGGGGAACGGAGAGTTTTTACGTGCGCCCTGGGGTGTTTCACACAGCAGGGCATCCCAATTCGGCATGCCCCAGGGAAAAGCCAGTAGCCAGCCCTGGAATGTTTTCGATTCCAGGCAGAACGCTGGTGGGTTTTGTTCAGCTTTAAGGACGAAAGATAAAAGAAAAAAAGAAAGAAATAGGGGAAGGACACAGGGAAAATAAAGAGAGTTGTAAAAAGTAAGTGAGAAGAATAAGGCCGGCCCGGTTTGGGACCTTAGGAGGGGGCCAAGGCCTAGATACTTATTCCATAGGGATCAATCAGGAGTGTGTCAGCTTCTTTCCAGGAAGGAAGACTGTGCGTTGGTAGTTAGTTTGAAGAATATCTGTAAGAGACTCGTACCCGTCCCCGACTGCCCCCCTATACTTGCATACACAGGACGCCATTGGTCCCAGAAGAACCTGCTCTGATGGAGCGGGCAAGAGTGGGTTACATATTGTATAAGAGCGAGCTAGGTATTCGCTTCTCTCTGTCTGTATTAAAAGCAGATTGATTTTAACGACTTGTCACTAGAAATCAAAACAGGCCTTTGCACTATAATGGATTCCCATCTACGTGTGTAATTTTTGTAATTTTCTCCTTCACAGTGAAGTGTGATTGAGTTTCGACGACCACTCGGCGATCGTGGCATAATTAGCGGATCAGCCCACACAGGCCGCCCTATTCAAACCTGTTAACCTGCCTGGATTAAGCTTTGTAGGTACAGTAATGAAGTACAGCACAAGCAGGATAGGAATAGGTGGAGAGCTCTAAGGGCTGAAAAAACCATCAGGGCCGCATGGCCATAACCTGTCCATTGCCATCAATAGAGTCCAGCCAGGTCCATGTGACAGTGTCCCTTTTATTGCATGCATACCTTCCAAGCGTCTCTAATTTGGAGGGACTTTTGAGTCCATGTCCCCCTGTTCCTTGTTGTTCTCAGTTGCCCCTCTTTGAGGTTTAACCTGCAGATCTGCATCAATAAATGATTCATTTGTTTATTTAAAATGTTTATATTGTTTTATATAATGTTTATATCTCCTATCCATGCCTCAGCAAGGGGGCGTGGCCTCATTTAACAAATGTCCATAAAACGTTGGTAGGTATGTGCATGGATGCTTCGTTATACACATGCAGAGAGGTTATGGAGGATGTCATTTTGCATGGGTGGGACACAGGGAGGTATAATGCCCATTAGTAGGTATTGGGGCCCCCGGGTGGCAGGCGTGGGTCACAGTGTGATACTGCGTGTCCAAGGCTACAGGGTTATAGAAGTACCCCATTGTACTATGGGTGGGTGAAAATAAGTTACAAAGTGTTTACCTGGATGCTATGGGTATGAGGGTAACATAGTGAGGATGGGAGTGGCTGGTGGGCAGAAGACAAAGGGTGACCATAGGAGGTAAGGGCATTGGGTGGGAAAAAGGTGAAATGGCGAAGACAGGAGTGAAGGGTTTCCGATGGTACGAAGGAAGGGAAAATGATATGTATTCAGTAGACACAGGGGGATATGGAGATGAAGGGTGTGGCTGGTGCTGGTGGGCAGAGGGACAAATGGCGACTAAGGGAATTAAGAGCATTGGATGGGCATGGGGGGGCAATGATGATAAGAGTGGAGGTTGCTAGTTTGGTGAAGGAGGAAATTGTGATGATGGGAGAACATGGTGTTGGGTGTGTAGACGGGGAATTGGTGATGATGGCAGTAGAGAGTGTCTGGGGGGGCAGCGGGGGAAAACTTGCGATTGTGGAAATGGAGGCTGACCAGTGGAAGAAAGGGTGATGATGGTAGTAAAGGCTGTTGGATGGGCAGTAGAGGGAGGTTGTCATGTTGGAAGTAGAGGGTGTACGGTGGGCAGGAGGGGGAACTAGTGATGATGGGAGTAAAGTGTGTTGGGTGGGTAGAGGGGGAAATGGTAATATTGGGAGTGAAGAGTGTCTGCTGGGCAGGAGGGCAAAATGGTGATGATGGGAGTGGAGGGTGTTAGTTGGACAGAGGGAGAAAGGGTGATTATGGGAGTGGAGGCGGTTTGGGGGGCAGTAGATGGAAATTTTCATTATGGTAATGGAGGATGTCTGGTGGACAGTAGGTGGCAATTCTAATGCTGGAGGTTGAGGGTGTCTGGTGAGCAGCAGGGTGAAATTGAAATTAGTTGGACAGAGGGAGAAAGGGTGATGATGGGAGTGGAGGCTGTTGGGTGGGCAATAGAGGGAAATTTTCATGATCATAATGGTAGGTGTCTGGTGGACAGTAGAGGACAATTGTAATGCTGGAGATTGAGGATGTCTGGTGGGCAGTAGGGCAAAATTGTAATGATGGGGTGGAGGGTGTTCGGTGAATAGTAGGGTGAAATTGTAATGCTGGGGGTGGAGGGTGTTGGGTGGACAGGAGGGGAAACTGGTGATGCTGGAAGTGGAGGGTATCTGGTGGGCAGTAGGATGAAATTGCAATGGGGGGAAAATGATGATGATGGGGTGGAGATTGTCCAGTGGGCAGTAGACTGAAATTGAAATTAGTTGGACAGAGGGATAAAGGGTGATGATGGGCGTGGAGACTGTTGGGTGGGCAGTAGCAATTTTCATGATGATAGTAGAGTGTGTCTGGTGGACAGTAGGGGGCAATTGTAATGCTGGTGACTGAGGGTGTCTGATGAGGCAGAAGTGCAAAATTGTAATGATGGGGGTGAAGGGTGATGGGTGGGCAGTAGGGCGAATAATGCTGGGGGTGAAGGGTGTTGAGTGGGCAGGAGGGGAAACTGGTAATGATGGAAGTGAAGGGTGAGCAGTAGGGTGGTGGGCAAGAGGGTGAAATTGCAATGATGTGGGTGGAGGGTATTGGGTGGGCAGGAGGGGAAAATGATGATGGGATGGAGGTTGTCCGGTGGGCAGTAGACTTCAATTAAAATTAGTTGGACAGAGGGAGAAAGGGTGATGATGGGAGTGGAGGCTGTTGGGTGGGCAGAAGAGGGAAATTTTCATGCATGATAATGGAGGGTGTCTGATGGACAGTAGGGGCAATTGTAATGCTGGGGTTGAGAGTGTCTGGTCGGCAGTAGCGCAATATTGTAATGAAGGGGTTGAAGGCTGTTGGGTGGGCAGAGAGGGAAGCGGCGATGATGGGATTTCTCTTTGCCGGTAAGCGAGATGGCAGCTATTTCAGGAAAGCAGCCATATTGGTGGCTCCTGACATGTAGTTAAATGAACAACTTCTTGCCGACTCCGGGAAAAAAGAGGCCTTGGGAAAGCGCAGTTAATAAGACCATTTGTTTCTCCTGTCGTACGCTGCCCCGGTAGCCATTGCTCATGTTCTGCGTCTCCCTTCCAGCTTTCCTGCAGAGAGCTATTAGTGCAGAGGCTATTGGAGGAAAATAAAGCCATCTGGTTCAGTGACTACTGCCCACCTCCCCTGAGGCCTCCAGGTCCTACGCTTAGGTTGTAGCATCTGGGGGGGGGGGGGGGGGGGGGGCTTGATGTAAAAGCTGCCCAGGCCACTGCAGTTCTTTTTTTATTCGACCAGATCCCTAAAATCCCGGCATTGCTGGTACCTAACCCGATTGGCAAAGAGCAACTTTTTTATTTTGCCTAGAGAGGGTGAGGGTTAGACTCACTGTTGTGTTTTTAGCATTGCACGTGACCCCTAACAGAGTGATTTCGTCTCTTTCTCTGATTTTAACACCCATGGCTTAAGAGAGACCTCCAATCAACCACTTCATCCCTCACCCCTAAAGCCCCCTTCACACCTGAGCACTTGCCTGTGATAGCATGCAAACTTGATGTCCTTACAATTGCCGTCATAGCTAACTATGGGCCCATTCATGCCCACGTTCATACCCGTGTTTGGCCATACAAGTGGCATTTCTACTGTGATCGTGCATGCAATAGCGCAACAGGAAATATCAATCGCAAGCATAATTACTATAAAAACGCTCCATAAATTGCGGGTGCACAAGCGGACGCATTGTGATAGAGATAATCGATATCGCTGAGCATTGCCGAGGTAGGAAGCCGGCCTAAGAATCATGATTTGGATGCCGATCCACAAAAATCCTCTTAGAAGCCCAAAACTGGGCATTTCTGGTCACTTCTACTTCTAATGCCCAAAACTGGCCATTTCCACGTACACAGGGCCTCCACCAACCTGGGTTATGGTCTGGTCCAGGAGTTTTTTCAGTCTTTGATCTGACGGGCAGCGGGGCCGGCAACAAAGCTATCGGCGGCATGGGGCCTGGGAGTACTTGGGCACACCTTTTTTTCTTTTTGCAAACCCAAAGCCACCACAGGGCAGGACGGAGAGTCTAGAGCAGCAAAGCCGCCGCCAGCAACGCTACAGTGATGGGTGCAGAGCTGTCACTGCACATAAGCCACCAAGCACAGCCGCTGGCAGCTCAATGCAGGGAACCAGCCGGGCGACTACACTACCCCCCACCCAGAATGGCAAAGCAGGAGTTCCCGAGCAGCACGCACCCGCACAAGGGGGGCACAAGGGACTCGATCTGACCTTCCAGTAAGTAGGCGGGTGCCAGACAGTTACTTGGCTGGACTATTATTTTAAAGGAAAAAAAAATACTGTATTTGGGGCCTCCACCAGATTTTGTACCCAGGGACCTCCACCACACTTAACCTGACCCTGATTTTAAGACAAATTTTCTTTGGTTGCCGATCCCTCCAACCTCATCCCATGTGGTGGTTCAGACAGGATGGCGTTCCCTGCCGATGGGGCTTAGCACAGTGGCTCCGGTTCCTGATTCCCTTTAAGTTGGCCATAAGAATTTTAAAGCTAAGATGCGGGAAGATAATTTGCGGGTCTCTGGGAGTAATCATTCTCTGTAATAGGACGGGACTGACCGAGAGATGACTCGCACCCCGCTGGGATTCCTAAAGCAGCTGGTCAAGGACAAGAAGCGGCTTCCTGTTATGGAGGAGCGACCGAGCCCGACAGCAGGGGGGCAGATATATATATATAGAGATGGAGCAGGAGACATGCAATGTTCAGAGCGAGTTTGTGGTAAATCAGCACTTCCCTACATACTGTGGTAAATTGTACAATAATGTCATAAATGATGTGTATTTCTCCCCTGCTAGGCTGTATCAGGCACCATCCATGCCGGGTTTTCAGGACCCAGGTCACTTTCCCCAATCCCTTTCAGGTTTGTTCCATGATCTAAGGTGATCAGGCTGATTACAGGGGAAGCCTGAATAAGAAGGAGACACACGACCTGTCTATTGTCCCAGCCTGTAGGAGTGAGCCCAGGCTGAGGTGCACATTGTTGAAGGAAAAGACTTTATGCAAGCCGAAGGACTTTTGCGCCCCTAACTGTGGACTTGTGGGGATGAGCAGCGGAGGGCTGATACACCCTGCAAAGTGGATTTGGACTTACATTTGTTTGGGTGAAGTAACCACTTTGTTTTACTGCGTTTATGCTGCAATCTCTGGACTGAGCTCGCTGTTTTAATATGTGGCAAATCCTCAAAAGTCTTTCCGCTGGCCTGGCCCATGTTTGTAGCTCAATGGCTGGAGCACAGGCTTACTCACTGCCAGGCGCGTCACCCTGGTCAGCAGTCACGGACCGTCAAAGTGCAAATGCAAAAGATACTTAGCTGAGCCAGGTCCTCGTCCACAGCTTATAGCTTAACAGCAGACTATACAGCGCAGCATTGTAGCGATAACCTTTATCGCCGGAGGGCTTCCCCGCCAGAGACGTCCTTTTCCCAATCGTAAGAGGTGCTGCTGGAATTCCAGAGTCATCCGTGAGGAAACAGGAACAGCCCTTACAAGGGCTAGTGAATTGTAATATAGCGTTTCCCCCAATAAGAGACAGAACTCAGTATTGAGGGTGAAGATGAACTTACTTTATTAGTGCCACCCTGTGCCTTATATGCAAGTCTCCATCTCCCCCGTGGACCTGATGGAGAACTGCATGACAAACGCACAGACCAATGGGAGCAGGCCACACAATCCCTCAACTCTGCCGGTAACACAATCAGTAGAACAATAGCAGTCTGTAACACAATCAACAATACAATGACAGTCTGTAACGTAATCAATAGCACAATGACAATAGCAGTCTGTAACACAATCATCAATACAATGACAGTCTGTAACGTAATCAATAGCACAATGACAGTGTCTGTGACATGCTCAAGAAAATGAAAGTAATGAGTCTATGCAAAAGTCCAAGGGCAGAAACAGGGCCTTTAAAATCCAAAAGGCATAGAGTCTGTCACAAGCATATTCGCGGCCCACAGAGGAGCCGGCGGCCAGTCTCAGCGTGTGGGGAGGGGCCGGCCGTCAACCATCTTAAAGAAACAATAATATCTTACAATACACAACCCGATTTAAATCTGTGCACAACAACTCCAAAAGTACACTACGTGGGATGCCCCATACATTTGTGTGTGCTTCAGTGTACTTTTGGGGATCTTTAAAGAACAGATTGGGCCATTTTGACAGGCCTCGGAGGAAGCCCTGGCACATGTCAATCACATACCTCCCAATTGTCTCTGATTTGGAGGGACTGTCCCCCTTTTGAGTCCGTTTCCCTCGTTCTCATTTGTCCCTCTTTGAGGTGTAACATGCAGATCTGCAGCAATAAATGATCTATTTGCCTATTCAAAGTGTTTCTATTGTTGTAACTGTTACATCCTATCTCCTATCCATCAATCAATGGGGAGGTGTGGCTTCCTCCATCCCCCCAATGAGGGGGCGTGGCTTCCTTCATCGCTCAATGAGGAGGCGTGGCCTAATTTAACCAATATTCCTCTTTCCCACCCTGAAAAGTTGGTAGGTATGCAATCATGTTTCCAGCATGTGGGCTCTTTGCCTTGATTATTACAATGAAGAAAAGGGAACCATAGAATAATCTATGGCTATACTCAGCGCAAATAAATTAATCAACAATCATAATCATATAAATTTGTAAAAAAGGCCATCCAAAATATTTCTTTCTATTCAAAATGCTTGATTGGATCACCTCAATGTGCCATGCAACACTTTGTGCACCAGGGCCCATCACCAATTTTGCACATACCAGAATAAAATGATTATATGCTTTCCTTAGATAGACGATCACAGTGTGGATCCGCTTGAAATAAAACCTTTTCCTCTTATTCCTCCATTCATAAATCGATAATTATAATAATCACATTTTTCCCATAGGCTCATGCATGGGAAATTATTTGAGTATTATAATTATCAATGCAGTTTGAGCATTCGGTCCCTGAAAGGTTTGCCATCAATACCATAAATCTTCCCTACTGGGGTACAAGAAATAAAAAGAGCGCTAAAGCTGGATGGGCATGTATGATGCTTCACACAGCAGGCGTACGGCTTCCAGGCAAACCCTGTTGGGTTTTGATAGAGTATCGCACCCACTGCTGCCAACCATTCCACTTTGCGCAGAAGGGTGAGTATTTTACCAAATGTCATGCTTCCTAGATGCGCTTCAACAAGGCAGGATCCAAAAACGCCATGCTCTATGGGTGGGGGTATAAGTGGACCTTATATATCCTATGCATTGGATCTTATAGCTGTAACACTGCTGAGGAAGGCGTAAGGTGAGGAGAAGCTCTATTGATCAGCTGGTCTGTGAAATCGAATCCATCACCGCCGTCCATTTATAGAGCGGCCGGCACGTCAGATCAATCAGCGAGCGTCCAACGCCTTTCAGGAGACGCTGTAACTGTACACAAGCCAGGGTGTCCGCTCAATTCAGCTTTAATCTGTTTTTCATGGCTTCCATTGATCGCTGTCAGATCAGGGAGATCTCTCAGATCGGATAAAGCGTCAGCACTACAATAGGGGGAGGGGGGGGATCTATGATTATGTTTAATAGACATGGCTGTAATTATCACAACACGCGCAGAGTCAAACATGACCTAAAAGGGCATCTGTCATCTGATGAGCAGATATAGGGGGAGAAGCTGTAGGTGCTTAAAGAGGAACATCGGGGGGACCTCCCCCAAACCTCACTGATCTGTTGCCCCCCCCCCCCCTCCGGTTTTACCTTTGGGCACTATTTACTCACCTCGGCAGGGGATATATCTTCGGTTGCCGGGTGACCTTCCGACATATTGCATCCCATCAGGAACTGTACACGGCCCCCGATCTCGTGCCTGCGCAGTGCCTAGGAATGGGATGCAATGGAGCCGCTCGAAATCCGGCGAGACTTCGCTGAGTGGCACGGGACTTTGAAGAGCATGGCTAAGTCGTGCTGTAATTTACAGATGGCTAAGCCGGGAGCAGTGGGATGAGGATCAGGTCCCAAAGAAGCCGGATGTCACCGCAGCAGGCAGCGGCGTCATCTAAAAGGAAAGATGGGGCCGTTGGTTGGGTTCGGCCCCTTTTTTGAAATTTTTGTAACGTTTTTATTTTGCATTTTAAACAAACAAACAAACAAAACATGACGTGTTGCACTGCAATAGAAGGTGTTGCATGCAAACAACCATTCACACATCACTCACACCGGACTCAAACCGCCTGTCACGCTCGGGGTAACTCCAGCCCTCTTAATAAGCTCACAACCCCCAATCTCCACAGCCAGCTTCACCTGTAGGAGCCCCCCGCTTGCCGGGACGCAAGATACGCCTACCCGGGATCGGTTGCCCCCAGGACTTAATGGCTCAAAGGATGTAAGCTTATACGTGGGAGGACTGGAGAACCAATAGCAAGAGCGTGAGTGACGGAAGTCCAGAGACAGGCAATAGGTCGATAACGGGAAGGCAGAGATCGTAGCGGCACCAGGGGTCAGGCAAGACGTAGTCGGGGTTCAGGCAGAGGTCAGCAACTGGGGATCAGGATCTAGAAGCGTCAGTTCAGGCAAAGGTCGGCAACAAGGATTCAGGATCGAGAGGCGTCAATTCAGGCAGAGGTCGGCAACAAGGATTCAGGATCGAGAGGTCGTACAATCAAATCGGCAACAGGCTAGACTTCACAGGAGTAGGTAACACAGGGTTCTGAGCGCTATCACAAGCAATGACACACTGCAGTGGAAATCCCTTTATAGTGGGAAAACCGGCAGGATTGGACAGGGAGACAGTGGCTGGGATTGGTGCACTTAGGATCTGGCGGCAGATTGGAGCACTGGCCCTGTGGTCTGATTGGTGAGCTCTGGGCTGATTGCTCCAGCTGAGCTTCCCAGGCAAACTGCTCAGAGCTGCACCTTCTAGACTTCGTTCTTTTAAACAGCCTCCGGTGGCCATTCTGAGTATTGCACCACCGGAGGACATGAGCTGACTGTATAGGCCAGCAAGCACAAGCTGAGTGACAATGGGCAAGGGGGGAGGACTTACTCGGCGACACACGCGCCGCTGGGGATGGCACCGGAGGCAGAAGCGGCTGCTGGGCAGGAGGAACCCAAGCCCGTTGCCTAGGGACACCACGGCCACGGGTAGAAGGCAAGTCATTCATGACACCGCCATTATTACGTGCATACCTCGGATGGAGCACCTGGGGCGTGTATTCTTGCCCTGGTTTCCCCCCAAGCCTGCACCGGCCTGTTTCTGACTCCACAAGCTATCCAGTCAATCTATGAATCTGGAAGATTATCCATAAGGAGCACTGGTTTTCTCCCCTCCCTCATTCATCTTCGGATGCCGAGTCCTGGCATTGCGGCCAGGGATCCCAAATCTTCACAAACTTATCAGGTACCCCCCTCGCAGCGTACGTCAATTTATACATAGCGAGTTTCTGATTAACTAATCTGGGTGTCTCCAATTTAACAAAATGCACTTCCTGGCATAAAAGAGTAGCAACCGCAACAATGACCTCAGCGCCCTCGGCTCCGACAGCGGCTCAACCACCCCCAGGAGACACGTCGCACTTGATCTGCGGATCCGAATTCCCACCACTTTGCTTACCAGCTCCATTACATCCCCCCAGAAGCTCACCAAAACTTCACAGGACCAAGTCACATGCACCCACGTTCCACTATCCCTTTCAGATCTAGGGCATAACTCATTATCTAGTAAACCCATTCTATGCAAACGTACCAGCGTGATATATGCTTGGTGAATCCTCTTGGTGAGTCTCTAGCCTCTAAAACCGATGAGTGCAAATTATCCAATATCTCCTCCCACCCTTGTTATTTTTGGTCCCTCTGAGCTGGCTGGAATACACTGTGACATTTTGGGCTCATTCTGAATATTTTGATGTACAAATGTGCTCCCCCTAGTGCTCAGTGCGATTATACGCCAACTTTCTTAAACACTAGGGGGGGCACACTAATATTTTTTTTTTTTTCTTAGATGAATAACTACTCCCTCTAGTGTCCAGTCTGTGATGTCACACCACCTGTTATGTTACAAAAGGGACACTCGGGGTGAACAATCCTACAGCAACCAAAGGATTTGTACCTTGATAAAGTGGCCTGTGAGCAGGGGGCCACGAAACGCGTTGGGGGGATCGCTACTCGACCTTGGCATTCCTGGGGGACACTCAGGCCCTTATTTAACAAGGGATAGCGCCAGGTAGCGACTGGTGAGCGAACGGTAATGACGGTCACCGCCACGAGAACGCCGGCTCCCCTCCGCAATCACACATTTATCAAGCCGATCCTGCTTAGCGACTGAGATAGCGCCAGATAGCGACTCATTCATCATTATTCCAGCTTCACTCCACAGCGCCAGCGAGCGACCTTGAACAGCGACAGGTATGACCTCTCGCTACCTGGCGCTCTCCAATGCATTTCAATGGAACAATCTTTAAATATTAATAATTAATTGTTAATTTTTTTTTTTTTTAATGTGAACATTTCTGTTACCACTTCTGCCATGTTAGATATTTTTTTTAAGGTAAGAAAAAAATAAAAAAAAAATTTGTGCAGAATTGATATTACAGGTCTGATATTAATGTATTCATATTCCAAAATGTTTTTATAAAACTTTTTTTTGGTTTCCCAAAATATGGTTTAACCCATCGCCGCCAGGGTTTAAACATGCATTTCACAGCGCAAGAATTTTTGGAGCGTGATTTGTTAATGAATATGGTGGGAGCCGGTCGCTATGGCCATTCGCTATCATGCGCTCCCATACAGCGCGGAACCTGTCAAATAGCGACTCATCACCTTGTATTCAACATTACTGCACACCGACTGAGTCGCTATCAACAACCGAACAACGGCCAAGCACAGCGACTACTAGCGGGCGCTGTGAAAATACCGCTACAGTCGCTCAACTGTCGCTACCTGGCGCTATTAATAAATCAGCCTCCCCGAGTTGTACACTCAGGTGATGTGTATGTTTATGATTTATATTGGTTGTTGTATTCTGATACTTGAGTCTGTTTTTCTCTTGCCACATTTTATATTAATAATATTGTATTTGCACAGATTTAGCACTAATGCACTTTATGGATTGGTTGTAATATTGGCACTTTATTGAAATATGATGTTTATAGGGCTGGGATTATGGGTAAAACTGGGATGCCCCTGGGAATGTACGGTCTAGTCTTATATGTTTTTTAACTGTTTGTAATGTGATTCTTATGGGTATTTGTCAATAAATAATCTATGAATTCATGATATATATATTTAGTTGATTTATTGATTACCGGTGAGGGGGTGCGGTGGTGTGGAGCTATTCTGGGTGAATTGCTGGATTCACCATTACAATATTAGGATTTCAATTTAGGATAGAGATAGTCTCCCATCACTGCATGGCCACAGGTATTAAATTTAATTTTATATTGTGGTGCGGAATTTGTATATACCTTTTGACAACCAAAGGAGAAGGAGATCATTAAGGCTAAGTGAGTGCTTCTGTAGTTATTAAAAAAATAAATAAATTGGAAAGCAGGGGTCGGGGATTAAGATAATTAAAGGTGACCTCCAACCTAAAGTGAATGATAGTCTCTGTACTGCTCCCTGGGCATATCGATTTGGAAAGCCAGTTAAATGTTTTTTTAAAGGAATCCTGGAAAAAAGATCTCTTTCCCTAATGGCAGCCATACCTGGTCCACTCTCCCGCACTGCTGTTGTGTTCCCTGCTCCGTCTGTTGACCAGCAGAGTTCACTTGATGAGCATGCGTGCAATATGCATAGTGCTGGTTAGTAGTCAGTAGTGGCCATCACAGTCTTATATTATATATATTATCTATATCTATATTATTAGTGGTGAACCGGAGATGAGACAATCCACTGCGGAAGTCCTCCGGCCAGATAGTCCCCGTTGGAACTCCTAAATACCAAATTACAATAGAAAACCTCACCAGGTAAACTGTTAAAAAGGGAAAGAAGAAGCAGAAAGAAAGAAAAATAAAGAACTCATAGAAACATAGAAAGTTGAGGGCAGAAGGAGACCATACGGTCCATCTAGTCTCTGCCCTTATGTGTATACTGTATGTTCTCTGTATCTTATGTATATACTGTATGTTCTCTGTATCTTATGTGTATACTGTATGTTCTCTGTATCTTATGTATATACTGTATGTTCTCTGTATCTTATGTGTATACTGTATGTTCTCTGTATCTTATGTGTATACTGTATGTTCTCTGTATCTTATGTATATACTGTATGTTCTCTGTATCTTATGTGTATACTGTATGTTCTCTGTATCTTATGTATATACTGTATGTTCTCTGTATCTTATGTGTATACTGTATGTTCTCTGTATCTTATGTGTATACTGTATGTTCTCTGTATCTTATGTATATACTGTATGTTCTCTGTATCTTATGTGTATACTGTATGTTCTCTGTATCTTATGTGTATACTGTATGTTCTCTGTATCTTATGTATATACTGTATGTTCTCTGTATCTTATGTGTATACTGTATGTTCTCTGTATCTTATGTATATACTGTATGTTCTCTGTATCTTATGTGTATACTGTATGTTCTCTGTATCTTATGTATATACTGTATGTTCTCTGTATCTTATGTGTATACTGTATGTTCTCTGTATCTTATGTATATACTGTATGTTCTCTGTATCTTATGTGTATACTGTATGTTCTCTGTATCTTATGTATATACTGTATGTTCTCTGTATCTTATGTGTATACTGTATGTTCTCTGTATCTTATGTATATACTGTATGTTCTCTGTATCTTATGTGTATACTGTATGTTCTCTGTATCTTATGTATATACTGTATGTTCTCTTTATCTTATGTGTATACTGTATGTTCTCTGTATCTTATGTGTATACTGTATGTTCTCTGTATCTTATGTGTATACTGTATATTCTCTTTATCTTATGTATATACTGTATGTTCTCTGTATCTTATGTGTATACTGTATGTTCTCTGTATCTTATGTATATACTGTATGTTCTCTGTATCTTATGTGTATATACTGTATGTTCTCTGTATCTTATGTGTATACTGTATGTTCTCTGTATCTTATGTATATACTGTATGTTCTCTTTATCTTACGTGTATACTGTATGTTCTCTTTATCTTACGTGTATACTGTATGTTCTCTTTATCTTATGTGTATACTGTATGTTCTCTGTATCTTATGTATATACTGTATGTTCTCTGTATCTTATGTGTATACTGTATGTTCTCTTTATCTTATGTGTATACTGTATGTTCTCTGTATCTTAGGATAGATGGAGGCTTATCCCAGGCATTTTTAACCCTTTAAATGCCAGCCACGTAAAATTTACGTGGTTGCCTCTCCGTCACTTAAGTGCCAGCCACGTAAATTTTACGTGCCTGGCATTCCCCAATCCCAGAAAAAAAAGTTAAAAAAAAAGTCACTTACCTGACCCCTTGTTTTGTCCGGCCGGGTCTCCTCTTCAGCCAGCGGGGCTCCGATTGCCGATCGGGGCTTCTCCGGCTGCAGGGGAGGGCCCGGAATAGGGTGCCCCCCCCCCTTTCAGCAGCCGCCGGCATTTGCCTGTTAAAAAAAAAAAAAAAAAAAATGACAGTTACTCACCTCCGCTCCCGCCGACTCCCGCCGCCTCTCCTCTTCATGGGGGGGGGCTCCGATTACCCCCCCCGGGTCTTCTGTCTTCTGGAGGGGGGCATAACAGCCCTCCCTCCGTCGCATCTCCCGATGGCGGCCGCCATCTTGGATTTTAGCCCCGCCCCTTCGGGGGCGGGGCTAATGACGTCACCGCCGGGTGTCATCGGGCACCCGGCAGTTCTCATCTCAGATGCCGGTGATGGCTGGGCGGAGAAGGAGGGAGGTAGGCGATCCTCCGATCGCCTGCCTCCCCCCTTCTCTGCCCAGCTGTCACCTGCATCAGATCGCCGCGGGACATTGCTTCTGAAGATCGGAGGTGAGTAAAGGTAAAATGTTTTTTTTTTTTTTTAATAAACATATTTAAAAAACTTGTGTGTTGTGTGTTATTTATACTTTTAACCCCTTGTGAACTGGTAAGGGGTCCATGACCCCTATACCAGTTCACAAGGCTGGGGGTCTGGCAAGTCACCTGCGCTAGCGGGTGGCTTGCCATTAACCCCTGGCACCCCCATTACCTGCCTCCCCAAAGGCCAGGGGGGGGCAGAAGAGCCCGGGCCCACATGGGCTATGTGGGCTCGTAGGCTGCAGGGTGGGGGGGCCACATAAGCTGGCCCCCCCACTCTGTGCCTACAAGCCCCCATAGCTGGTCCCGGGCTGGTTACTTTGGGTAAGGGGGACCCCACGTCAATTTTTTTTTTGATTTTTAAGGGTTTTTAACCCTTAAAAATAAAAAAAAAAATGGGGTCTCCCTCCCCTGGGAGGGGGGACCCTATGTCATTTTTTTCTCGATTTAACCCTTTGTAGTGTGGATGGTATTTGTATTTTTTTTGTGAATGTTATAAAATACTTGTTTCAGTTAGAGGGGTCTCCTGGGCAAGAATGGGGGGGCTACCGATAAATATGTGGTACCGTTCTAATCGGTAGAAATGGGGCTTTCACATGCAATATGATTTTCCTTAATAAAATACATTTTTTATTTAAAATAAAGGAGTCAATTTTTAAAAAAAATTTTTATTTATTTATTTATTTTTTTTACTTTATAATATTGTAAAAAAAAAAAAAAAAAATTTACAAACAAGACATTTCATGTTAAAGCCTAAACTCTGCTGCAAAAATATATATATAATTTTCCTGAAAGTTCCAGCAAAAATGGCGCAAAACATGGCGCAAAACATGACGCAAAATGGGGAAAAATGGCCTGTCAACAGAGGGTGACAAAATCTCAAGTAGGCTGGCAATTACAAGGGTTAATAGTACCTATGCATGTTGGGTATTGTTCTGTTCGGGGGACCTTGCGCTTTCAGACTTAGCTTGTTTTTTCTGGTTTGCATATTTATATTTTAGGAAAAGGTGTTTTTTATTCAGCTTTTTTATAATTTTTTTAGGGAAACCCTGCGCAACCAAAGAATTCTTTGAGGTAATAATTCCAGAAAGATGAGCCCACTAGAACAAGTTGGGTACCCTTAGAAAGCTTAACGTGTGTACTTTCAGGGAATATATGGTTTATGGGGGATATTCTAAATGTCAAGGGTTGTTTTGGTTGAAAAATCGCAAGGTGCGCACTTTGTCTGCAGAGCTGAAATTTTCAAGTAAAATTACCGTTACGCACATGCTTTACTTTGGGGTGTTTGGCAACTCTTCCCTTGACAGTAGCTATGCATGTTGGGTATCGTTCTGTTCGGAGGTTGTTGCGTTTTCAGATTAAACTTGTTTTTTCTTGTTTGTATATAGTTTTTTTAGGAAAATGTGGCTTTGATTCTGCTTTTTTATCCTTTTTTTAGGGAAACTCTTTGCAACCAAAGAATCCATTGAGGGATTACTTCCAGAAAACTATGGCCACATCAACAAGCCTGGTACGCCTAGAAAGCCTGAGGTGTGTACTTCCAGAGAATATATAGTTTGTTGGGGGTATTTCAAATATAAAGGGTTGTTTTTTTGGAAAAACTGCAAGGTGCGCATATTGCGTAGCATAGTTGTATTTTATCTGAAAATCCCCTAAAGCGCTGTTTCAGTTTGGGGGAGTCTCCTGGGCAGGAAAGGGTGTCTACCTATACATATGTGGTACCGCTGTAACCGGGAGAAATTGGGATTTCACACGCAATAAGATTTTATTGACAAACTTACATTTTTTATTACAAAAAAAACTACAATATGTAAAAATTTTTTTTTTTTTTTTTTTTGCACATATTTCACCCAAAAATATTAAGAATACACCTAACAAATGACAAACAAGACATTTCATGTTAAAGCCCAGACTCTGCTGAAAAAAACAATATATCATTTTCCTGGGAAATCCCTTCCAAAATCACATTTGAACATGGGGAGCGCAAAATAGTGCAAAATGATCTGGCAACAGAGTGTGACAAAAACTCCAGGTAGGCTGGCACTTAAAGGGTTAAATTCAGTGACTGTCTATTTTTCAACCACCTCTGCTGCAAGTTTGTTCCCGGCATCTACTACTCTTTCTGTAATATAATATTTTCTAACATTGCTCCTGATCTTCCCCCCCGACTAGCTTCAGGTTGGGCCCCTTGTTCTATCATTAAGTTTCTTCCCTCCTGAACCTTATCCTCTCCTGTCACATATATAAAGGTCTCAATCATGTCCCCTCTCTCCCTTCTTTCCTCCAGACTGTACAAATTAAGATCTTTAAGTTTCTCCTGATAAGTTTCAAGTTTAAGTCCTTCTACATTTTTTGTTGCCGGCCTTTGGACCTGTTCTATTTGAGTCTTTTTTGCAGGTAAGGTCTCCAGAACTGCACACAGTATTCTAGCTGTGGCCTCACCAGGGCTCTATACAGCGGCATCACAACCTCCCTCTTCCTACTGGTGATGCCTTGAGCTATGCAGCCGAGCATCCTGCTTGCTTTTCCCACTGCCTGGCTACACTGTCATCACTGCTTCTTTGTTCATCTGTCTACCCCCAGGAAGCATCCTCTCTGTGGGTCTGCTGGGTCAGGGTCTTCCTCCTATCCTGTTGTAATGTGATCTTCTTGATGCAGGGGAGAGGCTATTGCAGCTGCCCAGCCAGCATCTGTAGTGAAGGGGGGACACAGGTCCCCCTCCTCCTTTCTTGTTGGTCCGCCAAGCTAATCCCGGAAAGCTAATCCTAGGAAAGCTTTTATACCACAGAGAAGGTGCCTAATGACCTCACTGAAGGGGTGTGACATAGAGGGGGATTCCCATGGATGCAATAGTGGCTCCCCAGCATCAAGAAGATCAAAGCTCGCAGGACCAGGAGGGAACCCTTGACCCGGCAGAGAGGATGTCACCCGGTGGGGGAAGAAGATTTTTTTGTAATATATTTTTCTTTTCTGTTTGTGAACTGGTAAGGGTTCCCTATACCCAGGGACGTAACTAGGGTGGAGCAGGGGGGCACTTCCCCCGGATGCAGCAGGTCAGGGGGGCGCCAAAGGAGGGGGGCCTGAGAACAGGTTGGGGGAGCTATTCCGAATCTTTGCCTCGGGTGCAAGAAAGCCTAACTACTCCTCCATACCAGTTCACAGGGTAGTGATGGCAAGCATGCCACCTGCCAGCATTGGTGGGTGACATATGTGATTATTTACTGGATAATTTGACCCAGACCTTGCCAGTATTTGTGATGGGGCAAACCAGGCTGAATCAGCATCCGGGTCAAATCTAGCTTTGCTCCAGATTCAAAACCCCTCAATATCATTAAAGTGGACCAACACCCACAGGTGATCGGCCCCGATCGGGGGTGCCCCACCGAAGTGGACCAAGACCCAGGACAGTCAAAATCCTGGGTGTTGGTCCACTTTAAGGATCATTTTGGGGAGATGTCAGATGTGACCTTCATGCAAGACAACCCAGGACTTTTCTAGATTGTTTTTTTTAAGAAGAATGAGCAGCTTTACCACCTGACAAAATAAGGAACCTCTGCAAAACTATCACAAAATGATGTGCCCAGCGGGTCCTTCTGTCCTCACCTACATTAAAGCCATACCGTGGCTAGTAAGTTAGTAATGGGGATGGTGTGTAAGCACATGCCGGTATCAAGATCATCGGGGCGGACTGGCCACAGGGAGACCCGGGACAATGGGCCGCACTGCTTTGGGGACAGTTGGGCTGCAGCTTTTAACATCCTCATTCAATACCTGTCCCCTTAGTCTCTCTCTAAGCCCCTGTACCCATGTACCCAGCCCCACTGTACCCACAAGCCAGAGAACCTCACCCCTTAATGATATAGTATCATGGTTGGGGGGGCTCAGCAAGGATGTCTCGTCCCGGCCAGGGGCTGGTAAAATCCAGGGCTAGTTCTTGGCCGCAGTCTACCGCTGAACATCACAGACACAACAGGGTTAACTAAAGTCTAAGCTAAGTGGAATGTATATGGGAAATTTTCATAACAGACGAGTTACCTTCAAAGGAAGACAGATGACAGCCCTGCAGAGGTCACGGCGACTTGTTAGTAATTGCAGTTGATGGAGCCCATCTCTATTTTGAAAGATACTTTTAGTCTTTCCGTGTCCATCATCCACTTAGTTGACGCAGGCACTTTGGGGGTCACTGTGACACAACGCTCATGTACATTAGAGCCCCTGAATATTGCTGAGCTAACTAAGACCGAGAAAATAAATGCAGCCTTTCAAAATAGAAAAAAACATTGGAGCTACTAGACTGGAGCCAGGGCCTGACTGGCCGGTGGGCCGCACAGCTTTGGGGCCAGTTGGGCTGCTGTTTTTAACACCCACATTCAATCCCTGCCCTTTAGTCTCCTTCTCAGCCCCCTGTACCCTTCTCCACTGTACCCACAATCCAAGGAACCCCAACCCCCAATGCTATAGCCACGGCATCATGGTTGGGGGGGGGCTCAGCTGGCATGTCTCGGGCCGGCCAGGGGCTGGTAAAATCCAGGGCTGATTTTTGGCCCCAGTCCGCCACTGACTGGAGCCTAACTACTGGTTGTAAATGAGACCTATATATATATAAACTGACCCAATGTCCCATTTTCGACGGGACAGTCCCACTTTGAGACCCACTGTCCCTCCAAAAACTCTGGGAACACCTAAATGTCCCACTTTGTTGAATAGGGGAAGACTGTCCCACCAAAAACATGATTCAGGAACTTGATAGACATTTGATTTTTTGCAACTGTTTAAACTATGGATGTCTGGTCAGTTTGCAACCGCTGTGGTTCTGAATGGCAGCAGTGGAAGGCATTAATTGGCTGAGAATTGGCTCAATCACCAACATCTTTTAGGGACAGAAGATCCCTGGAGCATGTGGCAAAGGCAGGGTTATACCTACTAACACACAGGAATAGTATTGAATGCTGTGGATAGTTCCTCAAAAGCCGCAACCCAAAATCACACCTTCTCCCTACCCATTACCGACAAACTGGTTTAAGCTGTCCCACTTTGGTATCCCCCACAAATTCCCAGTTTACCCATATATCACCATGGACTTTAGGATAGTTTGTGCTGCTGCCAACCTCAGTTTATGAAATGCAGACCCACCAGTTCCATTCTGGAGACAAAAGTAGGCTTTTGCAATGCCCCCACCGAGACTTGGCTCATGGACCAAATGGTTTATACCAAAGATTACTGTAAAACCATTCGGACCAGGAGTTTTAAAACTTGCACTGCTGGCTCTTCCCTCATGCTGCACAATGTAACAAAGCAGAGTCCTGATGTTACATTGCAAAAATCTGGCATGATCCCTGATGTGTTACATTGTAAACACAGGGCATGTGGCTGTTGTTTACAATGTAACAAGAGCCACTCCCTGCTGAGTTATTGTATAGCAGCCATGCACTTACTATTATAATGTAATCAGCACCCATCTGGGATGTGTGGACAATCTCTCCATCATGCTTTTGTGATGAAGAGATCACTCTGAATGCCACATCTGTATTAACTTTGGTGCTGTGGATGTGCCTCAGGTTGGCATAGATGTTTCTTAGGGTGTCATGGATGCTCCTTAGAGTAGTATGGAAGCTCCTTAGGTTGCTAAGGGAGGCTCACATGTAGATACTTAGGAGCCTATGAGTGGAATGGGTGGACTGCAAGGTTTTTTAAAGTGGACCAACACTCAGCGGGGATCGGCCCGGGAATCTATAAGATTCCCGGACCGATCAGATCCCTCCCCGCGGGGCATCCGAAATCGGGATGTCCCGCGGGGAGGAACCCCCCAGGAGGCCCACAATCCTTACCTTACCGGCGATCCAACGGTGCATGCGCGAGACGCGGCCGCGTCTCTCGCTTCCCTCTAGCAGGGCGCGCTCCCTGTTAGAGGGAAGCGAGAGACGCAGCCAATGACAGCGCTCTGGTATGCGCGTCCAAGCGGCTTTGGACGCGCATACCAGAGCGGCTCTGAGCGCTGTCATTGGCCGGACGAGGTCACGTGGGAGCGGGGAGAGGTGAGTTTTTGCGGCGATCGGGGGGGTTTCACACAGCGGGGCACCCCCGATCGGGGTGCCCCACCTAAGTGGACCAACACCCAGGATAGTCAAAATCCTGGGTGTTGGTCCACTTTAAAGGAAGGTCATTATAGGCATGCAGGGTGCTATGCACTTCCTGTCCTTCAACTCTAGTTTAAATGGTTCTTTGGTCACATCATGTTCAGACCTTCTGGTTTTTATCTGTTTTTTATTTGGCCAAATGGTCATTTTTAATTTAGACTTTGTGACATTTAACTCTAGTTTAGATGGTCCTTTAGTCATAGCATGTTCAGACCTTTTGATCTTCATCTGTAATTTAGATCTAGACCTTCTGACCTTCTGGCCTGTTTTGGATGGGAATTGTGAGTCTTGTGAGAATATCAATTTATCTTATGTGATTTTTTTAACACTCTGTCTATTTTAAGAGCATTGTAATACCAATCCGACCCTGGCAATAACGACAGCTATGTTGCTGTAGCTGTAGAACTGTCCTACATGTGTTCAATGCTTTGGATCTGTATAGTCATTGCGTTGTTCCAGAGAAATCTGCATTCATTAATGTCGGCTGCAGGCTTTATATGTGTGGCCGGTGTCGCCAGCTACGACCTGACACTAGAGACAGCTGGGGGATTTTGGAGGAAAATAATGAGAATGAGGGAAAAGTCCTCTGCTTATAGACAATAAAGAAGAATTCAGCAATGAGACACAATGACCTCACATCTAGCTGATAAAGCTGATAAAGCAGACCCGCACTCCCATCCTGTTTATTAAAAGCAGGATGTGTTACATGTGAGATATCGATGTGTCGTGGACAGACCCTAATGGTACCATCCCAAAACTAAAACGGACAGATATAGGTAGGATTTTCTGTGCCCCATTAAAATAGATGTTAAACAAGTGGCAGTAGTCTCTTAATGCATGGGCTAAGAAAAATGTCTTGGATTGGATTCAGCCTATCCAAAGTCTTGATTCTGCTGACTTCAGTCGGTCACAGCCTAAATGTTTACTAGAGGCCACTAGTGACATCATTCAGAAAAAAAAACGCTTTGCCTACAATTTATATTAAGGTGCAGAGTTTGCAGCGGAAGCGCGTTGCTTTAACTCAACTATACCCAATCTTCTTCCTGTCAGTACGGTGGAGCGGCAGCAGTGGCATTTGAAAATGCCCCAACTATGGCTACAGAAAGATGGACGCCGGCCAGCACTAGGAGTGTCCTCACTCATGGGAGCCGGCGGCCATCTTTTTGTAGCCCCTGGTGGGGCCAGTCTCAAATGCCGCCGCCACCACCACCGCTCTGCCGCACTGACCGGAAGAGGATAGTGGACAGATGTGGGTTACAGCAGCTTCCTGTTGGAAAAGTTCATCCAGTTTTAGATGGGGTTTTAGAGTAGGGGCTGCAGTGAGGGTGTATGGACACTAGGTGTCACCCTCACTGCATTGCTGGGGAGCTAGGCACAGAATAGGGAATGGCCCCCGTCTTTGCCTGCTGATTGGTTCCCAAGTCTATAACTAGACGTAAGACTTGTGGCCAGATATGCTGTGTGACTGATAGATGCTCTCATAGGGTGCTGGAGGGTTGCACCCCAGACTGCTCACCTGGAGGACCTCGGAAGTCAGGCCGGAGGAGTACGACCCACTTTAAGGGACAATATAAAGAACGAGTCTGACGAGGAGAAAACCATGCAGCGACAGACAAATGGAGGGTATACCGGGTGAAGGACAACCACAGGGTGAGGAGGGGAGACCTACTGTAAGTGCCAGGGGCCCTAAGGATTGCTATTATCTGGAGAATAAATAAAGGTTTTGTTTGAACTTTGGAATATGACTAATTATTCACAGAAGTCTGGTGACATCTCTAATAATGCAGCCTATCCATTCACTGAAGTCTGGTGACATCACTAAGAATGCAGCCTATCCATTCACTGAAGTCTGGTGACATCACTAAGAATGCAGCCTAACCATTCACTGAAATCTGGTGACATCACTAAGAATGCAGCCTATCCATTCACTGAAGTCTGGTGACATCACTAAGAATGCAGCCTAACCATTCACTGAAGCCTGCTGACATCACTAAGAATGCAGCCTAACCATTCACTGAAGCCTGGTGACATCACTAAAAATGCAGCCTATCCATTCACTGAGGTCTGGTGACATCACTAAGAATGCAGCCTATCCATTCACTGAAGTCTGCTGACATCACTAAGAATGCAGCCTATCCATTTGCGGAAGTCTGGTGACATCACTAAAAATGCAGCCTATCCATTCACTGAAGTCTGGTGACATCACTAAGAATGCAGCCTATCCATTCACTGAAGTCTGGTGACATCACTAAGAATGCAGCCTATCCATTCACTGAAGTCTGGTGACATCACTAAGAATGCAGCCTATCAATTCACTGAAGTCTGGTGACATCACTAAGAATGCAGCCTATCCATTGACTAAAGTCTGGTGACATCACTAAGAATGCAGCCTATCCATTCACTGAAGTGTGGTGACATCACTAAGAATGCAGCCTATCCATTCACTGAAGTCTGGTGACATCACTAAGAATGCAGCCTATCCATTCACTGAAGCCTGGTGACATCACTAAGAATGCAGCCTATCCATTGACTAAAGTCTGGTGACATCACTAAGAATGCAGCCTATCCATTCACTGAAGTCTGGTGACATCACTAAGAATGCAGCCTATCCATTCACTGAAGTCTGGTGACATCACTAAGAATGCAGCCTATCAATTCACTGAAGTCTGGTGACATCACTAAGAATGCAGCCTATCCATTGACTAAAGTCTGGTGACATCACTAAGAATGCAGCCTATCCATTCACTGAAGTCTGGTGACATCACTAAGAATGCAGCCTATCCATTCACTGAAGTCTGGTGACATCACTAAGAATGCAGCCTATCCATTCACTGAAGCCTGGTGACATCACTAAGAATGCAGCCTATCCATTGACTAAAGTCTGGTGACATCACTAAGAATGCAGCCTATCCATTCACTGAAGTCTGGTGACATCACTAAGAATGCAGCCTATCCATTCACTGAAGTCTGGTGACATCACTAAGAATGCAGCCTATCCATTCACTGAAGTCTGGTGACATCACTAAGAATGCAGCCTATCCATTCACTGAAGTCTGGTGACATCACTAAGAATGCAGCCTATCCATTCACTGAAGTCTGGTGACATCACTAAGAATGCAGCCTATCCATTCACTGAAGTCTGATGACATCACTAAGAATTCAGCCTATCCATTGACTAAAGTCTGGTGACATCACTAAGAATGCAGCCTATCCATTGACTAAAGTCTGGTGACATCACTAAGAATGCAGCCTATCCATTGACTAAAGTCTGGTGACATCACTTAGAATGCAGCCTATTCATTGACTAAAGTCTGGTGACATAATTTATATTTAATAATAATAATAATAATAACAATAATAATAATGTTTATTTATATAGCGCCATCATCTTCCATAGCGCTTTACAAGATATAGCACAAGGAGCAATACAAACTAGATGTTACGAGGTTTAAAGCAAGTGTTGTGAGCACATTCAGCCTATCTGGATATTTAAATCCTTTTGGGAAACCTTGAAATCTGCAAATCCTGTTCGGGTTCTGCATCTCCACCTCAGTGGTCTCCTAAGAGCTAAAACAAAAAATAAGAACATTTGTAGCCACTGGAAACAAAATAAAGCACTCTTCGTCTTATCTATTTTTCTTGGTAAACTCCTCGGTTTCGGCCCATTGCTTAATTGCCTGGGAAGCTTCTGCTGATAGAGCCCCGGGAGCAAATCCACAGACAGCCTAGAAACGCGGCCCTGCCAATCTGCTTCCAGGCATAACATGGACAGGCTCAGCATTTCCAGACTACGTGTTTATCTGCAGACAGACATTGTTCAGATGGAGAGTTAGAAAATTAAAGAACGAAGACTAGACTGGGCATGGAGCAAAACCTAAAAGGTCCCTTTATATATCTCGGGATGCTTACTTCATTGGATCGGGTGGAATACAGACCTTCTAGGCCCTTTGTTAAGTAGACCTACACCCTCCTTAGGAAGACCTTATTAAGGGGGAACTTGAGATTACTGGAAACTAGAAGGTGTTACTTCATTTAAAAGGTTTGGTAAACCCCTCTTCTAATAGAAGCTAAGCTTATCCACCCCAAAACCAGTTGATGTCTTCAGTGACATTTCTCACTTATCTAGGTCAAAGTATGTCTGTAATAAATCAAAACAAATAGACTTGCTATATTTTTCTTAAATACATTTCACAAGTCATCCCACTGGCTTTCTCCATTCTGAATTCTTCAAAAACAATACATCAAGTCAACAATCAAAAATGTAGGATGGACAAGAACCTAGAGAAGACCGGACATGAAGAGGAACCTTGAGGTCCATGTAAATATCTTGGCATTCTGGTTACACTGTTGGTTGATCGGATGAGGTACAAGCTTTCTAGGTCCTTTGCCCCTTCTTAGGAAAGTCTCTATTAAGGGGTACCTGAGATTTTCGGAAACCAGGAAGTGGTATTTCATTCAAAAATGTTGGGAAACCCCTGTTCTATTGGAGGCTGAACTTTTCCACCCAAAAAACAGTGGATGTCTGTGAGGTTCTCACATATCTAGGTCAAAGTATGCCTGTAGTAATAAATCAAGAAACCTGGACTTGCACTTTTCACAAATCATCCCACTGGACATCAATACCTTAAATGCATCAAGTCAAGAATAAAAAAAGTCAGCTGAACAATAACTTAGAGGAGAACAGGCATGGAGAGAAACCTAAGAGGTCCTTTTAAATATTTGGGGGTGCTGGTGGGAGGGCTTACATTGTTGGATCGGTTGGAGTACAGACCTTCTAGGTGCTTTGTAAAGGGGATTTACACCCTCGTTGGGGAAGTCTTTATTAGGTAGTAATGGAGATAATGGAAGTAGGACGTGGCATTTCATTAATGTTGTGAAACCCTTGTTCTAATCAAAGCTGAGCTTATCCTAAAACCAGTTGATGCCTGTGATGTTTCTCACATATCTAGGTCAAAGTATGTCTGTAGTAATAATTTTAAGACAACTGGACTTAATTTATTTTTCTTAAACACTTTTAACAAGTCATCCAACTGGCTTTTTGTATTCTGAATTCTTCGAGAACAACACATCAAGTTAAAAAATAATCAAAAAAGCAGGATGGACGAGAACCTAGAGGAGACCGGACATGGAGAGAAACCTAAGAAGTCCATGTAAATATGTTGGTATGCTGGAGGGCATGCATTATTGGATTGAGTGGAGTACAGGCCTTCTAAGTCCTTTGTAAAGCAGACCTACACCCTCCTTGGGGAAGTCTTTATTAGGTGGTACAATAATTGGAAACCAAGAAGTGGTATTTCCTAAAAAAATGTTGGGAAACCCCTGTTCTATTCGAACCTGAACTTCTCCAACCCAAAACTGGTGGATGTCTGTGATGGTTCTCGCTTGTCTAGGTCGAGGTATGTCTGTAATAAGTCAAGACAACTGGACATGCTGTATTTTTCCTAAATGTTTTCACAAGTCATCTCACTGGCTTTCTCTATTTTGAACTCTTCAAGAACAATACATCACGAGCCCTGTTGTCGTGATTTGTTACAATAGACAGAAAATCAGATGGACAAAGTTTTCTTTTTATAATTTATTTTATTTTTATAAAATATTTTTATAATTGTAATGTGTAATTAACAGGCTGATTCATTACTAGCGCCAGGTACTGACAGATGATCGTCTGTAGCGAGCATTTGAGAGCGACCGCTAGTAGTCGCTGTGCTCGGCCATGGTTCGCTATTTCAGAGCGTCTCAGTCGCTGGCCGGCATTGATGAATATAATGTGTGAGTTGCTCTAACACCAGTACAGCGCTGTATGGGAGCGAACGGTAGCGCCAGCTCAGTGCAAAAACGTATGAAATAACATTGTTATTACATTGTAACATGAACAATTTAATACCAGACATGAAAGGACAATTCTGCATAAAAATATTATACATCAAAAAAGTTTTAAAAAATGACTTCAAATAGGCCAGAAGAGGTCACACAATTATTTGAGATTTTAAAAAAAATAAATAAATAAAACCCTGTTTACAGTTAAGGAAAGTATTGTCCACTGAAATGTATGGGAGAGCGACAGGTAGTGACAGGTAATACAAGCCTGAACACCGGCGCTATACGCTGAGCCTTGGGTAATGATGAATCGTACGCTACATGGCGTTGTTCCAGTTGCTCACCATAATCGGCTTCATAAATGTGGAATTGGGTGCTGTGCCCGGCGTTCACCTGCCGCTACCTGTCGCTTACAAGGCACTACCTGGCGCTGTCCCTTCATGAATAAAGCCCTAAGTGTCTTGTGACCAGAGGGTTGCAGGTTTCATTCCCAGCAAGGGCATGACTGGGAGAAACTTAAGCAAGGCGCCTACGCCCCCCCCCCCCACCCAATTGCTCCCCTTCCCCGTAATCAGGGCAGCCCACTGCACTGTTTGTGAGTGTGCACATTTAACCTTGAATACTTGAATACTTTATTTAATCCGTAGAAGTAAGTACAGTATACTGTACATACAAGAAATGCTTTTTGGCAAGGAGATAACACCAGGAGAGCTCTAAACATTAACACAATAACACAATAACATAGTAGTTACTGTTATTAACCTGCATGGATGGGTTAAATGCAGGTCTAAATTCCTATGTGTGTGCAGGCATACAATGACCATCTATGCACAAAAATAAAAATAATAAAATACATTGTTTTTTAAGAAGGAATGTTCCTTTTGGTTACTGAAGACAAAAGATGAGGTTTAATCTCCCCGATCAAGTAATAGGTAATGTGGTTTTAATCTTTTCTTACATCTAAACAAAGACAAAAAGTTGGCCAGAGTTGGGTTGTATTTCAAAAACAGCAATATTGTAACAAAGGTCTCATTTTAGTTATTAAATATCACCAAAAGATACAAAAGATATCAAATGAACATATTAGGGACCCTCACAAACAGCACACGAAATGTCGGCCTCAACGACAGTATTCCAAAAACTTGGTTAAGCTCTTCTTCTTACTCCCTGTTTATCCATTAAACAGCATAAAGTAAACCTATATATCATCTCGGGAACATGCATAACAAGCAATGCTGACCTTCCATTTTCTAGCTGATGACATGGCTTGCAATGCTGGTAAATCATTTTTGAAACACTGGAGTCAATACAAACTACATTATATCCCGCTTCCACATCGGCTTTCTTTCTCCGTTCGGTCATTAATCTTAACCAGAGCAGATGTACTCAACTTTCAAGTCTTGGAGTTCGATCCCCAATCTACCTATTTAGGCTTCTTTGTTAATTCCGTCATACATGACTTATGGAGAACATTTAAGGAAAGGCCAACCTTAACAATGTTAAGTGGTTGTTTTTTTCATGGCCAGAAGCCCTTATATTTAATAAATGGCGTAATATAATTGAGAAACAGGCTTTTATCTTCTGGTTTCCAGAACTAAACTAGACCAAGCCTTGACTAATGGCAATTTCGGGCTAGGACCAGTCAAGGACAGGTCGCGTTTTATCCTTAGAACCTAAAGATAAAAGGATATTTCCCATAGCTTTTATTTTATGACCCACTCAACTTGTTTTCAAGTTCATCCTTTATAGAACTTTTAAAGAGCTCTTGAGCCCATCTTGTATTCACCTAAAGGAACCTTACTCTCGTATTTATTGAAGCAGAAGTTGCTGACATTGACTGACATTGACAAGTCTATAATGGAGGGATACATATATTTTAAGCTTAGTAAAGATGGATTTTTACTGGGCTGTTCGAGTGCTGTCATAACAGGCTCTGGCTCTGCTTCCTTTGGCGCTCAGGTACCAGGCCTCTTGTGCCCCAGGTAGTCGTCTGCTTGCCTCTCTGGTGGTGCAAATAGGTAATCTCTGTGTCTCTCACCTGTCTCTTTGCCTTTTGCATCTCTGTTCTTGGTCCTCATCTCTGTTTCCAATCTGCAACTCAGCTCCTGTCCATGAATATGATATACTGTTAACCTGCAATCGAACATAGCTAAAGCCAGGGGTGGAATGGGGCCAAACATCAGCCTGGGAATTTACTGGCCCTGCCCAGCCCATGACTGGCCCATGAGCCAATGAGCCCCCCTCCCAATGGTGGTTTGAGACTGGTCAACAAGT
Source organism: Gastrophryne carolinensis (assembly GCA_027917425.1). Taxonomy (NCBI): domain Eukaryota; kingdom Metazoa; phylum Chordata; class Amphibia; order Anura; family Microhylidae; genus Gastrophryne; species Gastrophryne carolinensis. The sequence continues at coordinate 509,740,716 of CM051236.1, read as the reverse complement.
ATGTTTGTCAGCTGAGGATAAAGCTCTGCAAGGGGGATAATGGACCAGGTAGGAAATGCCCACACCTAGAGAGAAGATAATGAACATTAATTGTAGAAGCAGCTACTGTGCTCAGGAGCCAGTGTCAGGAGCCGATATGGGCCTTACAGCTGTGCATATAAGCATTGAAGTGGCACAATGTGGGTTGGGTATGTTTTGGTGGGCTGAGGCCAGGTATGGGGAAGACTTGAGAAGCAGGGACCTGAAGGGGGTATTAGAAAAGGTATACTGGCACAGGGTGTGGGTGAAGTGCCAGCCCAGTTGGCCTCAAAGCAGCACAGCCCACCTGAAACTCTCCCTGTGCTCCCCATAAGCTTCTCCCTGTGCTCCCTATAAGCAGTCCGCCTCTGGCTATGGCTTGAGACACCCCAGCCCTCATTTTGCAGAAATGCCAAATTGCCAAATGTGGACTGGGGTGTCTTGGTGGGCTGAGCCTGGGTACAGTATGTGGGGAGACTTGGGAAAGCATGGACCTGAAGGGGGTATTAGAAGAGGGATACTGGCACAGGGTGTATGTGCAGCCCATTTGGCCCCGAAGCAACACGGTCCACCTGGAATTCTCCCTGATCTCCCTATAACCAACTCACTTCTGGCTATGGCATACGACCCCCCCAAGCACTCATTTTGCAGTAGCCAATTGTGGGCTGGGGCATCTTAATGGGCTGAGGTCAGGTATGTGAGGAAACTTGGGAAGCATGGACCTGAAGGGGGTGTTAGAAGAGGGATACTGGCACAGGGTGAGGGTAAAGTGCCAGCCCAGTTGGCCCCAAAGCAGTGCAGCCCTTCTGAAATTATCCCTGTGCTCCCTATAAGCAGTCCACCTCTGGCTATGGTCCAAGACACTCCAGCCCTCATTTTGCAGCTACCAAATGGGGGCTGAGACTGGGTGCAGTATGTGGATAGACTTGGGAAGCATTGACCTGAATGGGTATTAGAAGAGGGATACTGACACAGGGTGTATGTGAAGTGCCAGCCCATTTGGCCCCAAAGCAGCATGGGCCACCTGGAATTCTCCCTATAACCAGCTCACCTCTGGCCAGGGCCGGCGCCAGCAGCCGGCAAGGACGGTCACGTGCCGGGGGCCCAGGGGCTGTCCTGCTGCCTACTGCCAGGCAGCACAGCCAATGAATCAATGATTGATTCAAGCTGTTTGTGCTGCGCATTGGTGCCGTGGAAGTTGGATGGCTGTTTGCCGAGCGGCAAGTGGCTCTGATTGGATGAGAGCTCGCGCATGGGCCTGGAAAGTGCAAGACTCCGGTAAAATGCAGTAAGTTTCTGAGCACAGGAGAAAGAGCTACTGGGGACAGCAGATCACAGATGTCACATTGGCACACAGCACATGACTCAAAGCAAGGGACTCACCATGACACTGTCACCCAAGGGCCCATCCAAACCTGGAGTCGGCCCTGCCCCTGGCATAAGACCCCCCAAGCCCTCATTTTGCAGTAGCCAATTGCGGGCTAGGGTGTCTTAATTGACTGAGACCAGGTATGTGGGGAAACTTGAGAAGCAGGGACCTGAAGGGGGTGTTAGAAGAGGGATAATGGCACAGGATGTGGGTAAAGTGCCAGCCCAGTTGGCCCCAAAGTAATGTGACCCACCTGGAATTTCCTCTGTGCTTACTATGACCAGTCCACCCCTGGCTATGGCAGAAGACTTCCCCCCCAGCCCTCATTTTGCAGTGGCCAATTGTGGGCTGGGGTGTCTAATGGGCTGAGGTCTGGTATGTGGGGAAACTTGAGAAGCAGGGACCTGAAGGGGGTGTTATAAGAGGCATACTGGCACAGGATGTGGGTAAAGTGCCAGCCCAGTTGGCCCCAAAGTAATGTGACCCACCTGGAATTTTCTCTATGCTTACTATGACCAGTCCACCTCCGGCTATGGCTGGAGACCTCCTACGTTTCCAGCGTCCCAATCTCCCAAACTGCCCCCCGACCGCCGGGTGATCTTGCATGGTCAGACCAGACATTACCTCTTTAAAAAGCAATATGAAGTCAGGCAGAAGCGGGGTCATTTCAGGACTTCAAGAGAATGAGTCAATTTTCTTGTTATCATAAAGGTGACTTCCATTTTTTGGCAGGAGATCTGATATCGGCGATATTAATCCGAAGCTGAAAACACTCAAAGAAATTGTAACAAGGTAATGCATAAGCAGAACCACAGACGCCGCTACAATTGTCACCTCGGGGCAAACCTCGCGCAGTGCTCGGGAGGCTTTTCTTGGGGATGTCGCAGTGGAAAAAGTTTAATAAAGTAGAACTTTCTTCAGGTTATTGTGTTGTTCAGCAGAGTAGTGCTGCTAAAGTCACCTGGGTAATAAATACATGCATTCGTTTAGTCGGCGCACTTAAGCAACATATGGACGACGCGTCTCTCGGCTAATTAGGAGAGAAGCAAAAGCGCAGAGGCTGCTCTGCGCCAAAGAAACCAAAAGCCTTACTGCTCAAACACAATAATTTTTCCAGGAAGGATGGAGAGCTCAAAATGTATCTTCTGGGAGATGAATTAAATAAAAATATATTGAAGTGGTTCCTAAAAACATTAGCCCTATAAGACGCACCTAGGATTTATGGAAGGAAAGTAAGAAAAATATTATTCTGGAACCATTTTGTGAAGCAAATGTTGTGAACCAAATAATAGACAAGGTGCAGAATCTTTCAATTACAGGCAGTGTTGCATCCCCCCTCCCATTTCCCACAGGCAGTATGGCATTTCCCCCTCCCATTCCCCATAGGCAGTATGGCATTTCCCCCTCCCATTACCCATAGGCAGTGTGGCATTCCCCCTCCCATTCCCCATAGGCAGTATGGCATTTCCCCCTCCCATTCCTCATAGGCAGTGCGGCATTTCCCCCTCTCATTCCCCATAGGCAGTGTTGCACCCCCCTCCCATTCCCATAGGCAGTGTGTCATTCCCCCTCTCATTCTCCATAGGCAGTGTGGCATTTCCCCCTCCCATTTCCCATAGGCAGTGTGGCATTCCCCCTCCCATTCCTCATAGGCAGTATGGCATTTCCCCCTCCCATTTCCCATAGGCAGTGTGGCATTTCCCCCTCCCATTTCCCATAGGCAGTGTGGCATTCCCCCATCCCATTCTCCATAGGCAGTGTGGCATTTCCCCCTCCCATTCCCCATAGGCAGTATGGCATTTCCCCCTCCCATTTCCCATAGGCAGTATGGCATTTCCCCCTCCCATTTCCCATAGGCAGTGTGGCATTCCCCCTCCCATTCTCCATAGGCAGTATGGCATTTCCCCCTCCCATTTCCCATAGGCAGTGTGGCATTTCCCCCTCCCATTTCCCATAGGCAGTGTGGCATTCCCCCATCCCATTCTCCATAGGCAGTGTGGCATTTCCCCCTCCCATTCCCCATAGGCAGTATGGCATTTCCCCCTCCCATTTCCCATAGGCAGTGTGGCCTTTCCCCCTCCCATTCCCCATACAGGCAGTGTGGCCTTTCCCCCTCCCATTCCCCATAGGCAGTGTGGCATTCCCCCTCGGCAGTGTGTCATTCCCCCTCCCATTTCCCATAGGCAGTATGGGATTTCCCCCTCCCATTCTCCATAGGTAGTGTGGCATTCCCCCCACCCCATTCTCCATAGGCAGTGTGGCATCCCCCCTCCCATTCCCCATAGGCAATGTGTCATTCCATTGGATGGGCATCTGGATGGGGATTGGGATTAAAATTACCCCTTGGGTGAGCCATGGCCTAGTGGCCAAGGAACCTCATGACCATAGGGTGGCAGGAACAATTCCTGGTTCGAACATTAATTAAGTGCTCTTAAAGTGGACCAAAACCCATGGTCCACTATCATGGGTTTTGGTCTTTGTCCACCGAGCACCTTGAGGTCGCCCACCCCTTCGTTCGATGGCTCATCTAAGATGAGCGGATCCAAGTGAGCTGCCAGACGCATCCCCTGCTACCCTTTAGCAGGGAGCGCGCCTGCGCCGGCCATTCGCAAATGCCTGGAGCTGGCACACGCTCTGTTAAAGAGATTGCAGAGATGCGGCCGCTGCTCAGGCATGCGCCATTGGACCGGGACAGAAGGTGAGTTTTCAGGCAACCTGGGGAGTTTGACGCAGTGGGGCATCCTGAATCTGCATACCCCGGGGGAAGCAGGTATGCCTGTTCTGGAGTCTCATAGATGAGACACCTAACCCCCCCCCCCCCGCTCCCTGGGTCCTGTCATTTGTGCCTAGGGCAGCATAAACACTAAATACGGCTCGGCCTTTGATGTGACATCCAGGACCTGCACAGTCGGATGAAGACAGAAATCATCAAGTAAAGTCAAAATGGCTTCAACAGACCACCTGTTTGGGGGGCATCAGAAAGATTTACACAGCCCCAGGTCAATTTGTGACCACTAAAACAGCACATAGGCTGATCAGCATTGGGCTGCGGTAGTGCCGAGTAGTGGGAGCAGGGGAGCAGTCACAAAGCTGCAGTCAGGAACAGTGGCCGGGTCCCTCCGTGAGACTGGGCCTAATATAAAAGTCTAAACTGACTTGATGGGTAACATCATACCACCCAAGTGTCCCCGATTTAGAGGAACTGTCCCTCTTTTGAGTCCATGTCCCCCTGTCCCTCGTTGTTCTCATTTGTCCCTCTTTGAGGTGTAACATGCAGATCTGCATCAATAAATTATTCATTTGCCTATTCAAAGTGTTTCTTTTGTTGTAACTGTTACATCCTATCCCCTATCCATTCCTCAAGCGTGACTTCATCCATCACGCAATGAGGGGGGCGTGGTTTCATTTACATATTGGTGTAACATGCAGATTTGCATCAATAAATGATTGATTTGCCAATACAAAGTGTTTCTATTGTTGTAACTGTTACAACCTATCTCCTATCAATCCCTCAATGAGGGGGCGTGGCCTAATTTAACAAATGCCCCCTTTTCCCACCCTTAAAAGTTGGTAGGTATAGGTAACATTGTTCCAGGCAAACAGTCAAACTGTCCTCCTCTTAAAGAAATTAGCAGCGTGAAGGCGGGAGTCTCTTCATACAACATATATTGCGTCATCTCTTATTAAAGACGAATATTAAAACACTGAACAATTTAACGGGGCCATTAAATATTAAGGTTTTCTAAAATGAATATTGAAATATTTAACGATGTAAAATAAAGCACTTCTGGGGCCATTCGCATGTGAGCATGAAGAGCAGCAAATTGCAAATCAGAAGAGGGCGTAGCTTTGCTCTATACCATTACCCAGAAGTCATTGGGGCGCATTATACAAGATGGCCCAGAGAGGATGTTAGGTGTATAGGGGGCATATATAAGTGTTACAATGTATAAAGTAGTGGTGGTGCTGGTATTTTTGGATACAGTTTGGAAAGATTGTTACTTAAAGTAGACCAAAACCCAACCAAATTCCCGAGTCGATCAATTCTCTCCCCCCCCCCCCCCCCCCCCCCCCCGGGGCATCCAAAATCGGGATCAGGTAGGGGGATTTTTAATGTGAACAATCTGTATGTACAGGGTGGGGGAAACATATAAGATAGACTCTTATTCAGGGTGAGAGTCCGGATTAATGTGGGCAATATGTACTGTATGTACAGGGAGGAAAGATATAAGATAGGCTCTTATTCAGGGTGAAGGTTCGGATTAATGTGAGCAATGTGTATGTACAGGGTGGGGGAAACATACAATATAGGCTCTTATTCAGGGTGAAGGTTCGGATTAATGTGAGCAAGGTGTATGTACAGGGTGGGGGAAACATACAATATAGGCTCTTATTCAGGGTGAAGGTTCGGATTAATGTGAGCAATGTGTATGTACAGGGTGGGGGAAACATACAATAAATTTCCTGTTAGTGACAAGAGGTGTGAAGGGCCCTCCCGTCCCCCCTGTGGCAGGAGCGAGCTGATGGGAGCCAAGTGTGCAGGGGGGAGGGTTTGTGCCCTCCATCCTGCAAGAAGATTCCGGGGCCCTGCTGGCTGATGAGGGCATTATCTGGCGCCAGAGAAAGGAGACAGGTGAGTTCTGTTTCTTTTTACTTTTTTAGAGCGATTCATTAACTTTCAGTTTGGGATGAACTGGATTTCTTGGGGAATCAAATCATCTCTAACTGGGACCCAATGTGCCCCCGGGAGCCCACTTGACATGTGCCAAGGGCAGGGGACGGGATGCACGCAGATCCATGTCGGCGTCTATAGGCCGGATTTATAACAGAACAATGGGTTTCCCTTCGTAATGACTCCAAATTGAGCGATTCATTAAATGTCGATTCGGAATAAACTAAATTTCTTGGGCAATCAAATCATCTCTAACTGCAACCCAATGTGCCCCAGGGAGCCCACTTGACTGGCGACAAGGGCGGAGGAGGGCTTGCACACAGAGCCATGTCTGTGTCTATAGGCCGGATCTATATAAGAACAATGGGTTTCCATTAATAATGACTCCAAATTGGGCGTTTCATTAAATAACAATTCAGGATAATCTGAATTTCTTGGGGAATCAAATAATCTCTAGCTGGGACCCAATGTGCCCCGGGGCGCCCACTTGACTTGTGAAAAGGAGGAAGGGTTGTGTCTATGCACCCTATTTATAACAGAACAATGGGTTTCCCTTCGTAATGACGCCAAATTGAGTGATTCATTAAATACCGATTCGGGACAAAGTAAATTTCTTGGGCAATAAAGTCATCTCTGACTGGGACCCATGTGCCCCCGGGAGCCCACTTGACTTGTGACAAGGGCGAGGGTGGGGGTGTGTCTATACACCCGATTTATAACAGAAAAATGGGTTTCCCTTCGCTCCTTCGATATGACTCCAAATTGAGTGATTCATTAAATGTCAATTCAGGAGTAATTCAATTTCTTGGGCAATCAAGTCCTCTCTAACTGGGACCCAATGAGCCCCGAGGAGCCCACTTGACTTGTGAAAAGGGCGGGGTGGGGGTTGTGCCTATACACCCGATTTATAACAGAACAATGGGTTTACCTTCATAATGACTTCAAATTGAGAGATTCATTAAATGTCTATTCGGGATTAACTGAATTTCTTGGCAAATAAAATCATCTCTAACTGGGACACATGTGCCCCGGGGAGCCCGCTTGACTTGTGACAAGGGTGGAGAAGGGGGTGACAACGTTTTTCCAGTGATGTTTGAGGGACAAACGGGTAATGCCCGGTTGGATACCCACCACACCCCTAATTTTCCCTGCAGACCAGCCCCTGTCTGCTGCCTCATTATGCACAGTGGCCCCTGTTTAGCGCAGAGGATGCAATCTGGTTGGATGAAACCCCAAGGCACAAGGGCAGACACAGAACTGGATGGCTGATCCAGTAAGAAGTTTCAGGCTGAAGCTTGGATGAAACGGCGCGTGTCACCCAGGGTCGAATTACTGGCAAGATAAGGGCTAAATCATCCAGCATGCCACTCACCCACCTCTCGGCATCTTCTTCTGTTGGGCTTTTGAAGCCGCCCCACTGATATCTTTCGTGAAGGGGGACACAAACCTTGGCGTCCTGGCACTGTTGCCGCTGGGACATTGGGGAAAGAACCTTTTATACCACAGAGGAGAAGTCTCTGTGCAATCCCCTGCCATGTGACTAAAGAAGTCACTGGAGGGGAGGGAGATTTCTGGGAAAATGGGTTTCCTTCTGGAATGACTCCAAATTGAGCGTTTCATTGAATGTCGATTCAGTGCGAACTGAATTTCTTGGGCAATCAAATCATTTATAACTGGGACCCAATGTGCCCTGGGGATCCCACTTAACTTGCGACAAGGATGGGGGAGGGGATGCACACAGAGCCATGTCTGTGTCTATACGCCCAATTTATAACAGAACAATGGGTTTCCCTTCGTAATGACTCCAAATTGATATGTTATGTTCCGCCATTATGAGCCTAAATTGCGGCTGTCATGGAGGCAATGCCTTGACGGGGCTGAGTGACAGTTGGCAGAACAGAGACGTGTTAGGTTCCTGCCCCGTGCATTCTACCTCTCCGAGTTAACAGCTGGGCCGCGTACAATATTAATGAGCCCAACGCCGCAGTTAGACCGCCGCTCGCCCATTATCTTGTACCCAGCACACTGTCCCCGACGTCTTTAGCGAGTTTAATTTGTTACATAAGCAAATATGACACAAAGCCCAAGAGGGGGAATCTGGGCTCGGTCTCCCACCGGCTGCTGTCTTCTTCCTAATTGACCTACCGGCGTCGAGCAAATTTTAATTTTTTTTTTCAGGCAAGGAAGATTTACGATGTAAGGACTTTGTACATCATGGAGCAGGACATGTTTGTACTAATTCTTTCCGACCCGGTGGGGAATACTCCACGGAAGTCAAAACGCCACGTCGCCATCGTATTAATCCACCGCTGAAATTTTATCAAAAAAACAACATGCCTCGCAAATTAGACGCTATGCGGTCTCAGGTTTTTATTTTACTTTTGTTAAAAGAAAATATTTTGTTGCTTTTAAACTTTGCGCAAGATGAAAGAAAAAGCAGAGATCAACTGTTTCTATCTTTTGATTCCTGTTCTAATTTGAAATGACTTTGGCTTTTGAGAGGTAATTGTATCGAATGAAAAAGGAAAGGTAGGTAGAAGAGCCCTATTTGTATAGAATGAGAAAGAAAATGTTGAGGGAGGAGCCCTATGTAGCATACGGGTCCCTGAGGGGTTTAGCTCCTCAGGGTGTATGGGGAGTGGGTTCTTTGTTAACGGGCTTGAGGGACCTCCTGACGTGGGCTTACTTCCAAAAACTCCAAATGAGACCGACTTTATGAAAAGGGCACTTACTTTATTAGCAGGACTTCAGGTACACTTTAGACTACACAGCAGGTCATACAGTCTTTCCACAACAGTTTCCTTAGCAGCTTCCATAGCACAACATTACATCCAAATGTACTGCAACAGGTGGCGGTCACTCATCCTGATCCCATAGCAGAATACTGCGGCCTTAAGCTACCTCCTCAGCATCTTGGGTGGAATGGTTCACCTTCTCCTGTGGTCACTCGTTAGGTATGAATGTGGCTCCTCTGCTCTCTCCTTCTCTCTCTGCGACTGCTACCAGTTGACCCTGCTGGTACCTTCCTCTCACTCCCGGTTACTACATTAGAGAACTACATCTTGTATGTTCCGTAGATCTAACTCTTCTGAGGTAACACTCATTATATAGACTCCCTCTAGTGGCCTCTAGAACCTTCTCTAACTTTCTACTCACTTTAGCCAATAGCAGTTAAGCTGTACTCCTATGTGGTTAGGTTTTACGTTTGGTAGCCCTGTAATGTCACAATTCATTTCTTATCCAACAGTGCCATCTTGTGGTGATGTAGTGCAACTGCAGAACAGATATGAACCATTACATTAAAAGACCAACAAAGATAATGGCTGAATACCTTCCGCCGGCTACATCTATATCAAATGAAAAAAGGAAAAGTGGGGGAAAGTCCTTATTGAATGAAAAAAAAGTGGGGGGAAGAACCTTAAAACTCCTGTACTATATCCTGTACTATAGCTAAAAGTTGATGATCTACAAAGGAACCTAAAGAATGCAGGTGGAGGGTATTTAAACCGGACCTTCAGCATGATTTAATGATAAGCCCCAGCATCTAAAAATTTTAGTCACATACTACAGGGTGAAGGTCCGGTTTAATGTGGGCAATTTGTATGTACAGGGTGGGGGAAACATATAAGATAGGCTCTTATTCATGGTGAAGGTCCGGTTTAATGTGGGCAATTTGTATGTACAGGGTGGGGGAAACATATAAGATAGGCTCTTATTCAGGGTGAAGGCCCGGATTAATGTGAGCAATCTGTATGTACAGGGTGGAGGAAACATACAAGATAGGCTCTTATTCAGGGTGAAGGCCCGGATTAATGAGAGCAATCTGTATGTACAGGGTGGAGGAAACATATAAGATAGGCTCTTATGCAGGGTGAAGGTCCGGATTAATGTGGGCAATCTGTATGTACAGGGTGTGGGAAACATACAAGATAGGCTCTTATTCAGGGTGAAGGCCCGGATTAATGTGAGCAATCTGTATGTACAGGGTGGAGGAAACATATAAGATAGGCTCTTATTCAGGGTGAAGGTCCGGATTAATGTGGGCAATTTGTATGTACAGGGTGGAGGAAACATATAAGATAGACTCTTATTCAGGGTGAAGGTCCGGATTAATGTGGGCAATCTGTATGTACAGGGTGGGAAACATACAAGATAGACTCTTATTCAGGGTGAGGGTCTGGATGAATGTGGGCAATCTGTATGTACAGGGTGGGGGAAACATATAAGATAGGCTCTTATTCAGGGTGAAGGTCCGGATTAATGTAAGCAATCTGTATGTACAGGGTGTGGGAAACATATAAGATAGACTCTTATTCAGGGGGAGGGTCTGGATTAATGTGGGCAACCTGTATGTACAGGGGGGGGAAACATACAAGATAGGTTCAGGGTGAAGGTCTGCTTTAAGTGTAAGACTTCCAATAGTCTTGGAGGAAAAACGTTTTGTAAAAATTCTCTCACTCAACCCAAAATGAATAACTTTTAGTAGATCCATGGAAAGGAAGTTGCCACCAATTTTGGCCCAGCAATATGTTGGCCACATGATTATGGGTAGTTTGCACCCGAAATGTGTGGCAGAGTCTTTAATGGGTGACAACCTTTTTCTAGGGATGTTTGAGGGACAAACGTGTAATGACCGGTTGGATTCTCACCTCACGGTCAGATCACACCCCTAATTTCCCCTGCAGACCAGCCCCTGTCTGCAGGGGCTGGATGAACCTCCAAGGCACAAGGGCAGACACGGAACTGGATGACTGATCCAGTAAGAAGTTCCAGATTGAAGCTTGGATGAAACAGAATGCAACCCAAACGAGGGCCTAGAGCCGAGGGGTCAGAGAGTACACAGGGTGGCACGAAGGGTCGAAGTAGTGGCAAGCTCAGCGCCAAATCATCTAGCATTCCACCCACCCACCTCCTGTCATCTTCCCTTTTCTGTCTCTGTCGTAGGACCCATTGGTTGAATTAGTGATGGGCTTTGGATCTAGGCCAAAGCTAGATTTGACTTAGATCTTGTTGTTTAGGTCCATATCTCAAATAGCGGCAAGATCAAATAATCCGGCATGCCACCTACCCACCTCTTGGCATCTACCTCTGTTGGGCTTTTGAAGCTGTCCCACTGACATTTTTAGTGAAGAGGGACACAAACCCCTTCCCTCTTCCTTGGTGTCCTGGCACTGGTGCCGCTGGGCCATTGGGGAAGGAACCTTTTATACCACAGAGGAGGAACCTCTGTGGAATCCACCAGCATTGATGGACCGGAAACAAGGTAAGTGTATGGGGCTACCTGAAGGGTTTCACACAGCGGGGCATCCTGATTTTAATGCCCTGGGGAGAGGGAATCAATCGGCCTGGGAAACCTTTAGATTCTATAATGGGATTTCCTTAGAATTTCAGGGAAAACTGGATCTGATATGGATATGAATTTCTTGGGATTATTATTAGTATTAGGTATATAATATTAGGAGCAACCCCCTTTCTCGCATTTCCAACATAGCCAAATTGGCTGATCTAATATTGCCAGTAGCACTTTCTCTAAATCCATACATACCAACTTTTCAGGGTGGGAAAGAGGGGCATTTGATAAATTAGGCCACGCCCCCTCATTAAAGTGGACAAACACCCAGGATTTTCACTATCCTGGGTGTTGGTCCACTTCAGCAGGGCATCTGAGATCTGGATGCCCCGCTGTGTGAAACCCCCCAAAAGCCCCCAAAAACGTACCTTTTCGGCGGCGGACAAGCGACGGACAAGCCACCACCGCTGCCGCCGCCTCCCGCGCGTCCCTCTTACAGGGTGCGCGCACTGCTAGAGGGGAAAAAAAACAAAGGAGAATAAACCCGCACAGCGCTGAATGTCCAAATGATATGTGTGTATCTGGATGCAGGCTGGAAGGGGCCCAGTTACCCGGAGAACCGGGCAAAATTTGGAGCACAAAGTGGGACTGCCAGCACAGACCCTAGAGCCCACCAACTCAGCCGCTCAACAGACACACCTTGTTGAGCGGCTGAGTTGGTGGGCTCTAGGGTCTGTGCTGGCCATCCCACTTTGTGCTCCCACTGCTAGAGGGGCGCGCGGAAGGCGGCGGCTGATCTGTCGCCGATAAGGTAAGGTTTTTTGGGGCTTTTGGGGGGGTTTCACCCCGCGGGTCATCCCGATCTTGGATGCCCCGCGGTGAGGGAGGTGATCGGCCCGGGAATCTATAAGACTCCCTGGGTGTTGGTCCACTTTAAGGGATGGATAGGAAATAGGATGTAACAGTTAAAACAATAGAAATACCTTAAATATGCAAATTAAACATTTATTAGAAACATAGAAACATAGAAGGGTGACAGAAGGAGAGCATACGCTCCATCTAGTCTTCCCTTATGTGTATACTCTATGTTCTCTGTATCTTTGGATAGACGGAGGCTTATCCCAGGCATGTGCTGATTCACTTACTGTTGATTTTCCCACCACCTCTGCTGGAAGTTTATTCCAAGCATATACTATTCTTTCTGTAATATAATATTTTCTAACATTTCTCCTGATCTTCCCTCTGAAAACACTTCCCTCCTGAAGCTTATTCATTCATTTTACATAGATAAATGTCTCCATCATGTCACCCCCCCCCCCCTTTCCTCCAGACTGTACACATTAAGTTCTTTAAGGCTTTCTCAATAAGTTACACGTCAAAGAGGGACAAATGAGAACGACGAAGGACGGGGGGACACGGACAATCCCTCCAAATCAGGGGACACTTGGGAGATATACCAAATCTACAAAGTTCTTTATTTTTTTACAATTACGGCTGAAACTCCAAATTGCCCTCTTCAGCCCGCAAACTCTTATATCATTTATTCCAAGCTACAGCCCGTCCTAAAAACGTGACAGCAACATTAAATGTGACTAATTGGATGCAAAAACCAGCCAGAGACAACAGATGGAAGAAAGGATTCCAGTTTAAAAGGGAATTGCAAAGCGAACAGGAAGATGCCTTTTTTTTTCGTGCCCTCCCTCCTTCGCTCTCGTCTCCTCTTTATTTTGCACAGAGGGTCTTGAGTGGATAATCGTGATTATGTTCCAGAAGATGATAGCGGAGCGCAGCGGGGAAGTGGAGAAGCGAGCTATTATTTCTCAGCAAAACAAGTGCGCTATCATTGCAAATAAGAGTATAGACCCTCCACCCACTGCTTAAACCTCCCTTCATAGCGCTCTACCTCGGGCAATTAAGGGAGTCGAAAGACGCGCACTGTTCGGGTAATCATTGTTTTTAATTGTTTGCTGGCAGTACCTGGTACAATGAGTACTCCGAGAAAAAGTTACGATTGAATCGCTTTCTGCGCAGGGGAGAGAAAAACTACCAAACAATTTTACAAACTAAACTACAAAAGTGAAAGAACAGCAAGGTGGCAATTAGGAATAAATCTATGCTCCTTGTTGTAATCGCCGAGAGGCAGGATGAAAATCACAAAGGGCTTTCTGCCCAGATGGACTTGGCAGTCACCAAGAGAAAACAGCAGTACGGACAAGGCCGGAATACAGGGGGCCTCCTTGACTTGTTAAAGTGGATAAAAACCCACCGCGATTAGCCCGGGAATCTATAAGATTCCTGGGGCGGTCGATTCCCTCCCCCCGGGGCATCCAAAGGGTTGCCCCGCTGTGTGAAAGCCCCCAGGTCGCTCCATACACTTACCTTGTTTCCCGGTTCCCATGCGCGAGCCGCAGCCACATCCTCACTATCACTCTAGTAGGGCGCGTGCCCACGCCAGGCATTAGTGAATGGCCGGTGCGGGCATGCTCTCTGTTAGAGGGTAGCCAGGGATGCGTCCGTCAGCGGGTTTGGAGCGCGTGGCCTTAGACGAAGGCTTAGACGACGTGCCATCAGAGGCCCCCGAACGCGCTGATTGGACGAGCTGCCGCGCATGCACGGTAGGACGGGAAAGAGGTGAGTTGACTGGTGAGACTATCTGGGAAAGGGGGGGGGGGGGATAGTCAAAATCTTGGGTTTTGACCCACTTTAAAGAGGGCAGAAATTGATCTGCAGTTATTTTCAATTTATCTGCAGTTGCTTTCCTTTTTGCTCAGGTTCCTCCACCTCGTGGAGCTAGACTGTCTGGCACCCAGGGCAAAGATTCGAAATGGTGCCCCCCACCTGTGCTCGGGTCTCCTTTTGGCACCCCCGACATTCTGGCACCATGGGGACATTCTGACCTGGATGACCTGCAGCAGAAGTCCACCTAGGAAGCCCAATACCTGGCAACCACTACTATCCTCCTCTTACCGTGGCTCCCGTCCATGTGACTGGCAGCAAATCGGGATTGCTAGGCTGATGTGCACACAAACATTGGCTAGATAAAGCCAATAGGTTACTGGTACTCAAACAGGGGCAGTAAAACAAATGGGAATGCAGAGGTGAGTAGCTGATGATATCGATATTGTGCTTCCTGGGGGGTGGGCACAGTATGGTATCCAAAGTGGGATTCCCCCATACCACTATAACCAAGATCACATGGCCCATTTTCATTAATACAGGCCTCCAAGACCAGCTGCAAGGACCCTTCACTACTTTGAACAGAGCCCTGCCAGCAGGGGCAGAATAGCCATAGGGAGACCCGAGACAATGCCTGGTGGGCCGCAATGCTTTGGAGCCAGTTGGGCTGCTGCTTTTAACACTAACATTCAATCCCTGCCCCCTTAGTATCCCTTACTCCCCTCTCAGCCGGTGGACTAGAGCAAAAAATCAGCCCCTGGCCAGCCCGGGACATGCTTGCTGAGCCCCCCCCCCCCCCCAACCATGATGCCAGGGCTGTGGCTGGGATTTCTTGGCTTGTGGACCCACAAGACAAGGAATCCCAGCCACCAGTGCTACAGCCTTCGCATCATGGGCCAGCCAGGGGCTGGTAAAATCCAGGGCTGATTTTTGACTGCTACCAGCCCTGTTTGACCCCCCCGTATATTAATGGGATTATATTGGGCCAGAAGCCTACCCATTAGTGTGTAATATAACTGAGAAACATGAAAACATGAAAGTGAGAATTCGTGGATCAAGATAATAGAGCAGCCGAAAATTAACTTGTATATATAAGAGCAGCAAACACATTATATACAAAGTATAGATTAACTAGTATAGAATAAATGCAATACAGGTCAGAAGAGCAATTGCAAGGGAGTAAGTGGCAATCACAATGAGCATATAGAATAAATGAATAAAGAAATGGGGACGATCTTCATTAATACAGTCCTTTAAGACTTTGATTGGCTACAGGGACCCTTCACTATCAGTGAACAGAGCCCTGCCAGCCCATATTAGTGATATCAGCCCTATTTGACCCCCCCCCCCCCCATTCTATTAGCGTGATTTTACTGGCCAGTAGTGTGTAATATAACTGAGAAACGTGGAAACATGAAAGTTAGAATTTGTGGATCAAGGTAAAAGCAGCCCAAGATTAATTTTAAGTATATTTAATCGCTTTAAGAGCAGCAGACACACTATATACATACAATGAATAAATGCAATACAGATCACAAAGGCAACTACAGGGAATTAAGTTGCAACCAGAATGAGCATATACAATAAATGTCAGTTACCGTTAGGTTCGTTTGTAAATAATGGGCCTTTATTAATTTATTAAAATATTGTGTAATGTTTTCATCTATTTCTGTATGTATAATCAATTACATTCGACCAGTCATACATAGGTCAGGTCATTCAGGCAGGCCAATTGGCCATAATTAGTAAAACCAGTTTTCAGGGTCTGGGGAAAAGCCCAAGGTTTCTCTGCAAAACGAGTTTCCACAAGTTTCAGGCTAGCAAAACTGGCAGGACAAGTCTGGAGATCAAGGGTATATCGGGGTATAACTGAGAGAGAGAAGCCTGAGGAAGGGGTGGCAGGAGAAGGAGAAGCTGCTAGCCCCCCAGGACAGCAAAGATTCAAATTGGGCCCCCACCTGTGCTCAGACCCCCCTTTGGCACCCCCCTGACTTGCTGCACCTGGGCAAGTGCCTCCCCTGCCCCCCTAGCTATGCCTTTGCCCCACACATGCACCACCCAAAGTGTGCAGCCGGAAAGAGTGCAATGGCATACTTCCCAAGTGTCCCTGATTTGGAGGGACTGTCCTTCTTTTTGGTCTATGCCCCCTGTCCCTTGTTGTTCTCATTTGTCCCTCTTTGAGGTGTAACATGCAGATTGGCAGCAATAAATGATTCATTTGCCTATTTCAAAGTGTTTCTATTGTTGTAACTGTTACATTCTATCTCCTCTCCATTGTTCAATGACGGGGGGTGGCCTCATTTACAAATTGTCCCTCTTTCCCATCCATACAAATACACTCTGCATCCTTCTGTGGCTGGGGGGTGCTTGTGGGGAGACATTAATGTTCAGCATATGAGAGTTGTAATTTCTATTCTTTACTACAGTAGTAGTAAGGGCAGTGCCCTCCCCCCTTCCAGGTTGCCACCCTAGGCACGTGCCTAGGGCTGCCTAATGGTAAATACAGCCCTGCTTACTCCCCAGGTGATATTTGTCCCTGCTTTTGGAAGGTGGTGCTCATGTCCAAGTCCTATTTCAGGTTTCTGGCCACATGAGTGCTTGAGCACTGCCAGGACAATCCAAGGGCCTATTTTCACGGTGGGAACCAAGGAGAAGGTGATAACTCTGGGACTTGTGGTCAAATCATAAAGGGCATCACCATTCTGTATCACTTTAGTAAGCAAGCTGGTTTTTCAAATTGGAATGGTGGTAAGTGGTGTCTCGAGGTGTGGATTACAGAGGTACATTTCTCAAGAATTACTATCTGTCTTGCATCACAGAGACGTGACATTCATAAAAATTCATCAACAACTCCAATCAACCGACGCCTACAGACAACAGTGAGCATGCAGGAAACGCAGATTCCCAGCATGTAACAGTGTTCTTCCCTCTTTCTCTGAAATTTATTAAGCAGATGAAAAACCACGCAGCCTTAAAACTTGGTGTACCCGGTGCAGCACAGGCATGCCAAGGCACGGATAACATCATATCACAACGAGGTGGAGCGCATCAGTCACATACTGATGAGAATATGATTTCCACTTTTTTCATGTCAGCCAGGCTCTATTTATACTAATAATCTATGAGGAAATTTAGGTCAACCATCCATCTGCCAACATCGGTGTTCTAAAGCATTTCCTCTATGAAGGAGACCTTGCCACTAGGAGATAATCTGGCCCACCTCCAGGGAAATGGCAAGAATGGTGTGAAATGGCAAGAATCTGGCGATACGATGCGTTTTGCGATACACGTATGACGATGCGATATATCCTGATATATCCAGATTCTGTCTCAAAGACGCTATATTGCGATTTTTTTAAATTTAATTTTAATTTAAGTTAATAAAAAAAATACATAGGATCCCCCCTTCCCGGGGGTGGGACCCCATTTTCTTTCATTTTAAGGGCTAAAAATCCCCCCAAAATGGTGTGACGCCCCCCTTACTCAACATAACCAGCCCGTACCAACTACGGGGCTTGTAAAACAGGGCCAGCTTTGGTGGCCTGCAGGCTACAAGCCGGCATAGTCTATGCCACGGGCTCTGGCAGCCAGAGAGATCGGTGGATGCTATGTCTTTTTTTTTTCTTTTTATTATTTAAGGGTCTCTTGAGGAGTATGGAACCACACGCCTTTTTAAACCCTTAAAAATTAAAAAAGAAAACTGCTTGGGGTCCCCCCTATCCAGTAAAACCAGCCTGGGCACCAGCTAAGGGGTGCTGGTAGACTAAGGCTACCAGCCCGCATAGGCCTGCGGGTAAGTATGGGGGGAATTTTCAGTGTCTTTTATATTCCAGGCCATCCACAGGAAGGATTTTCATTCGCTTTAAAACCGACTACCCAAATCTGAGTTTCTTGCTTAAAGGCCCCCTCTCTCCCCACCACAATGCAGAGCGGGTTTATCTTCAAGCTGGTCGCAATTCTCCCCAATCAGATCATAAAAGGAGAATTTACTGTACGGCAATGAGGAAAGTTGAGAAAGCAGAAGTGAAGCTAGAGGCAAAGTTTCTCCCAAACTCAGATGGGAGTCTGGAGGGATCATAAAAAAAAGAAAGGCGTAAAATAAGATTTAAAAAGCTGGCAAGCAATAGAGAGCTTGGTAGAAGTTGTAATACATCATGAGCTCATAAAAAAAAAAAAAAGGTTTACAGCAGAATAAAAAAAAGTAGGAAACACAGGAAGGATGTGGAACTGCTAAATACGCCTCTGAAACTCGCTGACGCCGACATAGAAATCTATTTTTATAGGGTGGCACCTAATTTTGTAGAACCCCCACCTCTGCCATGCCGTAGGGATGCAGGTAAAAGAGAGGTGATAAGAAAGTCAGCAGTTAGGAAGCATGAGTGTCAGGAACCCAACTATTCCAGCTCACAAGGGCATGTTCCAAGTCGTTCTCTGGCAACATACAGTGCAGAGGCATACGCTGGAATAATGGTCTGTGCTGGGTGATCTTTAGCCAGGGGTGTAGGTAGAGAAAGTCAGGGGGCACCAAAGGGGGGCGACATCTTTGCCACGAGTGCCATAAAGCCTAGCTACACCTCTGATTTAGCATACCTCCCAAGTGTCCCTGATTTGGAGGGACTGTCCCTCTTTTGAGCCCATGTTCCCCTGCCTCTCGTTGTTCCCATTGGTCCCTCTTTGAGGTGCGAAATGGCATCAATAAATTATTCATTTGCCTATTTAAAGTGTTTATATTGTTGTAACTGTTACACCCTATACATCCCCCAATGAGGGGGCGTGGCCTAATTTAACAAATGTCCCTCTTTCCCACACTGAAAAGGTATGATAGGTATGGCTTTAGCACTTGTGTACTGTAACCTGTGATTAAAGATGAGCAAACTTCTTAAAAGTTCGGTTCGGGCGATTCACCACATTTCCCCAAAAAATGTAAATTTGCCTGAACTGAACTTTTAATAAACTCGCTCAAAAGAAAGAAAAAAAATAAGCTCACCTCTGCCCCCATTCCAGCGCCGGGCGTTGTCTGCGCGGTCTCCCCGCAAGATCCAGTGCCCATTCTGACAGATCAGCTTTCCGCTGCATGGAGTGACATCACAGGTCACTCCTAGTATAAATGCCCCTCCCTGCGTCGGGGAATGAGCGGCCCTGCCAGAGAGATCGGCGGATGCTATGCCTTTTTTCCTTTTTACATTTAAATGTTCAATTTTCTAAAAAAAAAAATCAATATGGTCCCCCTCTCTAGGAGGGGGGAACCACAGACCTTACAAAAATTAAGGATAAAACTCTTAAAAATTAAAAAAACAAATGCTGTCCAGTAAAACCAGCCCTGGCACCAGCTATAGGTCATGATTCTGCTCCTCCCTCTGGGCTTTGGAGAGGCAGTTAATGGGGCCAGGGTTTAATGGGAAGTCACCAGCTTGCCGCAGGTGACTTACCAGCCCCTCGTGCCTTGTGAACTGGTATAGGGGTTCAAATCTGTGGGAGTGGGGGGGTGTAGGCTACTCACACTCCCTCAAAGTGGGGACCATCGGTAAATGTATGTTATGTTTGTTCAATCAGAAATGTTCTTCATGCGTAAGATCACATGGTGTGTATATATGAATTGTCCAACAGAATGATGACACGTGTCCAAGAATCCAATCAGAAAGGTGATTTAAGCGGTCCTCTGTACGTGGAATGTACATGGAAAACATTGAAAGCATTTGTGGATGTTGGGTGTTTCTTTGGATCGATGAAAGCTCCCAGCCGGCTGAAGCAATAAACTATTGACCTTCTTGTAAGACTTTCGTCTCCGGTGAGTGGTATTTCGCGACAATGCTTGGTAGCTGGGTTTATTTCACATCTTCAATGTGATCACATGTTCTCATGTAGCAATTATGTAAAAAGCTGCTGCCACACAACACCCTAAATCAGTTACTAGTCTTTTTACACCGAGCCCCCTCTCAGTGACAAGGAGTTCTAACCAGATACCCCAATAATGGGAATTAATGAGTTAAAGTGGAACAAAACCCACCAATGGCAGCTCTGGCCAACCGCTGGCTTTTCCTTGGAGCATCCCCAATCAGGATGCCTCGCTGTGTGAAACCCCCTAGAGCGCCAGTAATAACTCATCTTTCACCGGTCCAACGGCGCATGCACGGGCTGTCATCTAAAATTGTTGGGTCACCAAGCTAATTTTCTTTGGGTCGTAGCAGAGAGGAAAGTTGAATCGGTAGGGGAAATTCTCTTTGAATGAGAAGCAACTGTGTGGCGTTGCTGAGCGTCAGTAGTAAAAAGTAGAAACCAAGTTGTGTGCCTCCTCCTGCTGCTTCCTTGTGAGGTGAGCTGCACCTCCGTAGCTTCATAGTAGGAGGGAAGCAGTGACGGGCTGCGGGTGGATGTTTGCCGCTGTCCATGCTGTGGGGTGTGTGGAGCCGCGCTTAGGGCAGACATTTGCCGGGTATGTGGAGCCTTGCTAATAGAAAGCGGGGCTTCATAGAGTGACAGCATGGTTTTTAGTTATTATAGAAACAGTACAATTTGTCTTGAGCAAGCTAGGTAGCTCAGTTTGAAGAGTGATGGACTCTGAATTAGAGAGTCTAGGGTTCCAAGCCCTGTTTGGATCAGTTATGGATAATTTTATCACCTTGGTTTTTATTTTCTTTTTGTTGTTTATTATTTTTTACAGTTTTCCATTCGTGTTACCTCTGCTGCTGTCTGCAGAATCTTTTGTTTTCCTATTTTCTATTTCTTATTCTTACAACGCTGTTTTCCATGTATTCTTCTTTTCAGCTTTGTGTGTTAATCAGAAAATCAGAAACCCAGCATTTTCACTATCTTGAGTTTTGTTTCTTGCCTAGACTTGGAAACCCCTGCTATGTGAAACCCCCCTAGTTCACCCGTAAAAACATACATTTCCCTGTCTGTCGGCAATGGGGAGCTGGAGCGGCTGCATCCCTGGGCGCCCAGGCTATTCGTGGGAGCCCCCTCAGGCCAGAGATGCTGAGAATGTGGCTGCAACTATTTACATCACCATGGAAGCCAGGAAAAAGGTGGGTTTTGTGGTAACCCGTGTGGTGTTTCACACAGTGGGGCATCCGGACAAACTCAGGTTTTTGTTCCTGCATAGTCATTCAAAGTAGAATTTTTTTCAATCAGTTTAGTTTTTTTTTTGTAGGGATTTTATATATTTATTGAGTCACCTGGTGGTTTCATCACAGAAGCAGCACCTCACACACCCAGAGCTGTTACCTCCGTGTACAGCGCCTGGCCTTGAAAGAAGCTGGAGCAAGTTCACTGCAGCTGTTGCTAGGACACCAGTGGGTTAAATGCTGTGACTCTCTGCTATCACCTGACTGAAGAAAACCCAGCAGAGTTAGCGAATGGACCGAACCATTTTCAAAATTTAAAAGTAAGGCACACATTTTTTTTCTTTTCTATATCCACATTATTTATACACGTTAGAAGCTATTATGTGGCTTAATAATAATTTATCTTTTTTAATGCACATATTCGAGTGGACCTTTACAGGTAAATCCCAATTGGAATCCAAAATGTCTAATGCACAATCCTATTTTCAAAGCTGCCTGTTTGTCTATTGTTGAGCTTTAAGGACTTACAGGAGATACAGCAACTGTAGTCTGTACTCTCTGCCCCTTGTACTTCAGCTCTCTCGAATTTTTATATTACTTTACTGTAGTAGGAAATAAGATTTTGCAGTAAAACATCTCTGCACCGAGGCTCGGTAGACTTTTGTATTGATTAGAAAGTGGAGACGTTAGAGTCACCTGAAAGGTTTCTTTACCAAGAAGTTTAGAAAGGTGGACTGCGGCTTCCGCCACCCAACTCATTTTGGAACATCTTGTTCCATCATTTGTTGAGACGTGGTGGAAACCCCTTGAAGCAGACCTACTGTGCTGTAAATGCATTTAAGCCTACAACTCCTACACTACGAGAGACAAGTTATCGTTTAGGTCACCAATCTTCTGTAGGGTCGTAGCACAGAGGAAAGTCGAATCGATAGTGGAAATAATCCTTAAGGTAAACAGCAATTACAATCCACCATGTCAAACTAATAGGCATCCCTACATTCAAATCTGTCTGGCTGTCCATAACATAGTAACATAGTATGTAAGGCTGAATAGAGACTTTAGTCCATCCGGTTCAATCTCCTTCCAGTGGTCTAGTAGCCATAGCTGGAAATGTTATTACATGCACGGAGGGCATCCCGGCCACTATAGGTCTCCTTCCAGTGGTCTAGTAGCCATAGCTAAAAATGTTATTACATGCAAGGAGGGCATCCCGGCCACTATACATCTCCTTCCAGTGGTCTAGTAGCCATAGCTGGAAATGTTATTACATGCACGGAGGGCATCCCGGCCACTATAGATCTCCTTCCAGTGGTCTAGTAGCCATAGCTGATAATGTTATTACATGCAAGGAGGGCATCCCAGCCACTATAGATCTCCTTCCAGTGGTCTAGTAGCCATAGCTGGTAATGTTATTACATGCAAGGAGGACATCCCGGCCACTATAGATCTCCTTCCAGTGGTCTAGTAGCCATAGCTGGAAATGTTATTACATGCCAGGAAGGCATCCCGGCCACTATAGATCTCCTTCCAGTGGTCTAGTAGCCATAGCTGGAAATGTTATTACATGCAAGAAGGGCATCCCGGCCACTATAAATCTCCTTCCAGTGGTCTAGTAGTCATAGCTGGAAATGTTATTACATGCAAGGAGGGCATCCCGGCCACTATAGATCTCCTTCCAGTGGTCTAGTAGCCATAGCTGGTAATTTTATTACATGCCAGGAAGGCATCAAGGCCACTTTTGAATGTTTTTACTGAATCCTTCATAACTACCTCCTCTGGCATCCCATGGTTCCATAGTCTCACAGAGAAGAATCCCCTCCTATGTCGGTGGAGAAAGCACCTTTCCTCTAACCTTAGTGGATGCCCTCGGGTTATGGTTACAGTCCGGGGTATAAATAGATTGTGGGGCAGATCTTTGTATTGACACCCAATATATTTATACATAGTTATTAGATCACCCCTCAGATATCTCTTTTCCAAACTAAATAAACCTAACTGTGACAATCTTTCAGGGTCCTCTAGTCCCCGCACTGCTTTTATTAACTTAGTTGCCCTTCTTTGAACGCACTCCAGTTCTGATATGTCCTTCTTAAGCACAGGTGCCCAGAACTGTACACAGTATTCCATATGGGGTCTGACCAGTGACTTGTACAGGGATAAAATGATGCTCTGGTCACGAGCACCTATGCCCCTCCTGATGCACCCCATGATCCGGTTTGCTTTTGCAGCTGCTGCCTGGCATTGATTACTACAGTTAAGTTTATTGCTAACTAGAACCCCTAGGTCCTTTTCCATTGTTCTTTTCCGAAGTATTTCTTTATTTAGTGTGTAATCATGGCACAGATTTCACCTTCCCATGAGCATAGTTGCGCTTAAAGTGGACCAACGCCCACCGCTGATCGGCCCGGGAATCTATAAGATTCCCGGGCCGATCAGCTCCCTCCCTGTGTGAAACCCCCCAGGACGCCCACAAACCTTACCTTCTCCCCGTTCCAACGGCGCATGCGCTGGGCGCGGCTGCCTCTCGCGCTTCCCTCTAGCAGGGCACGCACCGGCCGTTTGTGAATGGGGGAAGCGCGAGAGGCGGCCGCGGGCGCGCTCAGCTTGTCCGTCCTATATTCAAGTTTGTCCGTCTGCGCTGATTGGAGGTGCGCTCGTGCATGAGCCACAGGGGCGGGGTGAGGTGAGTTTTTTTGGGCTTTCTGGGGAGTTTCAAACAGCGGGGCACCCCCGATCGGGGTGACCCGCGGAAGTGGACCAACACCCAGGATAGTGAAAATCCTGGGTGTTGGTCCACTTTAAGAGTTTACAGGAGATATGTCCACTATTAATGAAAACTGCCTTAGTCAAGGGTTATAGAGTAAACTTACATCCAATGGGTGCCCATTGAGTTTCTTTTATTGTGAGATCCATTATGGTGACATAGAAGTCATTATGGCAGTAATCCCCCTCTCCAGCCTCTTCCGAAATTGCGCCTACCCAAATTGCTTCATCTCCACATTACACGCTTGTTCTCTTTTTTATTTTATGACAACAGAGAGCTATAAACTAAAAGCTTTGCTAAGATGATGATGTGATAAAAGCCCGAATTAAGATCTTGTTAACACAGCGGAGACGTAGCAACCCAAAAAAATTAAAGGGTGGCTTCTCCGTAGACGTTTTATAAAAAGGGCGTTTTAGCGAGTTGCGGGTTGCACAATTAGTTGCCTGGGAGCCCACTTACCTAGAAATGGGTGCGTGGGCGAGAGAGGAAGGCGATATTCAAATGGTTCTGGCAGAGCGAAGGCATCATTTAAGCGGAGCAGAGGGGGCAGACGCGGAGAATGGGGCCTGGGAGAGGAATCTGTGATGAGGTGCCACCGGGAGAGCGACACACAATGCAGGCAATTCTATGCGACGGCAACGGCGACATCTCCACCAGATGTGTGCCAAATTGCCATGGTGGTAATTAGCTGCAATGCTCTGATAGATCATTATGAGAACATTAACAGGCATTAGTGAGAATTTGCCATTCTTCACACATTGATTACGTGCCATCTCCTCCTTGTTAGTCTATCGGCATCTAACAGAACCACTCAATGTTTTTTTCTTTCCCTGCGGATAATGTTTTGCAGCCTGTTGGGGGGGGGGGGGGCATCCACATCTGGAAGACACCTCTGGGCATCTCTGGTTATTGATAATCATCAGTAATGGGAATGTAGAAAAGAAAAATGATGATTGCATCGATAGCCTCAAGCTGGAGAGGTTGGTTCATCGATACACCATCCATCAATGCTTGGCAGGGCTATATTCTCCTAGAAGTCAAAGAACCAATTAGGCATTCCGTGCTACATGTGTGCCGTGCCTTCATGTTCAGGTATGTGCTCACTAGCACCGTCTGATGTCAAGTTGCCAAGGGTCAAAGGTCCACCCGATATTCTTCTGCAACACAGTTTGGGCTAAATCCTAGTGGAACGTCTAATGGAAGATGTTCACTCTCTACTAGCTTTCCCCAACATTACCATGGGCTTTATTCTGTTTTCTGACCCTGGCCAATCTCTAGTACTGTACTTATGTCTGTACTGGCTTCTCTTTTTTGTTTGGAGTTCCACTTTCATGGTTTTTTTTTTTCTATAGTGGACCAAAAGCCAGGATTTTGACTATCCTGGATTGTGGTCCTTGCCCTCAGGGCACCCGTACTGGTTCCACTCTCATGTTTCTTTTTTTTTCTATAGTGGACCAAAAAACAGGATTTTAACTATCCTGGATTTTGGTCCTTGCCCCCCTGATCGGGGATGCCCCCCTGTGTCAAACCCCCCCAGGTCACCCAATCAAACTCACCTCTTCCCAGTCCTACGGCACATGCGCGGCCTCTCGTCCAACCAGCGCGCTCTGATCCACTCACGTCAACTCGTCTAAGGGGTTTATTCATTAAGGGATAGTGGCAGGTAGCGCCTCGTAGCGTCAGATAGCGAACGGTAAACGCCGGGCGCTGTACGCAATACCACATTTATCAAAGCGATTCCGGTAAGCCACTCTAACGCGTTCAATTCATCATTACAGGTGGCTCAGCGTATAGCGCCGGCTATCTAGCTTCCAGAGCACCTGGTATTACCTGTCGCTCTCCTATGCATTTCAATGGACATTACTTTTCTTCTCTTTAAACAAGGTTTTCTTTTATTTATTTATTTATTTATTTTTTGATCAAATAATTGTATGACATCTCCTGGCCTAGAAAAAGTCATTTTGTAAAACTTTTTAGACTTTTTATATTTTATGCAGAATTGTCATTACAGGTCTGGTACTAAAGTGTTATTGTCCCAGTGTTATAACAATGTCACCCCATGTGTTTTCGCTTTGTTACTGGTGGATATGTGTTCAAAATCAGACTTTAATCACACAGCGTCTGGCGCTCTATGCTACAGCGCCCAGATTTAGAGCGCCGGCGCTGTGTGCGTGTCCTTTTTTGATAAGTATGGTGTGGAGAGCTGAGAGTCGGTCGCACTGAGCTGGCGCTACCTCTCGGTGTTCTGGTGTTACAGCGCCCAACAGACATCACATTCATCAATGCCGGCAGGTTACTACAGAGACTGAGGCGTACAGCGCCCGGCGTTCACCAGGCGCTGCCTGCCACTACGAGGCGCTACCTGGCGCTATCCCTTCTTAAATAACCCCCTTAGTGAACATGGCTCTCCCCAGTAGTATATAAGCTTCACATTAGGCTTAAAGAACCTTAATGGATTTACGCCCACGGTTCCCTTTAGATCCAAATGTTTTTTCATACATGACCAGCTGTCTTATTAGTCTGAGATCTTTAGCTATTAAAACTGCTTACGTCACTAATAACCTTAGGCTTAGCAAACCAAAAAAAGTATTTTTAATACTGAACTTTTCAAGGAATCAGAAATGATTAATTTTGCACATAAATTAAAAAAAATAATAGCAATAATCAAATAAGATCATACTCCCCCTCCACCCCTCCAAGCTTCGGATGTGATAAAAGAAATTAACAGCTAATATCAAATGCAAATGCCAAGAAATATAATCCTGATTTCCCCCTGCAGTCAGCTCCTAATGACTAAAGAAGAATTTTAGATTGACCTAGATCTTCAGCGTTCACATACTGTACATTCGCGTTTCGTCTATAACACATGACAGAGACGCTGTGCGGGGAGCAGGATGGGAATTAACCCTCGCCCACACTGTGCTGCAATGCTAAGGGGACACTTGCCAGCAAATGATTGGTTGATTAAGGAGATACGGGTCAGACTATAAGAGGCTGATTCATCACTAACGCCAGGTAGCGACAGATGAGCGTCTGTAGCAGGCATTTTCAGAGCGCCCGCTAGTAGTCGCAGTGCTCGGCCGTGAGTCGCTACTTTATAGCGACTCAGTCGCTGTGCATTAATGTTGAATACATTGTGAGGAGTCGCTATTTGACCAGTACAGCGCTGTATGGGAGCGCATGTTAGCGACTGCTCATAGCGACCGACTCACACCATATTCAGCAAAAAAAACAGCCTCACAAATCTCTGGCGCTGAAAAATATTTGTTTGAAGCCCAGAGCGCAGGAGGCGGTGTGATTAAAGTCTGTTTTCAAGCATCTATCCACTAGTAACAAAGCGAAAACATATGGAATTACATTGTAACAACATTGTAACATGAACACTTTAATGGCAGAGCTGTAATGTCATTTCTGAGGAAATATTTAAAAAATTAAAAAATTGTGAAAAAACTGCTTATTCACTGCCAGAAGAGGTCAAAGAATAAAGAGAAGAAAAGGATCGTCCATTGAAATGTATGGGAGAGCGCCAGGTAGCGAGAGGTCATACCTGGCGCTGTGCAAGGCTGAACGCCGGCGCTGTTCGCTGAGGCTGTGATAATGATGAATCGGATGCTACATGGCGCTATCCCAGTCGCTAAACAGATTCTGCTTGATAAATGTGTAATTGCGTGTCGTGTCCGGCGTTCACCAGTCACTACCTGTCATTAACCAGCCACTACCTGACGCTATCCCTTCTTAAATAAGGGCCTAAGTCTATGAGAAGCAAAGGACCTATGTCTATATTTTATATCTCTTCCTTTGTGATATAAAAGCCTCGCTGTTCTGACGGCTCAGTGTTAGCTTGAGGGGACAGCAAAGAATGAGGAGGGGCAGGGGTGTAGCTACGGGGGCCGGGGGGGGGCACATGCCCTGAGGTGCAGCAGCTCAGGGGGGCCTGAGCACAGGTGGGGGGTGGCGTTTCGAATTTTTGCCTCGGGAATCAGAAAGCCTAGCTACTCCTTTGAGAAAGGAGGACCTGTGTCCCCCCCCTCACCACAGATACCTACTTGACAGGGTAGTGATAGACTGAGTTTATGTATCCGGCATTTGGGAGTACTGAACTCTAACCACTATCTGGATGAGAACTGGCCTGTCCCTGCTCCATCTCATCATTAGTTGTTCTGAAGTCATAAAGTGATGTCCGAGGTGGTGAGTGGAGGCACGAGAGTCCTGCCAATGTCCGGACACACAGATGTAGTCCTCGCGTACCGTTGTGTCCGGCACGTTACGGCAGGGAGCAGGTTCTTCTGGGCCCAGGGTGCTCTGCGTGTGTGTTGTGAGTAGGTAAGGGTTAGAGTTGTGGGGAAAGGTTAGTACTCACTATTGCCACTTGGGGAGATGTACAGCAGTCCAACTGATGAAAGCAGAGTTCCTCTTTTTTTAATCCACAAGCAAACAGCAAACACGGAACAAGTACATGTCCATCCAGTTACAGGTCTGGTTCTGTCTATAGTCAGGTACAATCATAAAGTATTGCTTCCCATAGAGAATAATGTCCTTGGCTGGAATCTCCCCTTTCTATCTTTCTGTTAGAGTCGGTGCTTCTGCTCCTTTACAATTCAAATGGTTAAGAGAACAACGGCTTTGGGTTGGGACTTCCCTATATCCCTTCTCACTACCTTCCAGGACCTTCTATCACATGTTCGGCCTTGTGCCCGACATTTGATAGGATGGTTGGTAAACCCTCTGACCAATCACTACCTTTCTATTACTATGTTACTAGTCTGTCTCCTGTTATGACTAACAACCCTTCTTACTTCATCTTCTAGAATAGCCCCTATTTTAGCCTATGACCTAATGTTAATCTATGGCCTAAACCCTCTACTGCCATCTTGTGTCTATTTAGATTATGGCACTCCCAATGCACTTAAATGGGTAGAAACCATAAAAGAGCTTAATGTATGTACTCTATTAAAAGGATTCTTAATAATTAATTAACGTGTTCCTAGTTATAACCAGGTC
The DNA here is from genome assembly GCA_027917425.1 of Gastrophryne carolinensis. Classification (NCBI taxonomy): domain Eukaryota; kingdom Metazoa; phylum Chordata; class Amphibia; order Anura; family Microhylidae; genus Gastrophryne; species Gastrophryne carolinensis. The sequence continues at coordinate 509,711,862 of CM051236.1, read as the reverse complement.
CCTACACAGAGCCACCCCACAACTGCAAAAAAACTCACCCCTGTCTAAAAGGAAGGGAGAGGGGACCCCCAGGAAGAAGCCAGACCGGTACCCCAAAGTGAAGCACCCGAGGGCGAGAGACAAAAACAGGACGAAGCACACAGTCCTGATTGAAAACAGCTGCAACAACGACATCACTGGGGCAGGGAATGCGAGAAGGACTCAAACTGCACCTCTAGCCAGGGTCGGATCAAGTATGGTGGATGCCTCTGGGCACAAAATCTGGTGGAGGCCCCAGAATCATTTTTTTCCCCTTGCTAAGTAACTGATTGTTGGTTGCCTGGGACCAGGGCCGGATTATGAGGGGGCCTCCACCACTTGCCCTGCAGAGGAGGCCTCCACCATGCTTTGAGTTATGGTCTGGTCCAGGAGGCTTTCCAGTCTTTGGTCTGACGGGCCGTGGGGCAGGCAACAAATTGTGATTTGTAAACATTTTTTTTTTTGGACAAAACCCAACTGGGAAGTTAAATGTATCATCCGAAATGAATTTTTATGAAATTCCCTCCCATCTCTGTTTCTAGGTTCTTTGGCGTTTGGTTGGTTTCAGGTTTTAGCAGCGTTGATGTCTGGCATGCCCGAGGATGTGTGCAATCAATGCTAGTGATTTTCACACCTCTGTGCCACTTGTTTTCACTTGTTCTTTCACACATACGCTGCTGTATTGTCGCAGGAAACGTCAGAACCTTTCACTTCGCTTGTGATAATTGCGCGGGACGCATTCTGTCAGCATTTCTAATTAGAACTGACTCGGAGGCATTGTGATTGCCATGACACAGCTTTCCACATATTGGGAAAATATAGCAAAGATGGAGAACGATGAATACATGACTGGTTCATGTGAGGCCGTGCAGAAGGTTCTGATATCAGACAGTTCAATATGTGCCAACTCGCTTGGGATGTGCAAACACGCAGGGCCTCATCTCTTTGAGGGCAACAAGAAGACACCCTTCAAACCCCCCTTTTCAAAGAAAGCTCCCAACTACCATGTGACTTTTACCCAAGGCATTTTCTATGCTGTATTTCTGTAGCTCCTCACACTTCCTATATTGGTGCTGCTGCCCTACACCAGGATGTGCCATGCTGTGCCACTTCCATGGCGGCAGGCCATGGCTGAGCACAATATGGGGTGATAAGGAGTTTTGCCTATGGCTGGCATCACCACCAATGGACCCAAACAGCATGACTGGTATATAACCAGCCCCCAGCATACACAACGGCCTTGGCCAGGGCCGGCTCCAGGTTTATGTGGGCCCTTGGGGCGGCATGGTCTCAGTGGGCGCCTTTGTGGTGAAGAATCGCGTCCCATCACCGAGGGACGTCCTAAATCTGGATGCCCCCTAAGGATCATGCTATTTGGAACAAAACTCGAGCTTTGGTCCTATTTTGAAGTGCACCAAACTCCTTTAAACCTGACCCCGGAGTCTAGAGAACCTATATTCTCCTGATTTTGGATGCCCCTGTGTGTGACCCCCTCTCCCCCTTTATTAATTACTTTCCTGGAACTGGTGAATGCACTGTGGGGTCGCCAGTTTGAGTTAACAGCCAAACCAGGGGGGTTCTTTCACAAACAGGCGAATCCCAAATTGAGATGCCCCTGTAAAGCGGACCAAAACTCAGGGGTGGAATTGCTTGCATAGTGGGTATGTCAGAGATCCCAGGGGGTATCACACAGTAGGGTATCACAGATTGGGGTGCTCCAGGGATAGGAAATCAGCTGGGGTGGGCAACTTAAAAGCAGAACAAAACCCAACACTTCCTCCCCTGGAATCTAAATCGAGATGCCCCGTTGTGTGGAACCTCACCATTCCAGGAGATGTGGGCACCAGCTGTGGCGGTGCCCTCCCTGGCTGCTGCCGGACAAGCGTGGTTGCACGCCCCAAAGGGTGGGGCCCCCGGCAGCTGCTCCGCCTTGCCGGGTGCTGACGCTGGCCCTGACCTTGGCACCCAGGGTTATCGCACACTCAGCCCTGGATTGGCCACTTTTCTTTACCCCTTTTTCTCTCTTTTTTCTCGTTGTCGCTGTCATCTCTGGCAAATATTTTTTTTCCATCTTTATGCCCTTCTTCTTCATATCATAGAGGCAGTGTAGGCACGTGCTTCCGGCCTATGGAACTAGGGGGCCCGGTGCAATACCACCTCTGCAGAATATATATCTGCATACCTCCCAAGTGTCCCTGATTTGGAGGGACTGTCCCTCTTTTGAGTCCATGTTCCCCTGTCCCTCGTTGTTCTACTCTGTCCCTCTTTAAGGTGTAACATGCAGATCTGCAGCAATAAATTATTCATTTGCCTATTCAATGGCCCTTATTTATGAAGGAATAGCGACAGGTAGCGACTGGTGAGCGGCTGGTAATGACGGGCCCCCGCCACGAGAACGCCGGCTCCCCACCACAATCACACATTTATCAAGCCAATCCTGCTTAGCGACTGAGATAGCGCCATATAGCCACTCATTCATCATTATTCCAGCCTCAGCCCACAGCGCCAGCGTCCGACCTTGAACAGCGACAGGTATGACCTCTCGCTACCTGGCGCTCTCCAATGCATTTCAATGGGACAATCTTTAAATATTCATAATTAATTGTTATTAATGTTTTTTTTTTTTTTTTTTTTTTTTTAAATGTGAAAAATTCTGTGACCACTTCTGCAATGTTAGATAATTTTTTTAAGGTAAAAAAAAAAAAAAAAATTGTGCAGAATTGACATTACAGGTCTGATATTAATGTATTCATATTACTAAATTCTTTCAAAATGTTTTTTTTTTTGGTTTCCAAAAATATGGTGGTTTGGGGGGTTAAAAAACTACTTTTAACACATCGCCGCCAGCGCTCTGGGGTTTAAACATGCATTTCACAGCGCGAGAATTTTTTGAGCGTGATTTTTTGATGAATATGGTGGGAGCCGGTTGCTCTGATCAGTCGCTATCATGCGCACCCATACATCGCGGAACCTGTCAAATAGCGACTCGTCACCCCGTATTCAACATTACTGCACACCGACTGAGTCGCTATCAACAACCGAACAATGGCCAAGCACAGCGACTACTAGCGGGCGCTGTGAAAATACTGCTACAGTCGCTCAACTGTCGCTACCTGCCGCTATTAATGAATCGGCCTCAAAGTGTTTCTATTGCTTTCACTGTTACACCCTATCTCCTATCCATCAATCAATGAGGGTGCGTGGCCTAATTTAACAAATGTCCCTCTTTCTGACCCTAAAAAGTTGGTAGGTATGCATACAAGAATAAAAAGCAACAAATACAATTTGAAGTAGAAAATATTTCCAATAGAGAGCGATGGCACCTACTCGCCCCTTATCACTGGAATGTTCTCCTGTTAGTTTTCCTCCATAGGATGAGCAGCGGGAACATTATTGAAAAGCGATCCCGGCAACCTCGGATGAGAGGACTCAGATATGAGATTTTATGCCATCCTTTAGTTTATGTGCTTATTTTATATTTTAAATGCCGTTTTATGTACTGCAGACAAACCCACGTTCATATTTGATGTCGCCGAGCCGCCATGAGCCAAAATAAATTTAAGTTGCCCGTATTAAGCTTCCTCCAAACGCCGTATATATTAATTTGAAAACATTTCCGAATATAGAGTTACAGGATGTGGCGGAGGCCCTGCTAGTGTTTATATCAATATAATTCACGAATGCCCGGAGAAGAGACTCCGGGAACGTGTGGAGGAGAAGATACAGCCATGCGATGGATGCCGGAGATATAGTGCCCCGGCCTCAGGAATCCTACGCGGTCCCTTAACTCATCAGAGAGCTCACCGCTAGAAATATCGCCCCATCCTTCACCTCCATGTGGAGTCCTATAAAACACAGGGGCCCGACCCGGCTCGCAGCGTTCCCGCTGACTGCACCGCCATGGCTGACAGCTCCCTTTGACCGCTCGTAATAGATGTTCAATCGTTAGAGATGGTATAGGAAAGGCCACCACTTCTCGGGAAGAAATTCATCAAATCGGGTTTTATCTCTCTGTACTGGAATTTTTTAGACATAAACAGAATCCGGAGAGGCACTTGGTGCCAGGGGTCAATACAGCATAGAAGGTTACAATTAGTGTTAAAGTGGACCAAAACCCAGGATTTTGACTTTTCCCTGATCGGGGATACCCCGCTGTGTTAAACCCCCCAGTTTGCCGAGCCCAACTCACCTCTTTCCGGTCCTATGGCGCATGTGCAGGCGCTCGTCCAATCAGCTCGCTCGGAGCCGCTGGCCTTTGATGCTGGCTTAGACGGTGTGACGTCAGCGGCTCCGAGCGAGCTGATTGGACGAGCGCCTGCACATGCGCCATAGGACAGGGAAGAGGTGAGTGCACTGGCGGCTGCATCCCCCACTTCCCTCTAACAAATGCCTGGCATGGGCATGCGCCCTGCTAGAGGGATAGCGGGGATGACGGTGCAGCGCGCGCATGCGCCATTGGACCGGGAAGCAGGGTAAGTGTACAGGGCGACCTGGGGGGTTCACACAGCCAGGCATCCAAAACGGGGCAGAGGGAATCGATTGGGCTGGGAATTTTATAGATCCCCGGCTGATCGCGCTGGGTCCAATTTAAAGAGTAAATTGATTCTAGATAGAATCAGATATATTTCTAATAAAAAAGGGTCCATATCAAATCTAAAACATTAGTGATTAGTTTCAGATTATTAAGATTCATTTTTTTTTAAAGTGGACCAAAACCTAGGAGTTTGAGTATCTGGCGTTTTGGTCTTTGCCCCCCGGGCACCCATATCGGGGATGCCCCGCTGTGTGAAACCCCCCAGGCTGCCCGATTTCACTCACCCTTCCTCGGTCCTACGGCGCATGTGCAGCCTCTCAGCCAGTCAATGTGCTCAGATCCTCTCCCGCCCTTTCGTCCAAGAGCTCGTCTAAAGCGAGCGGATCCGAGCGCACTGGCGGCCGCATCCCCCGCGACCAAAACCCACCATGGTAGACATACTCGCTTTCCCCGGTGCATCCAGATTCAGGATGCCCCGCTGTGTCAAACCCATCCAGGTCGCCCCAAAACTTTATTTTCCAGTCCAATGGTCCATGCTTGGGCAGTGGCCGCATCCTCGCTATCCCTTTTGCAGGCCATCAGTGCAAATGCAGGGAAAAAATCAAATGCGTTTCGGGCGCAATCGCATCCTTTTTCAAATTTGAAAAAGGATGCGATCGAGCCCGAAACGCGCTGATGGGCTGCTTTTAATGATTTTTGACAATAAATGGATGTTTTATGGGAGTGCAGACCGGCATCATTATATTTTGAATTTATCATGGTTGTGGACTAAGCAGGTCGGGCACCCGATTTCCTAGAGTGAGTCTTTCCATTTATTTGTATCCCCCCTTCTGTCTCCCTTAGCAAAGTCGTAAATGTTTTTTTTTTGTTCCCAAGCAGGATGGTTGGAGAACCTTTTGAATAAACCAAAAGCTCCACTTGCAGACAGCAGTACATGTGCCGCACTTGTATACGGGAGGCTAAGAGGAGGCCGGGGATTTCAAGAGACGTTTAAACGTCTGCGGCTTGCGGTGACCTACAGAAGAGACGTTCAGGTACCGATTCATTGATTTCTTTGCAGACTGCGAAGGGCACGGAGAGGAGAACATGGGACACGACTACGGCAGCTGCTGAACTCAATAATTATCAAGTGGGCACACTTGTGTCGCTACACAGTTTTACCAAAGATCGGGACTGCGGCGGGTCAAAAAGGAGAAAATGTCACATTATGAAAGGGGAACTCCGGACACAACTGCACAGAAATGCTTCCATTGATAAGCTTTAAAAGTCAAGAGAGACGCTTTAATGTCTCATCTTTGATCATCTCAAAGATTGCCAAAGATTTACTGAAATGTTTAGCGTCTTTAAACTCCGAATAAACTTTCCGATGTCTTTGTACTAAGCCGTCCAAGAGAAGCTGAATTTCGAATGCCTCTATATCAGTGTTTCCCAATCAGTGGTGGCGTGAACACAGACAGGAAGGAACTAGCAGTCATAGAGAATACAGCATGAGACGCAGGATATAACAACACAGCGGTGAATTACGTAGACGCTCTACAGTTGCGCATTGGTCACAGTGCCATCTAGTGTCATAACCTGCAATAGCTGCAAACTACAGCAACTGCTGAACTCAATAATTATAAAGTGGGCTCACTTGTATCACTAAAACGTTTTATCAAAGATTGGGACTGCGGCGGGTCAAAAAGGAGAACATGTCACATTATGAAAGGGGAACTCCGGGCACAACTGCACAGAAATGCTTCCATTTATAAGCTTTAAAAGTCAAGAGAGACACTTTAATCTCTCATCTTTCATAATCTCAAAGATTGCCAAAGATTTACTGAAAGACGAAATGTTTAGAGTCTTTAAACTCCGACTAAGCTTTCTGATGTCTTTGTACTAAGCCGCCCAAGACAATTTTGAATGCCTCTATATCAGTGTTTCCCAAACAGTGGTGCTAGTACCACTGGGGGTATGTAGGGGCCTGGGTCTAGGTCAAAGGGGTTTGACCAGCTGTCTGCAGAACCCTAAAGACCAGGACTGGAAAAGAGGATAGGTGGCCTACAGCTGCCATAGCATTGGAGTGTGGAAGGATGTGTATTTCGGACCAATTTTAAGCATAAGATGGAACGTTAGATGGTGTGACATCCCACATCAGGATGACCAGGAGCAGGGTGCAGGTATTATTGGATCTATAGTCCATTTTTACTACAGGCCTTCGATAAACAGCATTGGGCCCCATCTGACTACCAGTGTCTAATAAATGAGGTTGCATGCCTGTCTGGTGGTGTTCTTCACTAATGAACTAAAGGATAAGTGGCCTACAGCTGCCATTTTACCTATAGGCAGGTTTTATATAGCATTGGGCCCCATGTGACAGTCATTGTTCATTAGAGGATGCACGCCTGTTTGGCGAACCCTCGTTGGCCACCAGTAGAGAAGTGGATTAGCGGCCTACAGCTGCCATTTTACTGATAGGCAGGTTTTATATAGCATTGGGCCCCATGTAACAGTCATTGTTCATTAGGAGGTGCACGCCTGTTTGGCAAACCCTTGTTGGCCACCAGTGGAGCTCTGGGCCGAGCTGCCATTTTACATATAGGCAGGTGTTATATAGCATTGGGCCCCATGTAACAGTCAACGTTTATTAAGGGGTGAACGCCTGTTTGGCGAACCCCTTGTTGACCACCAGTAAATAAGTGGATAGGTGGCCTACAGCTTCCCTTTTACATATAGGCAGATTTATATAGCATTGGCACCATGTGACAGTCATTGTTCATTAGGAGGTGCACGCCTGTTTGGTGAACCCTCGTTGGCCACCAGTGGAGAAGTGTATAAGTGGCCTACAGCTGCCATTTTACCTATAGGTAGGTTCTATATAGCATTGGGCCCCATGTGACTGTCATTGTTCATTAGGTGGTGCACTCCTCTTTGGCAAACCCTCATTGGCCACCAGTGGAGAAATGGATAGGCGGCCTAGAGCTGCCAGTTTACCTATAGGTAGGTTTTATATGGCATTGGGCCCCATGTAACAGCCATTGTATATTAGGTGGTGCATGCCTGTTTGGTGAACCCTTGGCCACCAGTGGAGAAGTGGACAAGCGGCCTACAGATGCCATTTTATCTATAGACAAGCTTTATATAGCATTAGGCCCCATGTAACAGTCATTGTTCATTAGGGGGTGCATGCCTGTTTGGTGAACCCTCGTTGGCCACCAGTGGAGAAATGTATAGGTGGCCTACAGCTGCCATTTTACCTATAGGCAGGTTTTATATAGCATTGGGCCCCATGTGACAGCCATTGTTTATTATGGGATGCATGCCTGTTTGGTGAACCCTAGTTGGCCACAAGTAGAGAAGTGGCTAGGCGGCCCAGAGATGCCATTTTACCTATAGGCAGGTTTTATATAGCATTGGGCCCCATGTGACTGTCATTGTTCATTAGGTGGTGCACGCCTCTTTGGCAAACCCTCATTGGCCACCAGTGGAGAAATGGATAGGCGGCCTAGAGCTGCCAATTTACCTATAGGTAGGTTTTATATGGCATTGGGCCCCATGTAACAGTCATTGTATATTAGTTGGTGCATGCCTGTTTGGTGAACCCTTGGCCACCAGTGGAGAAGTGGACAAGCAGCCTACAGCTGCCATTTTATCTATAGACAGGCTTTATATAGTATTAGACCCCATGTAACAGTCATTGTTCATTAGGGGGTGCCCGCCTGTTTGGTGGACCCTTGTTGGCCACCCTTGGAGAAGTGTATAGGTGGCCTACAGCTGCCATTTTACCTATAGGCAGGTTTTATATAGCATTGGGCCCCATGTGACAGTCATTGTTTATTATGGGATGCATGCCTGTTTGGCGTACCCTAGTTGGCCACAAGTAGAGAAGTGGCTAGGCGGCCCAGAGATGCCATTTTACCTATAGGCAGGTTTTATATAGCATTGGGTCCCATGACTGTCATTGTTCATTAGGTGTGCACGCCTCTTTGGCAAACCCTCATTGGCCACCAGTGTAGAAATGGATAGGCGGCCTAGAGCTGCCAATTTACCTATAGGTAGGTTTTATATGGCATTGGGCCCCATGTAACAGCCATTGTATATTAGGTGGTGCATGCCTGTTTGGTGAACCCTCATTGGCCACCATTGGAGCAGTGGATAGGTGCCCTACAGCTGCCATTTTATCTATAGACAGGCTTTATATAGCATTAGGCCCCATGTAACAGTCATTGTTTATTAGGGGGTGCACGCCTGTTTGGTGAACCCTCGTTGGCCTCCAGTGGAGAAGTGTATAGGTGGCCTTCAGCTGCCATTTTACCTATAGGCAGATTTTATATAGCATTGGTCCCCATGTAACAGTCATTGTTCATTAGAGGGTGCACGCCTGTTTGGCGAACCCTCGTTGGCCACCAGTGGATAAATGTATAGGCGGCCTACAGATGCCATTTTACCGATAGGCGGGTTTTATATGGCATTGGGCCCCATGTAACAGTCATTGTTCATTAGGGGACAACTGGTGCTCATCCTCGTTGACCACGAGTGGAGAAGTAGATAGGCGGCCTACATCTGCCATTTTACCTGTAGGCAGGTTTTCTAAAGCATTGGGCCCCATGTTTCATTAGGGGACCACTGGTGGTCACCCTTGTTGAAGTGGATAGGAGGCCTACAGTTGCCATTTTACCTATAGGCAGGTTTTCTATAGCATTGGGCATGTGACAGTTATTGTTCATTAGGGAACCACTGGTGGTCACTCTCGTTGAAGTGGATAGGAGGCCTACAGTTGCCATTTTACCTATAGGCAGGTTTTCTATAGCATCGGGCATGTGGCAGTCATTGTCCATTAGGGAACCACTGGTGGCCACTCTCGTTGAAGTGGATAGGAGGCCTACAGTTGCCATTTTACCTATAGGCAGGTTTTCTATAGCACTGGGCATGTGACAGTCATTGTTCATTAGGGAACCACTGGTGGTCACTCTCGTTGAAGTGGATAGGAGGCCTACAGTTGCCATTTTACCTATAGGCAGGTTTTCTATAGCACTGGGCATGTGACAGTCATTGTTCATTAGGGAACCACTGGTGGTCACTCTCGTTGAAGTGGATAGGAGGCCTACAGTTGCCATTTTACCTATAGGCAGGTTTTCTATAGCACTGGGCATGTGACAGTCATTGTTCATTAGGGAACCACTGGTGGTCACTCTCGTTGAAGTGGATAGGAGGCCTACAGTTGCCATTTTACCTATAGGCAGGTTTTCTATAGCACTGGGCATGTGACAGTCATTGTTCATTAGGGAACCACTGGTGGTCACTCTCGTTGAAGTGGATAGGAGGCCTACAGTTGCTATTTTACCTATAGGCAGGTTTTCTATAGCACTGGGCATGTGACAGTCATTGTTCATTAGGGAACGACTGGTGGTCACTCTCGTTGACCACGAGTGGAGAAGAGTTGGAATGCAGAAGGATAAGTAATGTAATGCAGAAGGTAAGTAATTCTACCCCATCTCAGTCTTCATAGGGGGCATTAATGTATATAGCAGGGTATCCCAATCTAGGATGCCTGGGGGGGTGCGAGTTATTTTCATTACTGAAAAATTGGAGTAATTTTGATCAAATCGGCTTCATTTTAGAAGCGAGATCCACCCCGGCTATTGATGAGCCAGAAATAACCTGCACCTCGCTCCTGCGGTTAAGGTCCTTTTGTTTGTGAACCATCCTCAAAGCGCCAGAGGCGCTCGTTTGCAATCGCTGTAATTACTCCACGGCGTCTCAGATCTAGTTTTGAAGCCTTCGGAGGAATATTTGAACTCGGTGGGGTGCTGAAAATCCTCATGAAAATTGTGGTCTGAAATTTACGGCGGAGTAAAAGTTTTCTGCGGTTATTATGAATATTATTATTACTGCCGCGTGAAGCTGGCTTTGTGGATTTAAAAAGGCGCTTAATGCATCGGCTTGCGGACGATTATATAATATAACACGTTGTCTGACCAATTTCCCCTGGGGCCCGCCGATGAGTAAATCAGAGCGGAGGAATTAGAGGTAAGTGCTTATATATGCTTAGAGTGTAAAGCCTAAAACCTGGCCATCTGCTATTTAGCATAGCGCCATTACCTCATTATTCATGCTACAGGATGATCAAAGAGGTCATGGAGAAGGCATGGAGAAAAAGGCTAAAAATAATAACTGTTCCCTTACTGATATAATCACTGAGAATACCTCCTATCCAATCACTAGAGACCAGTGACATCACTGAGAATGCCTCCTATCCAATCACTAGAGACCAGTGACATCACTGAGAATGCTGCCTATCCAATCACTAGAGACCAGTGACATCACTGAGAATGCCGCCTATCCAATCACTAGAGACCAGTGACATCACTGAGAATGCTGCCTATCCAATCACTAGAGACCAGTGACATCACTGAGAATGCTGCCTATCCAATCACTAGAGACCAGTGACATCACTGAGAATGCTGCCTATCCAATCACTAGAGACTAGTGACATCACTGAGAATGCCGCCTATCCAATCACTAGAGACCAGTGACATCACTGAGAATGCCGCCTATCCAATCACTAGAGACCAGTGACATCACTGAGAATGCCGCCTATCCAATCACTAGAGACCAGTGACATCACTGAGAATGCTGCCTATCCAATCACTAGAGACCAGTGACATCACTGAGAATGCTGCCTATCCAATCACTAGAGATCAGTGACATCACTGAGAATGCCACCTATCCAATCACTAGAGACCAGTGACATTACTGAGAATGCCACCTATCCAATCACTAGAGACCAGTGACATCACTGAGAATGCCGCCTATCCAATCACTAGAGACCAGTGACATCACTGAGAATGCTGCCTATCCAATCACTAGAGACCAGTGACATCACTGAGAATGCTGCCTATCCAATCACTAGAGACCAGTGACATCACTGAGAATGCCACCTATCCAATCACTAGAGACCAGTGACATCACTGAGAATGCTGCCTATCCAATCACTAGAGACCAGTGACATCACTGAGAATGCTGCCTATCCAATCACTAGAGACCAGTGACATCACTGAGAATGCCACCTATCCAATCACTAGAGACCAGTGACATCACTGAGAATGCTGCCTATCCAATCACTAGAGACCAGTGACATCACTGAGAATGCTGCCTATCCAATCACTAGAGACCAGTGACATCACTGAGAATGCCGCCCATCCAATCACTAGAGACCAGTGACGTTATTGAGAATGCCTCCTATCCAATCACTAGAGACCAGTGACATCACTGAGAATGCCACCTATCCAATCACTAGAGACCAGTGACATCACAGAGAATGCCGCTATCCCTTCTTAAATAACCCCCATAATTTTCTCCCACCGCCTATACACCTGTCTATGTAGGTGTGTCCTGTATGTCTTGTGTTTATGTATTTTAAAGTTATTTAGATGTCTGGATGTATATGTTTTTGTATATGTACATAGATTGGGATATTCATATGCCTCCCTTTATGTTGTTGGTTCTTGGGTTAACAGAAGACTTGACATTTACATTTAGTCTGTCCTCTGCGCTAGCAAATGGCGTCTTGCCAGGCTGACACCTTGTATGTGTGCCCGGAAAAATACAGTTTATAGCCTGGCTTCAGCCAATCTGTCTCCCAAGGTAGGTCGCTAAAAAGGGCACCGCCAACCGCGGCCAATTCCAAGCAGGACGATTCTTCATCACCGAGCCGAAGCCCGAGGCGCGTGTGACGCTTTACAAAAGCTCGGCGGGAAACGCGTTTATGTCCCTTCTATAAACCTGATGGCTTCTTACAAACAGCGTCAACTCACATTGTAAATGTTGAATTGCCCCAGGGCAACCGAGACTTGGACATAATGGCCTGCGATTTTCCGGACAACGCCAGATACAGTTCGCTGTGCGGTGGATGATTGGCAGAGCTGCAGCCAACGAGATAAATGTAGAGCTGAAATCTATGAGATCGGATTTACTTGCCAAAATATGCTTCCTTGTGTTCAGTCATCTATATTATTACCAGGATTTGGTCCACTTTAAAGCCTTAAACGTTCATACGCTTGACATGCAAAATTGATTTGTAAAATAGAGACTACAGAATAATGTTACCTTTGTTCTGCAGGTGTTCTACCCCCTTACCTTTTCTACCCCTCCTGTATTATTTATCCTGTAATGCCTCTATCCAAAGTCATTTCCTTGTATATTGTATTGATGTAGTTGGTGGTGAATAAAAGTGATTCTGATTCTGTATGTTTTTGTAGTATGTGTTTTTAATCTGACATTTTGATGATATTCCTTTACTGGGATCTTCCTCCTGATTTACTTTTTTTTCAGCTGGGCTTGCTGCTACAGTACTATGATGATGTTGTTCCCCTCTCTTCATCACAACCTCGTAATCCAATCTTAACCTTTTAATCCTTCTTTGCGCTCCACCGCCAGTTGACGTTGATCCAAAAGACATGACGACTGACAGGTGAATAAGAGACCAGCAGATTTTATTTCAATCTCTTCTCTGGCTCTGGCTGACCCTTCCTGAGCCTTCCAAACGGCTGAAGTCATCATCGCCACTCCATCCCTGCATCACCGCACATCGCAGGGGGTTAAAACCAGATAATTATCCTCCGGATTAAAGCAAAAGCCTCTCTACACCTTCAGATGGAACGATAAAAAAGAAATCAGAGTCCCGTGTCTCATGCGTTTTTTGTATGAGCGTTAGAAAACTCTTGTGATCTCAGAAAAAAAAAAAAGATTATGGGAACAAAGACGAGGTAGAGCTGAGCGGTGATTGGCAGCCGGGCTGATTATCGCAGAGCGTTTTAGATCTTGAAACATGAGATGTTTGAAGCAACAATATCGCTCGGCGAGTCTCAAACTCTTTTGGTTAATCACGTGTTTGTCTATTAAAGCCCGTTGTTCATTCTGGAATGCCCGGCGGTGATATTTCCTTCAAAGCTTAGATAACAATAGAGGAAAATATCAAATGCTTTCAAACTCAGATCCAAAACTTAGTTAAAAGACAACTAATGGTGCCTTAAGGAAATCCAAGAAGTTATTAGGCGAAAATAGAGATGAAACTTGAAACTCGATCAATGGAGATAGACCATATACAGTGGCATATTGTATTATATTATACAGTGTTATTGTATTTTGTTATATAAAAATGCCTTTAATTGGTGCCTCCAGACACAACATTGATGATAAGCCTGATTCTGACCATGTAGAGAATGCCTGACCTGGCCTGCAGTAAGAGAATGTCACCTTACATGGTGGCTAAAACACAGAAAGGAAAAAAGGAAGTACCAGTCATAGAGCTCACAGCTCAATGTTCAGGAAATACAACACAACAGCTTTTGGGGTAACTCGGACCCTGATAAGTCTATATGGCCTCTTTTGCCCAACCTTTATATCATTCTCCTTCAGCAACCGGTTGGAGACCCATGCAGTGAACAGAGAGACATACAGCAAGTTCACCACATACTTAGGAATTAGTACTTAGTCCCCACCTTTGTGATGTAACTAAAAACCTTCACACAGAAGACTGGCAATAAATCTTGTGGTTCCTGCGTGAGCAATTTTCCTATAAGTCTACTGATAATGGAGTTCAAGGAATTCCTGCGACCTACATCTAGATAAATCACTGAGAAAAACCATTCCTACACAATAAAGTGTCTGTTGGCTTTATGCCCAATCTATGCCCCTTTCCCAGCTGAGCAGCTGGGTGCTGCTGTTGTTTTGAAGCCATGCCCTGTGGAACTTTCGGCTCTTTCAAAAGTGCCGCTGTGATGAGGTGCAGTCGGTTGGCCACATCTGCGCACTCCCACGTCCAGCCATTCAGAAAGACGACCCGGGGGTTTTCACACAGCCAGCTGCTGGTTCTTTACTCATAGGGATGGCGACCTTATTGTAGCCCCAGCTGTTGAACGCTGACCCTGATCGCCAGCTTAGGTAAGCGTATAGTCTCTTCCTATCTGCTGTACGCTCTGCATTATGTTAAATGGCACCCCTCACTCGCCGCCACCACCTTCCCCATTGTTTTTTTTCCCAGTCTGAGGGGGGTGATCCCCCTCCCCCCCAACACCTCACTCCACTAGTTGCCCCTCATATGTATTTGTGGGCGATTTTTGGGTCACCAAGTTTGGGCCACCAGACCAGGAAAGTGCCCCTGATCCTGCAGACCTGCAGAGAGGATGCCGGGGGGACAAATGAAGAAAGATATGGCGGAGGTGGGTTATTCTTTTATTTTTAAACATTTTTTAAACTGTATGCCAACTGGTAAGTGGCTCAAAGGAGCAGGCCTCAGCAACAGGGAAGCAGAGGATGGGGGCCACAGCCCACAATCACGGCATGGAAGCAAGTTGGGTGATCGGTGGGGTTCAGTCAGCAGGGCATCCCAATTCGGGAAAATTTTAGACTCCATGGCTTGCCGCATTTTTCTTTTATCAGCTTTAATGGAACCCAGATTTTGGGGATGCCCAAAGTTTCTCAAGTTTGATTGATTTTAATGGGGTTCAGGTCAAGTTGGGATACCAGAACTGAACTTTTGTTCAAAGTTGCCAAACCTGAACTTCTAGGGGTTCGCTCACTACTACTTGTGAGGGACCATGTCTGGTTTTGGATCTAAATATGCCACACTAGTATAAATCTTCTAAATATTTCATGGTTAATTTTTATACAGTCGAAATAGGGAACTTCCAGTTTTTTCCACTAAAAACATCTCCTCGTTGACTTTCAGCACGTCGACTTCTAGAGGGCCAAGTCCAAAGTAGAGGCCGGCAATCTCCTTCAAGCTGTTGGCTGATTAACATCTAGCAGTAAAAGTAATTACTGTAAGTCCAGGACAAAATGCGGCTGGTGGCTCCGGGGTCAGAACAAGGCGAGTGCACCACACTTAATAATTAATTACCGAGGGATTTCAATGGTGAGCCATTTAACCCTGATCTTCCGAAAAGGTGATACTGTAGATAGCCGGCCTAGTCTTAATTAAGAACTATTTCTGAAAATCACTTATGGGAAGAGATTTATAGATCAACCTTCAAATTGCTGACAGGCTCCCGTGCTAGGGAGGAGGGGAAGCCGAAAGGGATTTCTTTTTTTTCCAGGTAGTAAAATTAAAACGAACTGGAAGAAAAGACAGATTGCCTTTCCCAAAGCCAATCACAGGCCAATCTCTGTAGAGTTTAATCGTATGACTTCCTCGCTTTTGTAAGGTAAGTAAGTAATGGCGGCGGAGCTTCTGAAAAAGGTTTTCTTTGAAGCTATCAATGGAACTGCTTATTAACGTCGTCAAGGCCAATCACCCTCATGCTTGAGAAAATAATTCATAGGGTAAAACTTTGAACAACAATATTTCGCCTATTTCTTTGTTAATTTTACAACGGAATAATGTCTAGGACAGCGGTACTCAACTGGCGGACCGGGGTCCAAACGCGGACCTCTGTGCCAGATTTCTGGACCCTTCCCTGAGAGCCCTGCACTCACATGCTTCTGTGTTGTCGTGCCCATCTCTGCCCCCTTTACTTGATTGGAAATGTAGTGCTGAAACTTTCTTTCTCAGTCTCTTTGCCCCATCCAATCCTGTCCTGCCATCATGCCCCCCCAGCTCTGCCCCATCCATCTCCATTCCCCCAGCTCTGCCCCATCCATCGCCATACCCCCAGCTTTGCCCCATCCATCTCCATCCCCCCAGCTCTGCCCCATCCATCGCCATACCCCCAGCTTTGCCCAATCAGTCCCCTCCCCTTCCATTCCTGCCCCCCCCCAGCTCTGCCCCATCCATCTCCATTCCCCCAGCTTTGCCCCATCCATCTCCATCCCCCCAGCTCTGCCCCATCCATCTCCATCCCCCCCAGCTCTGCCCCATCCATCTCCATCCCCCCAGCTTTGCCCAATCAGTCCCATCCCCTTCCATTCCTGCCCCCCAGCTCTGCCCCATCCATCTCCATCCCCCCAGCTCTGCCCCATCCATCTCCATCCCCCCCAGCTCTGCCCCATCCATCTCCATCCCCCCAGCTTTGCCCAATCAGTCCCATCCCCTTCCATTCCTGCCCCCCAGCTCTGCCCCATCCATCTCCATCCCCCCAGCTCTGCCCCATCCATCTCCATCCCCCGAGCTCTGCCCCATCCATCTCCATCCCCCCAGCTCTGCCCCATCCATCTCCATCCCCCCAGCTCTGCCCCATCCATCTCCATCCCCCCAGCTCTGCCCCATCCATCTCCATCCCCCCAGCTTTGCCCAATCAGTCCCATCCCCTTCCATTCCTGCCCCCCAGCTCTGCCCCATTCATCTCTATCCCCCCAGCTCTGCCCCATCCATCTCCATCCCCCCAGCTCTGCCCCATCCATCTCTATCCCCCCAGCTCTGCCCCATCCATCTCCATCCCCCCAGCTCTGCCCCATCCATCTCCATCCCCCCAGCTCTGCCCCATCCATCTCCATCCCCCCAGCTCTGCCCCATCCATCTCCATCCCCCCAGCTCTGCCCCATCCATCTCCATCCCCCCAGCTCTGCCCCATCCATCGCCATACCCCCAGCTTTGCCCAATCAATCCCATCCCCTTCCATTCCTGCCCCCCCCCCCCCAGTTCTGCCCCATCCATCTCAGCATTTTTTCGTTTTTCCTGTGGAATCTATAACCTCTCCCCCAGTGGGCGAATTTCCATCCACCCCCGCGTCAGCCCCCCTCCCGGACCTTCACCTCTCACCGGATGCCTGTATATGAACCTTTACAAGAATTGGTTGAGTGCCCCTGGTCTAAGACACGGCAAAGTGTAGTCCTATAAAATGGGCTAAAAAGGCAAAAAAGGGAGGCACGCCCATATCGGAATCAATACAAAATGTGTATTGAATGAATCTATCCATCACACCACATCAGACATGATAAAAACCATTAAAAAACAGAACCGCGACAAATAAAGCAAACCAACATGTTTAGGCAGTGGGGAGAACACCATACAAGAAATATATCCCCAAAAAATCTATGCCATAATCAATAAATAATAAGTCAAACATACATAAATTAATTCACAATAAACCATAAACATATTATTATTATTATTGTTTATTTATATAGCGCCATCAACTTCCGTAGCGCTTTACATGGTATGATTACAGACAGGGTAAAACATATAGTACAGAGAACAATACAAAATTAGATGCCACAGGTTAAAACCAAGTGTTGTGAGCACAGGAGACAATAGGGGGGAGTGCCCTGCCCTTATGAGCTTACAGTCTAAAGGATGGGGGTGGAGACAAAGGGGGCGGGGTCACAAGTGGTAAAGCTTGAGTATGGCTGCATGTGCCATTGAAGGTTAGAGGAGTTGCTTACACCAGGTCATATGCTTGTCTGAAGAAGTGAGTTTTGAGGGCGCTTTTAAAGGCTTGGAGTGATGGGGAGTGGCGGATCGAGCGGGGAAGTGCAATCCAGAGAAGTGGGGAGGCACGGGAGAAGTCTTGAAGGCGGGAGTGCGAGGAAGTAACCAAGGAAGAGGACAGGAGAATGTCAGAGGCAGAGCGGAGGTTGCGCTTGGGTTGGTAACACTGGATCAGAGATGAAATGTAGGAAGGGGCCTGGTTAGAGAGAGCTTTGTAGATTAGCGTTAGAAGTTTGAACTGAACTCTCTGGGAGACAGGTAACCAGTGGAGGGATTGACAGAGGGGAGCAGCACTGGAGAAGCGAGAGGAGAGATGGATGAGGCGAGCAGCAGAGTTTAGAATAGATTGGAGGGGGGCCAGTCTGTTTGTTGGCAAACCACAGAGGAAGATGTTGCAGTAGTCCAGTCGGGATATGACCAGGGCGTGCACTAGCATTTTAGTGGCGACAGGTGAGAGGAAGGGACGGCTGCGAGATATATTTTTGAGTTGGAGACGACAGGAGGTGGCCAGGGAGTGAATGTGAGGTGTGAATGAGAGAGAGGAGTCCAGAATGACGCCCAGGCATCGAGCTTGATGAGTTGCAGTTATTATGACCATATATTGTGATTAATCCAATTGTGCAAAATATATCTAATACATAATGTGCAAAGCCTGCCTATGATCCGGATCCTAAGGTGTTGTTATTATATGTAAAGCGCTAGCGCATAGAATTACAATCAAAACCAATCCTCCTGCCCAGTCTCCACCAAAAATAATCACCATAAACCAATCTCCTAAATTAAGCTAAAAAAAACCCACAAAGAACACTACTCCGATCAATCCAACAAAAAACCAACTGTAATAAACATATCCCCCATAGTGATCAGCTATAAGATATCCTGTCTCCCCACCGCCTGCCACACCGAAGAACCACGCGTTCCGTGGGCACTAAAACCACTTCATCAGGCTGGAGGATTAGTGCTGACACGTGGCTATGCCTGGTCAATCTCTGTAACCAGTAAACGTTTTAGTTGTGGATCTTTTGTAGATAGTTGGCACAAGTTTAGTATCGCTGTAGCAGTTCCTGCATAGTTTCTTCCTTAATTTTGAAACAGAATAATGTCTAGGACAAATGCGGACCTCGGTGCCAGATTTCTGGATCCCTGCCATGAGAGCCCTGCATTCAGTTGCTTCTGTGTTGTCGTGCCCAGCACTGCCCCCTTTACTTGATCGGCGATGTAGTGCTGAAACTTTGTTACTTGGTCTCTTTGCCCCATCCAATCCTGTCCCGCCATCACGTCCCCCCAGATCAGCCCCATCCATTACTGCTCCCCCCCTGCTCTGCCTCATCCATCTCCATCCCCCCAGCTTTGCCCCATCCATCTCCATCCCTCCAGCTCTGCCCCATCCATCTCCATCCCTCCAGCTTTGCCCCATCCATCTCCATCCCCCCAGCTCTGCCCCATCCATCTCCATCCCTCCAGCTCTGCTCCATCCATCTCCATCCCCCCAGCTCTGCCCCATCCATCTCCATCCCCCCAGCTTTGCCCCATCCATCTCCATCCCCCCAGCTCTGCCCCATCCATCTCCATCCCCCCAGCTTTGCCCCATCCATCTCCATCCCCCCAGCTCTGCCTCATCCATCTCCATCCCCCCAGCTTTGCCCCATCCATCTCCATCCCCCAAGCTCTGCTCCATCCATCTCCATCCCCCCAGCTTTGCCCCATCCATCTCCATACCCCCAGCTCTGCCCCATCAATCCCATCCCCTTCCATTCCTGCCCCCTCCCTCAGCTCTGCCCCATCCATCTCAGCTTTTTTAGTTTTGCCTGTGGAATCTATAACCTCTCCCCCAGTGGGCAGATTTCTATCCACCCCTGTGATAGCCCTCCCCCCGCCCGGACCTTCACCTCTCACCGGATGCCTGTATATGGACCCTTACAAGAATTGGTTGAGTACCCCTGGTTTAGGACATGGCAAAACGTAGTCCTATATAATGGGCTTACACGTGGTTATGCCTGGACAATCCCTTTAACCAGTAAACGTGTTAGTTGTGGATCTTTTGTAGATAGTTGGCATAAGATGGCCGAAGGCGGCGTCGGCGGACCTAGCCGAGCTGCATTCTGCGAAAATATAAGAGGGTCGCAGGCTGTACCAGCTGAATGACATGGCCGGAAATAGTGTAAGTGCTTTTTCCGCGCTTTAGTTATAGGTTACGAGAGGGAGGAAGTAAAGTGCTTGTTCTCTGGATTGAATTACAAGGAATGACACTATATGGGGGGGGGGGGGCTACCCATAGTATTTAACACAGCCGCTATGCTCGCCCGTTTAGCCTTTGATAATGCTGTTTACAACAGCAAAACGCGTTGGGCGGGGCAGCGGTATCTAGGATTTTTTAAACTTTTATGGACACTTTTGCCTGTGGCAATACCGTCGGATTTAATATTGGATTCCTGTATCTCCGTTAACGGCCGTAGTGGAGGAAGCAAAAAGAGAGGACTTACCCTTTTTGCGCTCCTGTTTTTTAAAATTTGGAAGTGCATATTTGGAATATTAAAGATACTGTTACAAAGTTGCACTAGATTTATGTTCTTTTTTTGTGGTCACCAAACACACTGAGGGCTTTATTCATCGAGGGATAGCGGCAGGTAGCGCCTTGTAAGCGACAGGTAGCGGCAGGTAGCGTCAGGTGAATGCTGGGCGCTGTACACAATACCACATTTATGAAGGAGATTCTGGTGAGCAACTCTTACAGCGTCACGTAGCGACCGATTCATCATCACAGACAGCTCAGCGTATAGCGCCGGCGTTCTGGCTTCCAGAGAGCCTGGTATTACCTGTCACTACCTGTCGCTCTCCCATACATTTCAATGGACGTTCCTTTTCTTCTCTTTAAACAGGGTTTTCTTTTAATAATTTTTGTTTTGTATTAAATCATTGTGTGACCTCTCCTGGCCTATTTTTGAAAACTTTTTAGATTTTTTTTATTTTTTTATGCAGTATTGTCATTACAGGTCTGGTATTAAAGTCTTCATGTTACAATGTAATAACAATGTCACTCCATGTGTTTTCGCTTTGTTACTGGTGAATATGTGTTAAAAACTGACTTTAATCACACAGCTTCTGGCGCTCTGGGCTACAGCGACACAATTTTGAGCGCCGGCGCTGTGTGTGAGGCTGTTTTTTTTTATGAATATGATTTGAGTCACTCACACTGACCAGTCGCTACCGTTCGCTCCCATATAGCGCTGTACTGGTGTGATAGCGACTCACACATCAAATTCATCAATGCCGGCCATGTTACTACAGTGACTGAGGCCGATCATCGCTCTCAGCGCCGCTGTACAGACGCTCATCTGCCGTTACCTGGCACTAGTAATGAATCAGCCTGCCCGTGTATTGCTTGCTACCATCTTGAAGGATTACATATGGGATGTCCGGTCATCCCTTTAACATGAGTATTGAGGACCTTGAAATATTCTATATGCGTTCACAGTTTTAAATCTGGTAAGCAGACATCTGAGAGGTGGAGGACACGTGTGATCATTTGTGGATGTGTATGCACTTTGGGATACCGCATAAGTGTACAATTTCGAAGAAACCTTTTTTTGCTCTGTGCTGTTATTGGTTTACAAATTTACTATTGCTGCAGCAGTCTCCTCGTGGTTTCTGTGGTTTTTGGAGCCTTGTATCTTTTTCTGTACAGCAGACATGGTGCGTGTAAGTCTAATGGTCCTTTGTCCTGATTCTCGAATGAGCTAGTGGAGCACTTTGTCGTGTGTCAATTAGAATGAATTGAATCTGTTTTGCAGGGTTTCATTTGTATTTTCCGGCAGTGAAGAGGTCATACCATGGACATCTTCTTGAATAAAAAAAAAAAGCTGCCAGAAGATCACGCTCCTCATTTATCATAATTAGGAGTGATGAGGTGGGGGACAGGGAGCTCCTTAATTCAATTGTCTCTTTCTGAGGACAAAGAGCTCTGTCAACGGCCATCCTAACGAGACAACCGTCTGCAGCCGCATCGTCTTCTTCTACTTCACCGCCACCATTTATCACTCTGCATCAATTTCCTTCCCTTCTGTTCTTCTTCACGTCTTAGGTGAGCGAGGGATCAGCGACCTTCCCGAGCCTGAGATGATCACAGGGGACTATTTTACCATTTCGAGTGACACTGACAAGTGAGTGCCTGCGAAAATTGCACCGCGGGTCACAACCCAACGTATCGGAACTAGAGTTTTGCCATGTTCTACCACCAATGGAAAGGGTAATAAATAGTGATGAGCAGGAGTGGGAACAAACAGGTTCAGTGGTTCAGTAGCCCACAGTAACTGCCATTCGGTACTCTAGAATGCTGAATACACTAGCTCCAGCCATCACTACGAGTGAACTGGTATAGGGGTCCCTTCAAACTGTTACCAGTTCACACACTGTTAAAATATACAGTTTTAAAATAAAGGCCATGTCTTCCTTCATCAGACCCCTTCCTGATGTTGTCCTCTATGCAGGTCCTCTTTTTACCTTCACCATGTCTTCCTTCATCTGACCCCTTCCTGACTTCGTCCTCTATGCAGGTCCTCTTTTTACCTTCACCATGTCTTCCTTCATCTGACCACTTCCTGAGGTCGTCCTCTATGCAGGTCCTCTTTTTACCTTCACCATGTCTTCCTTCATCTGACCACTTTCTGACGTCGTCTTCTATGCAGGTTCTCTTTTTACCTTCACCATGTCTTCCTTCATCTGACCCCTTCCTGACTTTGTCCTCTATGCAGGTCCTCTTTTTACCTTCACCATGTCTTCCTTCATCTGACCCCTTCCTGACGTCATCCTCTATGCAGGTCCTCTTTTTACCTTCACCATGTCTTCCTTCATCTGACCACTCCCTGAGGTTGTCCTCTATGCAGGTCCTCTTTTTACCTTCACCATGTCTACCTTCATCTGACCACTTCCTGAGGTCGTCCTCTATGCAGGTCCTCTTTTTACCTTCACCATGTCTTCCTTCATCTGACCCCTTCCTGACTTCGTCCTCTATGCAGGGCCTCTTTTTACCTTCACCATGTCTTCCTTCATCTGACCACTCCCTGAGGTTGTCCTCTATGCAGGTCCTCTTTTTACCTTCACCATGTCTACCTTCATCTGACCACTTCCTGAAGTCATCCTCTATGCAGGTCCTCTTTTTACCTTCACCATGTGTTCCTTCATCTGACCCCCTTCCTGATGTCGTCCTCTATGCAGGTCCTCTTTTTACCTTCACCATGTCTTCCTTCATCTGACCCGTTCCTGACGTCGTCCTCTATGCAGGTCCTCTGGTTTGGTGGCCTCCTCCTGGTCCGATGACTATCATCTTCTTTATTTCGCTTTTGCAGTTGCTCCACCTACATCTGTAGTGAGGGAGGGGGACATATTTCCAAGGAATCTCCCTCCATGTCCCTCCCCTACAGTGAAGTCATTAGTCACATGGGGGGGTTTCCACAGAGGCTCCTTTTCTGTAATATAAGAGGTTCCTTCCGAGGCCACCCCGGCATTAGCTCGGTGGGCTGCCAAAGAGTGAGGAGGGTTCCAAACGGTCAATATCTTAACACAAAAAACACATCTGTGTGTGCACCATCCAAGGTGCTGTCCACTGTGTGTAACTACCATATAAAACCTCTATGGAACCAAACACAACCAATAACAGCGCACCTCAGAATAAATGTAAACTTTATTCAATACACCTATTACAGACAAAAGACTGATTAAAATATATTTCATTAAAAAAGCATACACACCAAGACAAACTACACAAAACACAAACTGGGGCTCTCCAGCCACCTGAGCTAATAAAAAGTATAATGATAAAGTATTACAACAAAAAATCTATAGTATTTAATCTCCTATCTGATATTGTTTGCCCAGATTCAGATCTTCATTGATATAGTTCAATGTGCAAATTGTGCAAATAACAGACATCCCTAAAGTGGACCTAAACCATTCAAGTGCTAATTCTATTACCAAGTGCCCATATCATAAAGCTACAATAACTATAAATGTATATATTGTCAGATATAATTTAGTTATATTTTTTTATACCATATTATTTTTTTTGTAGAGAAAGGGACCTCACAAGCGCCCTGAGTCCCAGAGACTCAGCCTCCCGCAGTTTTCCCATTTGCCTTCTGCTGAAGGACGGAGAGATAATTAAAGGTGACCGTTGAGAGTCCGGCTTGGGGAGCCGAGTGTCTAATTGCCGAGCCGCTCATTTGGGACAAACTGATTATGCAAATAGAAATCATTTGTCAATGGTTCCATAACGATTGTCTGCTATTAACGTCAAGCGAGTGTTTTGGGAGCAACAAATGCTTTGTTTGTTTCCCTTTATATTATTATTTTATTTTTTTATTGATCTTTTATCTAAATTATGTTGAATTTAAAAAGACAGGAAATGTACGTACATACATGTGCAACGTTACATTGGTATCGTTACATTGGTATCGTTACATTGGTATCGTTACATTGGTATCGTTACATTGGTATCGTTACCTTGGTATCATTACATTGGTATCGTTACCTTGGTATCGTTACATTGGTATCATCCATTATTTATTGTCTTCTTCAACTTGGTATCATTTTATTTGTAGTCTAAACTACATGTTAAATATGTACCGGTAGAGGCGCTCTTACCAAGTATTATGTCCTGGTGCAATGGCTGGCGGTGTCACCGCTTATCCATGAATTAACAGAAAAGCCAGCGCTCCTTATTTCATGAAAGCTTGTATTATGCAAAAGTCCATTCAATAAACACAAATCCATAAGTTGGAATGCGCCGTTGCTTGTCAGCAAGTCCAACGTTTCGGGGCTTTAACGCCCCTTCATCAGGGACCAACACAGCAAGACAAGATAGCAACAAACACAGCAAGACAAGACAGCAACAAACAAGCAGAGTGTACAGAGTTTAAATGGTCAAAGGTCAACCAGAAATTACATAATCAGTGATGCCAGAGGGTAACTAGACATTTACCCATAGTGTCAGTAATATACAAACACAATCAAACAGTAGAAAAGTATGCAAGTAATAAATGTATACAAGTAATAAAGAGGAGGTTCCCCCCAAATGGAACCGTGGGTTCCCGTCCCTTTCAGCTCCGTTCTGGCGCAAACACTAAAAATGCGAACTAAAGGGCATGGTCATTGACCATATATCAAAACCACTGAGAGGGGGTGTCAGACACCTTTGTTTGCCGCAGAGAGGGGCATATTGGATTCATAGACTGGACATGGTGCAGCCCAAAGGGCTAAACACCACAATCGGCTTCTCTTGCTTCTTACAGAAGCTTTTCTGTTACTTCTAAACTACAAGTTAGATGTCTAAGGGACCTTTAAAGACAGAGCCCTGCTGGGATTAGGATTAGGGCAGATTAAGCCTCTCTCACATTCACTCCCTAGCCCCCTCCTGTCATCTCCAATTTAAAAATATCTCCCGTATCCGTCCCTTCCTCTCACCTGACGCCACTAAAATGCTAGTGCACGCCCTGATCATCTCCCGACTGGACTACTGCAACATCCTACTTTGCGGTTAACCAATAAACATTCTGGCTCCCCTCCAATTTGTTCTAAACTCTGCTGCTCACCTCCTTTCCTCTCACTTCTCCAGCACTGGTTACCTGTCTCTCAGAAAGTTCAGTTCAAACTTCTAACACTAATCGACAAAGCTCTCTTCAGCCAGGTCCCGCCTTGCATTTCATCTCTGGTTCAGTGTTACCGACACAAGCGCAACCTCCACAAGATAGGCTCTTATTCAGGGTGATGGTCCGGATTAATGTGGGCAATCTGTATGTACAGGGGTTAACATATAAGATAGGCTCTTATTCAGGGTGAAGGTCTGGATTAATGTGGGCAATCTATATGTACAGGGTGGGGGAAACATACAAGATAGCAATCTGTATGTTCGGGGGGGGGGGGGGGGGGAGGGAGAATTATATAAGATAGACTCTTATTCAGGGTGAAGGTCCAGATTAATGTGGGCAATCTGTATGTACGGGGGGGGGGGGTTATATAAGATAGGCTTTTATTCAGGGTGAAGGTCCAGATTAATGTGGGCAATCTGTATGTACGGCGGGGGCGGGGGGGGGACATATAAAATAGACTCTTATTCAGGGTGAAGGTCCGCTTTAAGCGAGCATCACCGCGATAGTTGGCATTTTCTGAAAAGTGCCGGGAAGTATAAAAAGTGAGACGTCCTCACCATCTTCTGTACCCAGCGTAATTACTTATCGGAATTCTCTGCAGACCCCGGCTCCGGGCCTCGTCCCAGACAGCTCATTTTCCTCTGTTCCCAAATTAAAAGAACTTATTTAATAATATATTGCTTTGCATCCCGTTCAGCCAGATTAAAACGGAATTAGGAATGTGGTGTCTAATGCACCTGCTAAGATTAAAAGCTTTCCTGGCCTGAAAAGAAAAAAAAATCTTGCGGAGAAGAAGCGAGAGCGTCTTTCTGACGTGGCGTCCCTTATATCTCTCCATACCTTATGGGCCTCCAATTCCCATCTGTGGCGCCGGCGCAGAGGCTAACGCATCGAGGCTGAAGTTTGACAGAACAAATAAAATTGTGAGTGTTCAATATTTTACACCAGACAAACATGACCTGAAAATAGATGAAGCTGAGCAGCCAGCATGGATTAGACCCGCATACCCCCAAACTCTACCGATTATCCCGTAGATGTCCCAGAATGCTGTCATTTCGCCGGTGACGATGGAGAGGGGGGGAGCACCCATGAGAGGGGACCAGTGCCACATGGACGAGTAGCCTTGGATTTGACGTGTGGATGGGGTGGTTCCAGGACAGCTGCGGTGGGTGGAGGGTGAAGTCAGAGGCGGGGCCTGTGATGAGATTCCTCTGCTGGCCGGGATTGCTAAATTCGGCCACGTCCCCTCATTGAGGGATGGAAAGGAGTAACCATAGGATGGATAGGAGTAACACTATATGATCTACATACCTGTAAAAAATCTCAGAGGCCATGGGAAAAAGAATTAGGGGGGGGGGGGGGATGGAAGTTTAGGTTTTCACTTCTTCATACCTCCAAACTGTACCGACTTTCGTAGGACAATCCCGCTTTCGGGTACTTGTCCTGTGGTCCTGTGATGCTATTAGATGTCCCACAATGCTGTCATGTCGCCGATGACGATGAAGAGGGGGGAGCATCCAGGAGGGGGGAGCAATGCCACATGTATGGCCGAGAAGCCATGGATTTGAGATGGGGAGGGGGTGGTGCCCTGACAACTGCGGTGGGTGGGTGGTAGAGTCAGAGGCGGGGCCTGTGACTAGATTCCTCTGCTGGCTAGGATTGTTAAGTTAGGCCACACCCCCTCATTGAGGGATGGATAGGATATAGCAGGGCCTGCTCCAGGTTTATGTGGGCCCTTTGGGCGGCATGGTCTCAGTGGGCCCCTTTGCTGTGGAGAGTCGTGGGTCAGGGGTCTATAAATTCCATGGCCAAAACTAGGAAGGGCTGCTTGCCCTCCAACCCCCTATTAGAACAGTTTTTAGTGAGACTCACGAAGCTGGCAGTAGAAGGGTTAACCACATTGTGCCAGCTGTCAGTGGGCCCCCCCCCCCGGGGTGTGGGAGCCCTTGACAGCTGACCGGGCTTGCCGGGTGCTGACGCTGGCCCTGGGAGATAGAGTGTAACTGTAACAACAATAGAAACACTTTCAATAGGCAAATGAATCATTTATTGATGCAGATCTGCATGTTACACCTCAAAGAGGGACAAATGAGAACAAAGAGGGGCAAGGGGACATTGACTCAAAAGAGGGACAGTCCCTCCAAATCAGTGACAGTTGAGTAGTATGATGTATGTGTGTGTAGCTTGTATGTATATGTGTGTGTGGCGGGGGGCTTGCATGTATGTGTGTGGGGGCGCTTTCATGCATGCATGTGTGTGTGCATGTGTGTGCGGGGGCATGCTGATGGGCCCCGGTGTTTCACACAGAGGGGCATCCCAAATTGGCATTCCCTGGGGATCACTTTCACCCAGTCCTAAAGATAACCACTCCTACTCTACCCAGCCTATCACTTTCCACGGTGATACACTATCATAACAGTTTTTAAAAGTTTAAACTTTATCTAAAATGTCCTTCTCATTCATCTGCACATTAAAGTGGACCAAAACCCAGGATTTTGGCATGGGTTTTGATCCTTGGTCCTAGGGCACCCCGATCATGAATGCCCCGTTGTGTGAAACCCCCCAGGTTGCCCAAACAAACCTCTTCCCGGTCATACAATGCATGCGTGGCTGCTCGTCCAATCAGCGTGCTCGGATCTGCTCCCTCACTCGTCTAAGGATCGTCTAAGTTGAGTCCTGACAAGCGGACCCGAGTGCGGCGGGGGCCTGCATTCCCGTTACCCTCTAACAGGGAGTGTGCCCACGATGGCCATTCTCAAATGCCTGGTGCGGGCCTGCTAAAGGGATAGTAGGGAGCGGGCCCGATTGCATGTGCCGTTGGGGAGAAGGTGAGTTTACTGGGTGACCTGGTAGGTTTTTCCACAGCAGGGCATCCCAGGTGGAGCGAGTATGCCTGTCCTGGAGACTCATAGACTGCAAAGTGGGTTTTGGTCCACTTTAGTTCTAGAATCCAGATTGCACTCCCTGCCTGATTGGCCTGTCTCTAGGCTTTGTGTCTGGCAACACATCTGCACCACCAACCCCTGGGCTGATTCTTGGCTTTGCGGCTGCCTGCTGTCTCTCCTATCAATGCCGCTTGTCCCTAAGGACAAACCAATGTGCTGTGACTATCCTTCTACCCGAGCTTCCTGCTGGTTCATCTATAACACTCTTACAAAAAAACAGTGCTCATATGCATCCCTCCCCAGGGCAAATCAGATTGTGGCACATCAAAATTAATTTACCTTTTATAACTCCTGCCATGGTTGATTCCCCCCCCCCCCCACCCATGGCAACATATGGATTTGCCAGTAGCCTGCAAACAAGAAGTTCTTAATGGGTGTCCTGACCCTGTGCATTGTGGGCTATGTCATTTAAATCTAGGCAGCAGCTCAGCTGGGATGCTGGGAAAGAAAGCCTCCAAGGCGCTCCAAGATTGCCCGTGAGCAAGAGAAAATCATCGAGGTGGCGTGGATGCAGGAGCAAATGTAAGTGCTGACAATGATTCGTTTTCATGCATGCCAATGGAGAAAGGGAGTATTGGGGAGTTTCCTTTTTCAACTGTGCCAGGCTTTTGCTCTGGTTTAAAGCGGACGAAAACCCACAAAATTGTGAAATAGATTTGGCCAAAGCCACTGCCGATACTCCCTTCTTAGGGTGTGTTGTGAAAAAATATATTCAGAAGCAAAATGTCTTCAGGAAATCCCGGTTAACCGGGAGCCAATATTCCTCCAATGCCCGGATTGCTGATTTTCTTGTTTGCTTAAATACAGTTTCAGACAAAGAATCTTAAATGACCATCCAGATTGGACGGCTTGACACATGTCAGCATTGGATTGGCTATTTCAAACATACACAGACATATATGGAAGGTATAGCTCGGACAAAAAGAACATCTGCTTCTCATCAAGCAGACACAACATTCCATTCTTGGTAATGGTTTAAACCTATGAGGAGGGAGGGGTGAAAACCCCTCCATCCACTGGAGATGTGAGAGATGGCATTCAGGCGGGTCATAAAATTTTTTAGTTTAATATCTAATTTTCCACTTCAGGTGTAGAACTAGAAATGGAAATGTTCACTTTTGGAATCATCCTGGAACACTTTATTTTTGCTGTTCCTCTCTGTTAGATGGTAGCGATCAGTCATTGCAAAGGTGTGGTAATGACATCATCGCCACACACAAAACAATGGCAATGAATGGAGGAGGCAGAGCTTTGCAGCTAAAACAAGGGCCATTATCTGGGATTTGAGTGAAGCAGCAGCACTAAAAGTTGGCAAAAGGTTCTCTTCATGGGGGGAGCAATTCAAGAGATGCTAGTTAAATATGTGGGTTTTGGTCCACTTTAACTGAGTTTTCCGTGGCACTATATGGTCATATCTGTAAAATGTCTAAAAAGGCCGTGGGAAAAAGAATTAGGGGAGGGTGGAAGTTTAGGTTTTCACTTCTTCTCGATGAAGGCAGCATAATAGGTATTGCACAAGGATTAGGTGTGATAATTAGCTACAAAGCTGGGTGAGGGGAGGTGAAATGGGCCCAATTAACATGCGACAAAGGTGTATAATTGTCGCTTTCTCAAACACAACGTCATTTGTTTTTCAGCCCGGTAACAAAATATTGTTACAGCTGAAGTAAGGTTTTTCGCAGTTACTGTCAGAGATAACAAGCACAAACGTAGTCGGCATCTTCAAAAAGTTTCCACACTTTTTATTAAGGCAATTTAGGTAATTGTTACCATTGCGTCGGGCAGGCAAAGGTAATTGTTACACCATTGCGCCAGGCTACGTTTGGCGCTGTCCTAAACTGTTTTCCGTTTTTTAATTGAAGTAGAAATGACCGAGATATCGGGGTTTACAGGTTCAGCCAATGGCATTCTCTTCTTCATCCCGTCCCCCAATCAGCTCCTGCAACTGAGTGTGGGTCTACACTTTCCGTAGCAGCCGGGGCTTAAAGAAGTTGCTTTGGATTCCAAATAGGTGATTGCACCTGAATGTGGGTCTACACTGTCCAGAGCAGCCAGAGCCCACAGAAGTTGCCTTTGGATTCCAAATAGGTGATTGCACCTGAATGTGGGTCTACACTGTCCAGATCAGCCCGGGCCCACAGAAGTTGCCTTTGGATTCCAAATAGGTGATTGCACATGAATGTGGGTCTACATTGTCCAGATCAGCCCGAGCCCACAGAAGTTGCCTTTGGATTCCAAATAGGTGATTGCACCTGAATGTGGGTCTACACTGTCCAGATCAGCCCGGGCCCACAGAAGTTGCCTTTGGATTCCAAATAGGTGATTGCACCTGAATGTGGGTCTACACTGTCCAGATCAGCCCGAGACCACAGAAGCTGCCTTTGGATTCCAAATAGGTGATTAGACCTGAATGTGGGTCTACACTTTCCAGAGCAGCCCGTGCCCACAGAAGTTGCCTTTGGATTCCAAATAGGTGATTGCACTTGAATGTGGGTCTACACTGTCCAGAGCAGCCTGGACCCATAGAAGCTGCTTTTGGATTCCAAATCGGTGATTACACCTGAATGTGGGTCTATACTGTCCAGAGCAGCCCGGGCCCACAGAAGCTGCCTTTGGATTCCAAATAGGTAATTGCACCCTCCTTACCATGTATCTCATCATCAGAGCTACAGTAGTTGCTTGGCCACATGATCGTTGCATCAGGGCATTGGTCCAATAGGAAGAAGCAAGACGAACTATTGCTGAATGGCCTGTTTATATCGTTGGATGACAAATCACTAGAAGTGTAGCATCAAGCTAGGCCTTTTGGGATAAATGAATATAGTCCTATAGCCCCCACAGCAGCCAGGCCCCCAGAAGTCTCCTCTGATTCAAAAATGGGGGCAATACAGTTACCACCAAGCACCAGATGGTTGACTTGCCACTTAGACCAAGCCATTTTTCAAATAAGAAGCATGCTCCAGCCACATCATGGCCATGCATTGTGTCCAGTTGCCATTGTTGACTTCTACGACCTACAGTATGTTTGCGTGGCCAACTACCTCAAAAATATGAAGGTGGTTGGGTTGTAATGCTCCTATTTGGCAATGGAGGACAATTCTGTGGGCTTGGCCACTGTGTTAGGTGTAGGTATGCTCTAATTTCTCTGAAGGGTGGCAGTAAGCTGTGCTGAATATGTGCTTAAACCCACCACAGCAGTCAAGATAACATAGGTCTTCTTCAGTTCCCAGATAGGAGCATTACACACACCCATCAGAGCTTGTTGGACGGCATCATGATCGTTGTACCAGGACATTGATCTGATAAGAAGATGCCAGACAATCATTGCTGTGAACTGTGGCCTGTTGACGTCTATTGCTGCCAGTGCCCACATTCACGCTGCCAAATTGCATGAAATGAAGAGGATGGGTAATGCTCCTGTTGGGTAACCGGAGGAGAATACTATGGTCCAGGCTGATGTCATGGGTATAGGTCCAACTAAATTATTTTGAATTGTAGAAGCAAGCTTGGTCCTATCTGGGGAACTAATATAAGCCTAACCCCCCCAAGTGCATCCAGGGCCTAAGAAGTCTCCTCTGCTTCCCAAAAATGTGATATTGCAGTCACCGTCCTACTTATCTAGTCAGTAAGAGCTGATTGGCCGAGCTTGTGATCACCGTACCAAGGCATTGGCCCAATAAGAGGCTAATGGCAGCCAAATCATTGCCGTGCATTGTGGCATGTTGATGCTGTTGGCTGCCAGGACCCTTGCTCTCAATAAGAAGTAGTTGTGTGAGGTGCAAAGCCCCTGTTTGAAACCAGAGGAGAATTTCTGTGGTCCTGGTTGATGCGGTTTATATACAGCCAATCAACTTTCTATGAATTCTAACAGCAAGCTGGAAGCAGGGACATTACTATGGACCTTTAACCCCTTGAGGGACATTACAGCCGCCATATTCTCCACCTAGTCATTTGAGCTGGTTGGCCAGACGATGCACCAAGGCATTGGTCGAATTAAAAGTAGATGGCAGCCACATTATTCCTTTAATTGAAGATTTACCCCCCTTCCCCCTCAGGGGCCTTACAGCCACCATCCTGCCCATCAAGTCATTAGAGCTGGTTGGTCAGCCACCTGATTGATGCACCAAGGCATCGGTTGAAAAAGGAGCAGGTGCCAGCCACATCATTCCCTTAACTGAGGCTGGTTGACTTTTTTGGCTGCCACCATTCTCATTTACAGTATGCGAACAATTGACACAATAAAAGTACATGGGTTGGCTTAAAAAGTACCAAAACCTAGAAGACCTATGAGACTCCAGGGCAGGCCCCGGGTCTCATGGGTCAAACTCATGAGACTCCAGGGCAGGCATACTCGTTCCCCCCGGGCACCCCCCTCGCTGTCTGAAACCCCCCAAGTCGCCCAAAAACTCAGCTTCATTCCCGGTCCAACGACGCATGCGCAAGCAGCAGCCACATCCCCGCTATCCCTTTAACAGGGCGTTTGTCTGCACCAGGCATTTGTGAATGGCACGCTCCATATTAGAGGGTAGCTGGAGATGCGGCTGCCCTCCTGGACGAAGGGGCTCGAGTGGAGCTGATTGGACGAGTGGCCGTGCATGCGTCATAGGACTGGAAAAAGGTGAGTTTTTTTGGGCGACCTGGGGGGGTTTCACATAGCGGGCATCCCCGATCGGGGTGCTGCGGGGACAAGGACCGAAACCCAGGATAGTCAAAATACGGAGTAGACCTCTGTGAGCCTCACCAATGAGGTTGAGTGTAGGTCCACCTAAATTTTTTCTGAAAGGCAGAAGCAAGCCGGTCCCCATGAAAGAAAATATATGGACCTATATCCCACCATAACATCCAGGTCCGCAGAAATCTCCTCTGGTTCCTACTGTAAATAAGTGATTACAACCACCTTTCTAATGACCTAATCATCAGATCTAGTTGGCTGTCCACGGTGGTAGCAGGGCTTGCCGGAGGCCCCGCCCTCTAGGGGGAGCCCACTAACAGGACAGGCCTTTGGGGTGTGCGACAGCACTTGTCAGGAGGCGGACTGGGAGGGCACTCCCACAGCTGGTGCCCACATCTCCTCGAATGGCGGGGTTCCACACAACGGGGCATCTCGATTTAGATTCCAGGGGAGGAAGTGCTGGGTTTTTTTTCTGCTTATAAGTTGCCCACCCCAGCTGATTACCTATCCCTGGAGCATCGCAATCTGTGATACCCTACTGTGTGACACCCCCTGGGATCGCTGGCATACCCACTATGCAAGCAATTCCACCCCTGGGTTTTGGTCCACTTTTCTGTTTGTGAAAGAACCCCCCTGGTTTGGCCGTTAACTCAAACTGGCGATCCCACAGTGCATTCACCAGTTCCAGGTAAGTAATGAACAAAGGATGGGGGGGGATCACATACAGGGGCATCCAAAATCAGGAGGATCTAGACATGTTTAGACTCCGAGGTCAGGTTTAAAGGA
Source organism: Gastrophryne carolinensis (assembly GCA_027917425.1). Lineage (NCBI taxonomy): Eukaryota > Metazoa > Chordata > Amphibia > Anura > Microhylidae > Gastrophryne > Gastrophryne carolinensis. The sequence continues at coordinate 509,677,916 of CM051236.1, read as the reverse complement.
GTTTGGTGCGCTTCAAAGTAGACCAAAACTAGAGTTTTGCTCCAAATAGCATGATCCTTAGGGGGCATCCAAATGTGGGACGTCTCTCAGTGATGTGACGCAACTCTTCACCACAAAGGGGCCGACTGAGGCCATGCCGCCCAAGGGCCCACATAGACCTGGAGCCGGCCCTGGGTGGTAGGCTTCAAAAAATAAATAATTATCGACTTGTACCTCTCTATAGCAGCCAGGCTCACAGAAGTAATCTTTATATAGGGAAGTTATAGCCGCCTTTGTCAACTGCCTCTACCTACCTGTTGCCTCTACCAACTATGGGGGTTATTCATCAAGCCATAGCGACAGGTAACGTCTGGCAGCGACAGGTAGCGAACAGTGAACGCCGGGCACTGTACCCAATACCACAATTATCAAAGCGATTCCAGTGAGTGACTCTAACAGCGCCATGTAGCGTCCGATTCATCATCACAGACGGCTCATCGCATATCCCCGGCGCTTCCAGAGCCAGGTATTACCTGTTGCTACCTGTCGCTTTCCCAGACATTTCAATGGACGTTCCTTTTCTTCTCTTTAAACAGGGTTTTATTTTTTTTATTTATTTTTTTATTATTATCAAATAACTGTGTGACGTCTTCTGGCCTAGAAAAAGTCATTTTTGAAAACTTTTTTGATTTATAATATTTTTATGTAGAATTGTCATTACAGGTCTGTCATTAAAGTATTAATGTCGCAGTGTTATAACAATGTCATTCTATTGCCCTTATTCATCAAGCGATAGCGCCAGGTAGTGTCTGACGAGCGCCAGGTAGCGGCAGCTAACGGCGACTACCGACTCAAGTACGCCCGGCGACGGTCACAATGACGCATTTATCAAGCAAAATGAGGCTAGCGCCGGCGAGAGCGACGGCTAGCGCGGCATTCATCATGAAGCCGCCTGGACCGAACAGCGCCGCTGCAAATTCCCTCACAGCGCCAGGTATGAGCTGTCGCTCCCTGGCGATGTCCAATGCTTTTCAATGGAGCAATCTATAATTATTCATAATTAATTGGTATTAATTTTTTTTTTATTTTTTTTAAGGTCAAAAAATCGGAGACCACTTCTGCAATGTTAGGATTTATTTTTAAGTTAAAAAAAAAATAAAAAAAAATATGTGCAGAATTGATCTTACAGGTCTGAGATTAATGTATTCATATTACAAAATGATTCTAAAAACATGTATAATGTTACATTCAAAAAATATGGTTGTTTAGGGGTTAAAAACTAGTTAATACACATCGCCGCCAGCGCTCTGGGGTTTAAACAAGGAATGGACAGCGACAGCACATTCGGAGCGTGATTTGTTAATGAATATGAAGCTAGCCGTTCGCTCTGGCCATTCGTTGTCAGGCGCTCACATACAACGCTGGACCTGTGAAACAGCGACCCCCCAGCCCGTATTCAACATTACCGCACACCGACTGAGTCGCTGTCATCAAGCTAACGCCGGCCAAGCACAGCGAATACTGGCTGGCGCTGAAAAAATCACGCTACAGTCGCTCATCTGGCGCTACCTGGCGCTATTAATGAATCGGCCTCCCCGTGTTTTCGCTTTGTTACTGGTGGATTTGTGTTCAAAAACAGATTTTAATCACACAGCGTCTGGCGCTACAATGACCCGATTTTGAGCGCTGGCGCTATGTGAGGCTGTTTTTTTTTTATGAATATGGTGTGAGTCGGTCGCACTGACCAGTCGCTACCATTCACTCCCATATAACTCTGTACTGGTGTTATAGAGACTCACACATCAAATTCATCAATGCCAGGCAGCGACTGAGGCGCTCTGTAACAGCAACCCATAGCCGATCACAGCGACTACTAGCGGTCACTCTAAGCGCCTCATCTGGAAATACCTGTCGCTACTGACGAATCAGCCTGTTTGCCAAAATGGCGGATGTTTTGGGTTAAATTGGCGTCCTATGAAAAGCCGCCTTAGATATCGGAGATTAATCTATTAGTATTGGATACAGCAGCTAGACTCATTGAAAGAAATTCTCATCACAGCCATGAGAATGAATCGCTCTTCCACATCGCTGTTCCCATTCTCCTTTTTTATTGGCTCGGCTGCCTGAGAATGACGGCGGCTCCGGCTGTTGCGGGAGAGCTTTTGAATTTCCAGAAGTCTCCGAGAAGTTCAAGGAGAGTTGGCAAGTGGCCCCCCGGCAGCTGCCAATTTCCTCCGCCGGTGGTTAGCTTTACATGTGTGGAGCCGGGAGATAATGAAGCCGAATATCACACAGGCGCTTGCCTCAAGTGCGGGCTGCAGATAACGGAGGAGAGGGGCTCAGCGGGCTGACAGATGTTGCCCCGCATTGTCTCATTTCCTTATAATGCGGGGGAATAGATGCCAGCTAAGCGGTGGAACTGGCCACAATGGTGGGGAAAGAGTCAGCTTGCGTGCGGGCTTCCAGAACCGAAACGTTGGGCACAAACAGTGAATCAGACAAAACAGCGCCCACTTTCCATGTCTGCTGTGCAGCATGATGAGGAATGCTTTCTGTTATGTCCCTTGACCTGTGTTTCATTTTACCCGGGGTAAATGTTTGATATAGGCCCTTACAGCGACAGGTAGCGACTGGTGAGCGGCCGGTAATGACGAGCCCCGCCACGAGAACACCGGCTCCCCACCACAATCACACATTTATCAAGCCAATCCTGCTTAGCGACTGAGATAGCGCCATATAGCGACTCATTTATCGCTATATCGCTGTCGGGAAGATCAGGAGCAATGTTAGAAAATATTATTTTACAGAAAGAGTAGTAGATGCAGCAGAGGTAGTTCAAAAATCAACAGTCACTGAATTTAAACATGCCTGGGATAAGCACACATCTATCCTAAGATAAAGGAGTACATACAGTATATACATAAGATACAGAGAACATACAGTATATACATAAGATACAGAGAACATACAGTATATACATAAGATACAGAGAACATACAGTATATACATAAGATACAGAGAACATGCAGTATACACATAAGATACAGAGCACATACAGTATACACATAAGATACAGAGAACATACAGTATACACATAAGATACAGAGAACATACAGTATACACATAAGATACAGAGAACATACAGTATACACATAAGATACAGAGAACATACAGTATATACATAAGATACAGAGAACATACAATATATACATAAGATACAGAGAACATACAGTATATACATAAGATACAGAGAACATACAGTATATACATAAGATACAGAGAACATGCAGTATACACATAAGATACAGAGAACATACAGTATATACATAAGATACAGAGAACATACAGTATATACATAAGATACAGAGAACATACAGTATATACATAAGATACAGAGAACATGCAGTATACACATAAGATACAGAGCACATACAGTATACACATAAGATACAGAGAACATACAGTATACACATAAGATACAGAGAACATACAGTATACACATAAGATACAGAGAACATACAGTATACACATAAGATACAGAGAACATACAGTATATACATAAGATACAGAGAACATACAGTATATACATAAGATACAGAGAACATACAGTATATACATAAGGGCCGACTAGATGGACCGTATGGTCTCCTTCTGCTGTCAACCTTCTATGTTTCTATGTTTCTACCATTATTCCAGCCTCAGCCCACAGCGCCAGCGTCCGACCTTGAACAGTGACAGGTATGACCTCTCGCTACCTGGCGCTCTCCAATGCATTTCAATGGAACAATCTTTAAATATTCATAATTAATTGTTATTACATTTTTATTTATTTTTTTTTTAATGTGAAAAATTCTGTGACCACTTCTGCCATTTTAAATAATTTTTTTAAGGTAAAAAAAAAAAAAAAATGTACAGAATTGATATCACAGGTCTGATATTAATGTATTCATATTACTAAATTATTTTAAAAACTTGTTTTTTTTTTGTTTCCACAATTATGGTGGTTTGGGGGTTAAAAAACTACTTTTAACCCATCGCCGCCAGCGCTCTGGGGTTTAAACATGCATTTTACAGCGTGATTTGGAAGCCAGTTGCTAGGGCCAGTCGTTATCATGCGCTCCCATACAGTGCAGAACCTGTCAAATAGCGACTTGTAACCTTGTATTCAACATTACGCCACACAGACTGAGTCGCTATCAACTACCGAACAACGGCCAAGCACAGCGACTACTAGCGGGCGCTCTGAAAATGCCGCTACAGTCGCTCAACTGTCGCTACCTGCCGCTGTTAATGAATCGGCCTCCCCGTGTTCATTTACATGGGCCGAGCAATGTGCATTTAACTGCTTTTGCCCCTTCTTGGCTCCCTTAGGCCCTTATAATAATAAGAAGGAAAAATAATGGCAGAAAGAACAGATGAAAGAAGGAAACAAAGAATGGATGGAAAGAAAGAAAAGAATTGTAGGAAAGAAACAACGAATAGAAAGACTGACGGGAAGAAAGGTTCCTCAATGGCTTATCTGCCCCTAGCTGACAACCCTTAGGCCCTTATTTAAGAAGGGATAGCGTCAGGTAGCGGCTGGTTAATGAGAGGTAGCGACAGGTAGCGACTGGTGAACGCCGGACACGGCACGCAATTACACATTTATCAAGCAGAATCTGTTTAGCGACTGGGATAGCGCCATGTAGCGTCTGATTCATCATTATCACAGCCTCAGCGAACAGCGCCAGCGTTCAGCCTTGCACAGCGCCAGGTATGACCTCTCGCTACCTGTCGCTCTCCCATACATTTCAATGGACGATCCTTTTCTTCTCTTTAAACGGGGTTTTTGTTTATTTTTTTTTCCCCAAAAATCACAAATAATTCTGTGACCTCTCCTGTCATTGAATAAGCAGTTTTTTTAAATGTTTTTTCATTTTTTATATATTTCTTCAGAAATGACATTACAGGTCTGCCATTAAAGTGTTCATGTTACAATGTTGCTACAATGTAATTCCATATGTTTTCGCTTTGTTACTAGTGGATAGATGCTGGAAAACAGACTTTAATCACACTGCCTCCTGCGCTCTGGGCTTCAAACTAGTATATTTCAGTGCCAGAGATTTGTGAGGCTGTTTTTTTGCTGAATATGGTGTGAGTCGGTCGCTATGAGTAGTCGCTAACATGCGCTCCCATACAGCGCTGTACTGGTCAAATAGCGACTCCTCACAATGTATTCAACATTACTGAACAGCGACTGAGTCGCTATGAACTAGTGACCCACAGCCGAGCACAGTGACTACTAGCGGGCGCTCTGAAAATGCCTGCTACAGACGCTCATCTGTCGCTACATGGCGTTAGTGATGAATCAGCCCGTATGTATTTGTTAGACAGGCATTGTGATGGCCAAGTTGTGCTTTACTTGATATCTAGGTAAGTCCTTCCCCTGTATAATATTGTCGTAAACTGGCACTTAACAAGTTGCCTGAAGAAGCAGCAATCAGCGTGGCGCTCTGTGTTAATTTAGCAGCTCAGTGGCTGACCGGGATTCATAGGGGGCCGCAGCTGGGAACAGGTAAGAAAACCTTTCCCTGTATGGAGAGCCCGGGGGCGAATCGGCTGCACGGATTGAACGGTTGGTCGGTTTGTTTTTGAAAGGTCAGGACGTTCGGGACCCGGTGCTGCAGAGAAATAAAAATTGTTAAGTATCTTGTAAAACACTCGCGACCCATTAAAAGGAATCTCGCTGTATAACATCAAGTCATACATCAATGCTGGCGCTCAAACTGCCCCATAAAACCGTGTTTATATCATCCGAGGGCTGAGGCGCCATCATCAAAATAAAGAAAAAATGATAAAGCTGATAGAATGTCACCTAATAGAGCAGCGATAGCTTTTCCTGTGCTGCCAGGATCAACCCTAAGTGGATAGGCTGATTCATCACTAACGCCAGGTAGCGACAGCTGAGCGTCTGTAGCAGGCATTTTCAGAGCGCCCGCTAGTAGTCGCAGTGCTCGGCCGTGGTTCGCTACTTCATAGCGACTCAGTCGCTGTGCAGCAATGATGAATACATTGTGATGAGTCGCTATTTGACCAGTACAGCGCTGTATAGGAGCGCATGTTAGCGACTGCTCATAGCGACCGACTCACACCATATTCAGCAATAAAAACTGCCTCACAAATCTCTGGCGCTGAAAAATGCTTCTCTGAAGCCCGGAGCGCAGGAGGCGGTGTGTTTAAAGTCTGTTTTCCAGCATCTATCCACTAGTAACAAAGCGAAAACATATGGAATTACATTGTAACAACATTGTAACATGAACACTTTAATGCCAGACCTGTAATGTCATTTCTGAAGAATCATATAAAAAATGAAAAAATTGTGAAAAAACTGCTTATTCAATGCCAGAAGAGGTCACAGGATTTTGATTGTGATTTTTTGAAAAAAAAACAAAAACCCAGTTTAAAGAGAAGAAAAGGTTCGTCCATTGAAATGTATGGGAGAGCGACAGGTAGCGAGAGGTCATACCTGGCGCTGTGCAAGGCTGAACGCCGGCGCTGTTTGCTGAGGCTGTGAAAATGATGAATCGGACGCTACATGGCGTTATCCCAGACGCTAAACAGATTCTGCTTGATAAATGTGTCATTGCGTGCCGTGTCCGGCGTTCACCAGTCGCTACCTGTCGCTACCTCTCATTAACCAGCCGCTACCTGACGCTATCCCTTCTTAAATAAGGGCCTCTATAAGAACCAATAACAACTATACTGGGAGAAACAAGCAGAAAAACAAACAAAAAAAAAAGCAAACAAAAAGAAAATTGGAATAATAATAATTCTGTGAGTAAAATAAACACTCTTTAAAGGCATATATCTATCTTTTATTATTATTATTATTATTATTATTATTAGTAGTAGTAGTAGTAGTAGTAGTATTATTATTAGTATTGTTGTTGTTGTTGTTATCGTTAATATTATTTTTTTTTTCATATTTAATTGTAATAAATATTCATTTATTTACAACAATAAAAAATATAATACAATAAATATGACATATTTCATTGTAATAAATACTGAACCTTCAACACCATACAATAAATATATAATATAATAGATATTACATATTTAATTAAATATTAAATATTTTAATATATTTTAATATATATTAAATATTTTACACAATACAATAAATATATATAATAAAATAAATATTACATATTTAATTGTAGAAAATATAAAATATTCAACACAATACAATAAATATATAATAAAATAAATATTTTAATTTAATTGTAGAAAATATAAAATATTCAACACAATACAATAAATATATTATAACGTAGATATTTCATTGTAATAAATATAAAATATTCAAGACAATAAAATAAATATATAATACTATAAATATTACATATTTAATTGTAATAAATATTAATATATTTTGCTACGTGATATAATTGTGTTAATATCATTGTAGTTTTTACATCACCTTCATTTACTTTACTTTTACATTTACATTATTCTATGAAAGCGATGTTACTTTCCGGTAGGCGCCAGTCAGCGCGCCAGTCTTACAACCAATGGACCGGCGGTAATAAGATGGGCAGGCTGATTCATCATTAGCGGCAGGTAGCGACAGATGAGCGTCTGTAGCAGGTATTTTCAGAGCGCACGCTAGTAGTCGCTGTGCTCGGACGTGGGTCGCTAGCTTATAGCGACTCAGTCGCTGTGCAGTAATGTTGAATACATTGTGAGGAGTCGCTATTTGACCAGTACAGCGCTGTATGGGAGCGAATGTTAGCGACTGGTCATTGCGACCGACAACATATTCATCAAAAAAACAGCCTCACACACCTCTGGCCCTCAAAAAATGCTTCGCTGTAGCTTAGAGCGCCGGATGCAGTGTGATTAAAGGTTGTTTTTATAAAATGTATCCACCAGTAACAAAGCGAAAACATATGGAATTACATTGTTATAACAATGTAACATGAACACATTAATACATTAATGCCAGACCTGTAATATTAATGCTGCTTATAATATTATATATAATATTATATATAAATAAATATATATATATATATATATATATATATATATATATATATATATATATATATATTTATTTATTTATTTATTTATTTATTTATTTATTTATTTATTTATATATATATAATGTTTTATTTATTATTTAAAAAAAAAATTGATATATTTATATATAAATAATATATATATATTATTTATATATAAATATATCAATTTTTTTTTTTAATAATAAATAAAACAAAAACCCTGTTTAAAGAAAATTAAAAGAACGTCCATTGAAATGTATGGGAGAGCGACAGGTAGCGAGAGGTAATACCTGGCGCTCTGCAAGGCTGAACGCCAGCGCTGTAGGCTGAGATAATGATGAATCGGACGCTACATGGCGTTATCCCAGTCGCTCAACAGATTCGACTTCATAAATGTGTAATTGCGTGCCGTGTCCGACGTTCACCTGCCGCTGTACAGGCACTACCTGGCGCTATCCCTTCATGAATAAGGCCCTTAGTATTTATGATGTTACCAGCGGTCCTGCACCTTATTTGCTCCCCGCTGTTTGGAATGTTCTCACTGAAGCCTGCACGGCTTTTTTGGCGGGAGGTCTTCTTTTACCCCCCGAGTGTCCTCAGACCTCCATTGAGCAGATTGCTAAATCAGTGCATTGTATTGATGGCTATAATAACGAGGAGGGGGTGGGCAGAACTGAGACCCCTATAGAATAGATGGCCGGGGGGCATTTGATCCCTGAGCTGCTCTCCTCCCGCCCTCGGCGGCTCCTTCTTCTCTCGTTTCCCCTCTTCTGAAAAGGCGACTTGTCTGGCAGCACAATGGCCGTCCATGGGAAGACAAAGGCGGGATTCAGGCCCCGCGAAGTCTCCATTGAAAGGCCTGAGCTTTTAGTATTCTCGCTCACTCCTTCGTCAAACACAAACACTTCCCTGGCTGCGGCCTCTACTCTGCAACGGCCCATTGATCGGTGCTGTCACGAGAGAGGCCTGCAGAACAACACGGGCCTTCTGATTTAACACGCCCGAGCAAGGCGCGTGTTAACAAACGGGGGAGCGAGCGGCCATCCATTCCCTCCCTCTGTTACAGCAGCTTCAGCAGGCGGAGGCCTGATCTGTTCAGTCATGACGGTAGCTAAAGGTCGAGGTATGAAACTGTCACACTTCCCAAGAGAGACGAGGAAGCGAAACGCGTTAACCATACTTAGTGAGGCAGCACGGTTCTCTCTATATAAGGGTTAGGAGCAGGTCAGCCATCGTAATATTCCGGGTGCCACACAATCTAGATGTCATGCCCTGACGACTATTTTATTAAGAACCCTAGACGTAACAATAAATCCTCCGCTTGCTCTGCTTTTTATCCTTGGTGGACCCTCCATTGAGAGCTCTACAGACAGCAGAGTCGGCCTTAGGATGACAGGTGCCCTGTGCAAGAGTGTAGGATACCCCCCTCTGCCTCATGAGCCCAAATAAAAAAAATGGGGCATCCCAAAAGTCCTGTGTGTGCACTTATGCCAGACATAAATGAAAGGTCAGCAGCAGTGTGCGCAACTGGAGGAACCCAGCCGAGCAGGTGACTGGCCATCATTTGGAGAACTAACCTGGGTTTTGTTTCTCTTTAGCAGCAGATCGCCCATATTGCTTACCTGACCGGCAATCCCAAAGTGCATGCATGGACTCTTCTTCAATAAGTTCGAAGTGTCAAAATGAATCTTTCCTAGGTGGAAGAAGAACCAGCCATGCGTTGGCGGGTCAGGTAAGCAATGCAGGCATTCACAGGGGTTGCCCACTAAAGACCAATAGCCAGCGCTATCAAATTGGAAGAGAGGACGCGCATGCAGCATGGGATCAGGGGGTGGGGGTTATGGTGTTGGCAACATACTGTGGGAAGTTGGTGGATGTGGATATGTGGATTGATATCTGATTCCTTCTTCCTCTCCCCGGGCAGCGTCCTCCTCTGGTCCGGCATGGTGTTTAGTGTCCTGTGCCAGGTCTCCATAGCATCTTCACCCCACCCCCCCACTGTCTTCCTTAGGCAGCTTCATTTAAATCCCTGGGGGGTAGTGAGGGGAGTAGGGGTATGAGGGTAGTGACTGATAGGCTTCATACTCACTGGAATCTCCCCCATCACTGGAGGGTATGGAGGAGCTTTCCCTGGAAAATTCCCCTTCAGTGACTTACTTGACACGTGGGGGAGGCTCCACCTTCTCCCCGACCTAAATTTTTGTACTCTTGGCTGGCAGTTGGGACAGAAGGAAGAGACCCCTGTGATCCAAATGGCAGCAGTGGAGTCATCTTTTCATGCCTCCGTCACCTAAAAAAAACTGCGGAGGAGCCCCAGAGAACCCTGAAGATGCAGCGGAGACAAAGCGTGGGACACTGAATACCCCGCCAGACCAGAAGAATACGTCTCCCAGTGGGAGGAAAGAAAACGTGGATCGGTGAGTAGTCAAAAGTTTATGATAAAAAGTTTAAGCTAGGTACAAGTTGTTACTATTTGGTTTACGTTGAAGGCAGAAATGGGTCCACCCACTCATCCGATGGGCCCCGCTGCTGTTGGCTCGGCGGTGGCTCGGTTTTCAAAGAGAATCTAAAATATGTGTGATGGCTTGTCTCCTGGGCCCCTCATTTAACAAGGAATAGCGACAGGTAGCGCCTGGTGAGCGGCCGGTAATGACGGGCACCGCCACGAGAACGCCGGCTCCCCACCACAATCACACATTTATCAAGCCAATCCTGCTTAGCGACTGAGATAGCGCCATATAGCCACTCATTCATCATTATTCCAGCCTCAGCCCACAGCGCCAGCGTCCGACCTTGAACAGCGACAGGTATGACCTCTCGCTACCTGGCGCTCTCCAATGCATTTCAATGGAACAATCTTTAAATATTCATAATTAATTCATATTAATGTTTTTTTTTTTTTTTTTTTTTTAATGTGAAAAATTCTGTGACCACTTCTGCCATGTTAGATTTTTTTTTTTAAGGTAAAAAAAAATAAAAATAAATGTGTGCAGAATTGATATTACAGGTCTGATATTAATGTATTCATATTACAAAATTATTTAAAAAACTTGTTTTTTTTTGTTTCCAGAAATATGGTTGTTTGGGGGTTAAAAAACTACTTTTAACCCATCGCCGCCAGCGCTCTGGGGTTTAAACATGCATTTCACAGCGCGATTGAGCGTGATTTTTTGAAGAAAAGGTGGGAGCCGGTCGCTATGCCCAGTCGCTATCATGCGCTCCTATACAGCGCGGAACTTGTCAAATAGCGACTCCTCACTCAATATTCAACATTACTGCACACCGACTGAGTCGCTGTCAACAACCGAACAGCGGCCAAGCACAGCGACTACTAGCGGGCGCTGTGAAAATACCGCTACAGTCGCTCAACTGTTGCTACCTGCCGCTATTAATGAATCAGCCTCCTAGTTTGCATGGGCCCAAAGGATAACCAGTCTGGGGGAGGGGGCAGACATCCTCCTCATTTTTCATCAACGCCAGCAGCAATAGTGTGTCAGCATTTGGGTCTGAGGCTTAGGAGTAGATAGGCTTTCTGGCACCCGGGACTAGGATTCAAAATGGCGCCCCCACCTGTGCTCAAAAACACAACAGGGGAGGCACTCCAACTCAGAATCAAAAATTAATATCAAACTTTATTAAATGTTTACAACCACAACTTTTACAATGGACATATTAAAAACACATTAAAAAACATAAGACAATAGCACACAGGACATACAAACATACAGGATGTGTAAGCGCTGTTGTGTTTTTGAGGTGTCCTATATATGGCCGTTTGAGCCTGGGAGTAGCACCCTTTATTACACTTTGTGGGTTGTGCAAGCCTCCCCTTTTTTTGGATTTGGTTTGGTTTAGGTGCTTGCCCACCCATGCTCAGGCCCACCTTTGGCGCCCCGTGACTCCCCTGCATTAGGGCCCCCCTCTTCACAGCCCTGATGGCTGCCCTGAATAGACATGTATATTGAAACAAACTATTGTAGAGTAAAAATCTTAAAGTTCGCTTGTCATTTTAAACCTCTTACCTTTCTCTTCTAAAATCCTTTAGTTTAATTAGTCCGTTATCTCCTCCTCCTGATAAGCCGTCTCGCTCTTCTAAACTTTCGCTAAAGTACTTTTTTTTTTTTTCCCCTCCGTTAATCAGATTGCAGTTTTTTGGCTCGTGGCTTTCCATAACTTTATTCTATTTATCCACTTAGAAATTAACCTCGAGTCTCTGTCGGCTCCGAAAAAAAAAAAAGGATCGTCGCTGGCACAGATCTTACGGACGTCCACTCATCTTCCAGAGATGACAGAAGAAATGTGGCCATAATTCAGAGGACGCGCCATCCATTACGGCAAAAAGGAGTGTTATGTTGTGAGATCCCGCTGGCCGGCAAGGGCCCAGCGGTAAGGGAATCGTTCATCGTAGACCGGCTTGCGCTTCCCATTACTCACCTCAACCTTGAAGGCCTCTCACGACCGCTTAGCGCTATCTGGCGACGCCTCAGCATTCTCAATAGCCGCCGAGGTCTCTAAACCGTAAATAAAACTTTCAGGCGCATCTTTAGATTTAAAGGTGTTGTCAGCGCGTACAGATTGCCACGAGTCGCTTCCATAATATCCATCGCCCCGGGAAATGAAAAAATAATAGGAATAAGTCCTTCTTTTTTCTTTCTGGGAAGATTTTTTACCGCGCCGCGGCACGGTAATCACGTTAATAGATGTGTACAAGTCGTTTTAATTAAAACTGTCGCCTACGCCGCAAACTCATCTCTAATACAATGTGCTCACGGACTGTACAGTGCTTTGCTGGAATTCAGGGAATTGTCTGGCTGCCAGGGCGGCGGCCAATTTGGCAACATACGATCATGAATATGTGTGTTCCTCCGAGCATTACTCGACAGTAGCAGGATCCTGGGACTGTCATGGAATTGGGCACCATAACGGGCAATAACCAAGATAGTAAACACCAGTCCCATACCTCCCAACAATTGTTAAATTAGGTAATAGTGTTTGTGTATATCAGCGCTGGGAAAACTGAGGCCCTTATTTATGAAGGAATAGCGACAGGTAGCGACTGGTGAGCGAACGGTAATGACGGTCACCGCCACGAGAACGCCGGCTCCCCACCACAATCACACATTTATCAAGCCGATCCTGCTTAGCGACTGAGATAGCGCCATATAGCGACTCATTCATCATTATTCCAGCCTCAGCCCACAGCGCCAGCGTCCGACCTTGAACAGCGACAGGTATGACCTCTCGCTACCTGGCGCTCTCCAATGCATTTCAATGGGACAATCTTTAAATATTCATAATTAATTGTTATTAATGTTTTTTTTTTTTTTTTTTTTTTAAATGTGAAAAATTCTGTGACCACTTCTGCCATGTTAGATATTTTTTTTAAGGAAAAAAAAAACAAATTTGTGCAGAATTGATATTACAGGTCTGATATTAATGTATTCATATTACAAAATTATTTAAAAAACTTGTTTTTTTTTGGTTTCCAAAAATATGGTTGTTTGGGGGTTAAAAAACTACTTTTAACCCATCGCCGCCAGCTCTCTGGGGTTTAAGCATGCATTTTACAGCGCGAGAATTTTTTGAGCGTGATTTGTTAATGAATATGGTGGGAGCCGGTCGCTATCATGTCGCCAGTCGCTATCATGCGCTCCCATATAGCGCAGAACCTGTCAAATAGCGACTCCTCACCCAATATTCAACATTACTGCACACCGACTGAGTCGCTGTCAACAACCGAACAACGGCCAAGCACAGCGACTACTAGCGGGCGCTGTGAAAATACTGCTACAGTCGCTCAACTGTCGCTACCTGCCACTATTAATGAATCAGACTCTTAGTTTAGCTGCATCTGTTGGGAGATGACCAATGCTCCCTTTTTTTGGGTATGCTGTTTGGCTATTTTAGCTCTGCTTTAGGATTTGGATCCTGGGCACAGGAAAAATAGAAACAAGTGCGTTTTGTGGTATTAGAAGAATTGCATGAATATGGGTTAGTTTTTTTGGGTCGAAATGTATAAAGTTAGTTGTTTGTTTTTGTGGCAAAAGTAAGCAATTTGTTAAATTCAGGCTCCTGTTTGTTGATACCGGATAATTAAATTTTGACCCAAAAAAACTAACCCATATTCATCCAATTCTTCTAATACCACAAAGCGCACTTTTTTCTATTTTTCCTGTGCCCAGGATCCGAATCCTAAAGCAGAGTTGTTAAATTAGGCCACACCCCGTCATTGAAGGATGAATAGGAGATACTTTGTAACAGTTACATTAGAAACACTGTGAATAGGCAAATTAATCATTTATTGATGCGGATCTGCATGTTACACCTCAAAGAGGGACAAATAACAATGAGGCACAGGGGGACCCAAAAGAGGGACAGTTGGGAGGTATGACCAGTCCCCTTATACAACCTTGGCCTTACAGTCCTATGTATGACATGACAATGACACGATGAGGTTGATTCAGAGCCTCCATGGAAAGTCACACTTTTGTGAGAAAGTAAACTCTTCAGTGTAAATTCTCATAAACTCAGGTGATTTTTTTTAAGGTCTCACAACTAAATGAAAAATCACACAAAAGGAAAACATTTCCCCAAAAAATTCTCACGCAAAAAAATTGCTGAATCAGATGAGGGTGGAAAATGGGGAAAAGACTACGGAGGGACCTCAGAGAGCCGTGAAGATGCAGCGGAGACAGAAGACAATAGCGCAGGGAAAGAAGACGTGGACCGATAAGTAGTCAAATTTTGATGGTAAAAGTTTAAGCCAGGTGCAAGGGACTCTACCTTGAGAAAGCAGCTGGGGGCTTGGCTGCGGAACGCGTGGGGGCCCGTTTCCAGACATTTCCGTGTGTGGGGTACTCGTGGAGACTCGCTATTTGATTAGGTGATGTGATTTGGATGAACTTTTGTGAACACTGTGCACTTTATTCCTCTTGCCATTTTTTGTTATTCAAAGAAATTAGATTATATGGGATTTTATTGTTATTTGCACAGATAGCACTTTATGCACTTTATAGATTATTGGGGGACAATTTATTTATTAGTATGTTTTTTGCACAAATTGGGATAAGATGGGATGCCCTTCATATGGATAATCCTGGGTATTTTTAATATGTATATTGTCTTATGTATTGTATGTCGATATTAGATGAAAACCCAATAAATATGATGATATTTTGAAATCAAATAGTAGTAATCGTCTGTGGAGGAGGTGCGGTATTTTTGGGGGACTGCTTTTTGGGGGTTGTTGGGGCCACCGTTTTTTTGGGGATCAAGATTGTGTATAGCAGCCCTGAATACGAGCACGGCCACATATAATACTTATTGAATTTATGTTATTGGTAGTGCAGAATATATATATTTTTGTTTTGTCTAGTCAAATTTTGATGGTAAAAGTTTAAGCCAGGTGCAAGTTGTTACTATTTAGTTTACGTTAAAGCAGATTGGAAACCCAGAAATGGGTCCACCACTCATCCGCTGGGCCCCGCCCGAGTAGCTGGGCTCTGCTTTTGGCTTGGCGGTGTCATGGAATTGGGCATCATAATGGGCAATAACCAAGGCAGTAAACACCAGTCCCCTTATACAACTTTGGCCTTACAGTCCCGGGTATGACACGACAATGACACAGGATAAACATAGAATCAAACACCTTACAGAGTGGATAACTTTTAGGGCAGTAGAGGCTGGAGCCAATACAGCATAAAATGTAAAGGCTCTGGGTATGACATATCGCCCTCTAGTGTACAAATCTATATACCATAGTGCTGGATAAGTGGTGGACCCAGAAAGAAAGTCCAGCGGTCATGTGCTTCACACATCTAATAGGTAATTAACCTCCGATTGTTGTACGTATAAATATAGCATTATGTTTGAGCAGAACCTCTAGCCTGATGAAGCGGTTGCACCACTAAACGCGTGGCTGAGGTCGGTCAAAGCGGAACTTTGGTCAAAAAAGACCATAGTTCCTCTGTACTATATAGCAGCAGGTCAGCTTGACCTGGGCTGCCCCTGCTGTGCATCGCCGCCGTTAAAAGAAGAAACTGGGTGCCTGGATACTCACCGCCTACGAGCCTCTACTATGTCAACTGTGGTGCAGCCTATCAGTCTCCAGGGCTAAGGCTGTGAAGGCGGTGCAACCTCTTTATCAGGCTAGAGGTTCTGCTCCATGCTTTATTTATACATACAACAATCACAGGTTAATTACCTATTAGGCCATAGTTCTGCTTTAAGGAGGCTTTGGTCAAGACTGGGACCCGTATTGTACTTATGATTTTGTGACTCTTGTGATCCCTTGTGATCCCTTTATTAATATTGTTCCGGAAGCCTGGGTATGTTTGTTTATATATATATATATATATATATATATATATATATATATATATTGTGACAGAGTCATAGAGGGTGTGTATATCTGCCCAAGATTCCTTGTATCTGTCAGGTAAAAGCAACCAGGAAGGTAGAAACTAGAGATCTAGGATCTCTAGTTTAGGGTTTGAGAAAAAAAACCCTTTTACAGGGCCTGTGTTGCTGGAGTGGGGAAGAGAGGGTGGGCCCCACTCCACCCGGACAGTCCGGGTCTTGGGCTATCAGATTAGTCCAAGGTGTGCTTGCCTGATAGAAGGAGAGAGTTAACACACATTCTGGCTCTCTCATCCTGGGAGCAGGACATCTGCTAGGAGCCTGCAGGAGCATTGCCGGTGGTATGTTATGATCTGCTATGTTATGGTGCCCGGTACTAGGCCGGCACTGGGTTAGTCAGGAGCACCTAATGTTTAGTTAGAGCCGGACAGGCATAGGATTTCTTTTGTTTAGTTTTGTTTTACTTTATACCACAATCTGGCTGAGGTCAGTTAAATGATCCTCTCTTGTTCTGTGGACTTTGTGCCTGCTGAAAGTGTGCCCGTCTACCCAGGAGAAGACTAACCCGCTACCTAACACCTTACAATATATATATATATATATATATATATATATATACTTTCATTTTTCAAAAAATTTAAAAAATTGGGGTCAAGGTGACAGGATTCCTTCAAGCTGATATCTGCCACTGAGGAAAGCCTGTGTAATCTGTACATGCCTTAGAAAGGACCACTTCGGTAACTATGGCCCTTATTTATGAAGGAATAGCGACAGGTAAGCGGCCGGTAATGACGGGCCCCGCCACGAGAACGTCGGCTCCCCACCACAATCACACATTTATCAAGCCAATCCTGCTTAGCGACTGAGATAGCGCCATATAGCGACTCATTCATCATTATTCCAGCCTCAGCCCACAGCGCCAGCGTCCGACCTTGAACAGCGACAGGTATGACCTCTCACTACCTGGCGCTCTCCAATGCATTTCAATGGAACAATCTTTAAATATTCATAATTAATTGTTATTAATTGTTTTTTTTTTTTTTTTTTTTTAAATGTCAAAAATTCAGTGACCACTTCTGCCATTTCAGATAATTTTTTTAAGGTAAAATTGTACAGAATTGATATTACAGGTCTGATATTAATGTATTCATATTACAAAATTATTTAAAAAACTTGTTTTTTTGGTTTAAAAAAATATGGTTGTTTGGGAGTTAAAAAACTACTTTTAACCCATCGCCGCCAGCGCTCTGGGGTTTAAACATGCATTTTACAGCGCGAGAATTTTTTGAGCGTGATTTGTTAATGAATATGGTGGGAGCCGGTCGCTAGGGCCAGTCAGCCTATTCATTAGGTGGACTTGTGCTGCCGCAAGGTGGGATCAAGTTGACAGGATTCCTTCAAGATGATAGCTGCCACTGAAGAAAACCTGTGAAATCCGTAGTACATACCTTAGAAAGGACCACTTCGGGAACCACGTGGGCAAAATGAAGGTATTGGGGATGGGGGGTCAAAGCAGCCTGATTTCTTTTGTCTGCATTCAGCCACATTTCTGCCTCTCGACCAAAAAGCCGCAATGTAGCCAAGGTGGGAAAATGTCCCACTTTACAGAGAAACAAGGTCCGCCGATTAAGTGGTCATCAAGGTAACAGGATTCCTTCAAGGTGATAGCTGCCACTGGGGAAAGCCTGTGAAATCTGTACATGCCTGTAATCTGTAAGAGCCGCCTCTGCAAAAATTATGGGATTAGGGGTCACGGGTCACACAAATCTTCCCCCCCCCCAACAGTGTATTTTGTATCAGCCCTCTACCCATTTGAATAAAAAATGTAAATCCTCGATTCTTTGCAAACCGCGATGGCAGCCTTGTGATACCATCTGGTAATTAATACTCAGCTGTATACATTTATAACTGTTTCATTTTGCATTATCTTAATTATATGGAGAGCGGAATATTGCCTTGCGGCAGCACGTTGCCGCGGCAACGTCCCGCGCCACGTGGCCGCCTTAATTTGTTTAGCAAAGGTAAAAAAAAACAACGAAAACACGCAGATTTATTTTTCGTGTTTTGCGTTAATGTCAGGAAAGGTGATTCATCTCATTCCTTTACAACCAGCTGCCAACCTCTGTGCAAGTGTTTCGGAGGAGACATTTTAAAGGGTAAGTATCATTTAAAGTGGACCAAAACCCAGGATTTTGACTACCCTGGGTTTTGGTCTCTGCCCCTGCACCTTCCTCCAATCGTTCATGTCAGCTCGTTTAAGGCAAGCAGATCCGAGCATGCCGGCGTCCGCATCCCCTGCTACCCTCAAACAGGGAGCGTGCCCGCGTCAGCCATTCACAAATGCCTGCCACGGGCACGCTCCTGCTAGAGGGATAGCGGGGATGAGGACTCTGCTCGCGCATGCGCCGTTGGACCTGGAAACAAGGTAAGTTTATGGGCGACCTGGGGGGTTTCACACAGCGGGACATCCCGATTTTGGATGCCCTTGGGGGGGTCTCCGTGGGTTTTGTCGGGGAAATCAACCATCTTTCTTTGATTATATCATTTAAAGGACACACAGACATACAGACACGTGCTTTGTTTATCCTTCTAGGCCATGTCGTCCTCTGTCCTCTTTTTTAGGCCTTGGACCATTATTTTTATAGTCTAGTTTAATTGTATTACAGTCCATATCAGGAAATGCATACGTTTTATCCAATCACAGTACGAGGCTTTTTACAGATGACATCACGCTTTTTACATCCATATACATATACATATATATATATCATACATATAGCATACAGCATTCTACTAGATTGTAAGCTATTCCAAGAGGAAGGCTATTCTTACAAAACAACTGATCTGTCGATGTGTAACACGAAACAAGCTACACATACATTCAGCTTCAAGCAGTTTCAAGGACTCTGCTGACCAGAATTATATATATATCTAATCGAATTAAATTAGATTTGATCAGATAAGATCAGATTGGTCAAACTGTAAATTCATTCCATAACAGTTTCGGTCCACGTTGGAAAAAAAAAAAGAGTTCATGTTGGCCCTATAGAGGATAATAGATTGCTAACTCCTTCCAATCCTGTATGTGTAAACCCCAGAGGAGTAGCTAGGCTATCTGGCATCGGGGCAAAGATTTGAAATGGTGCCCCCCCACCTGTGCTCAAACCCCCCTTTGGCGCCCCACTGACCTGCTGCACCCGGGGCATGTGCCCCCCCCCCTCCTAGCCTAAGCCCCTGGTATCCCCTTAAACATACCTCCCAACTGTTCCTGATTTGGAGGGACTGTCCCTCTTTTGAGTCTATGTCCCCCTGCCCCTCGTTGTTCTCATTTGCCCCCCTTAGAGGTGTAACATGCAGATCTGCAGCAATAAATTATTCATTTGCCTATTTAATGTGTTTGTATTGTTTTAACTGTTACATCCTATTTCCAATTGAGCTATCAATGAGGGGGCGTGGCTTAATTTACATACTGTCCCTCTCTTGAGTCCATGTCCCCCTGTCCCTCATTGTTCTCATCTGTCCCTCTTTGAGGTGTAACATGCAGATCTGCAGCAATAAATGATTAATTTGTCTATTTAATGTGTCTGTATTGTTTTAACTGTTACATCCTATTTCCTATTGAGCTATCAATGAGGGGGGGGGGCGTGGCTTCATTTACATACTGTCCCTGATTTAGAGTCCATGTCCCCCTGTCCCTCATTGTTCTCATTTGTCCCTCTTTGAGGTGTAACATGCAGATCTGCAGCAATAAATGATTCATTTGTCTATTTAACGTGTTTGCATTGTTTTAACTGTTACATCCTATTTCCAATTGAGCCATCAATGAGGGGGGGCGTGGCTTCATTTACATACTGTCCCTGATTTGGAGTCCGTGTCCCCCTGTCCCTCATTGTTCTCATTTGTCCCTCTTTGAGGTGTAACATGCAGATCTGCAGCAATAAATGATTCATTTGTCTATTCAAAGTGTTTCTATTGTGATAAGTTTTGGGAGAATGGTGACCTCACCCTTTTATAATAACATTTTTGATTTATTCAAATAATCGGCTATATATATATATATATATATAGAAAACAGACTCAAATGGAGGTGTTAGGCCTGTACCCCCCACACTCTACCCATTTACTTGACCACATCTCGAAATTCATAAAAATATACAATTTATTAGCAATATCTTAAAAACCTTATCCGTACATAATCCTTACCAAACATTTCATTTGCCGGGCAAAATTACAAAGTTATATTCTACAGATTCTCATAGAGCAGAGCCCTCATCAACCTTTCTAATGCCGTGACCCCGCAATAAAGAGAGAAAGATGGAGGGAATGTGGAAAAGAGATAAAGATGGAGGGAATGTGGAAAAGAGAGAAAGATGGAGGGAATGTGGAAAAGAAATAAAGATGGAGGGAATGTGGAAAAGAGAGAAAGATGGAGGGAATGTGGGAAAGAGAGAAAGATGGAGGGAATGTAGAAAAGAGAGAAAGATGGAGGGAATGTGGAAAAGAGAGAAAGATGGAGGGAATGTGGAAAAGAGAGAAAGATGGAGGGAATGTAGAAAAGAGAGAAAGATGGAGGGAATGTAGAAAAGAGAGAACGATGGAGGGAATGTGGAAAAGAGAAAAAGATGGAGGGAATGTGGAAAAGAGAGAAAGATGGAGGGAATGTGGAAAAGAGAGAAAGATGGAGGGAATGTGGAAAAGAGAGAAAGATGGAGGGAATGTGGAAAAGAGAGAACGATGGAGGGAATGTGGAAAAGAGAAAAAGATGGAGGGAATGTAGAAAAGAGAGAACGATGGAGGGAATGTGGAAAAGAGAAAAGGATGGAGGGAATGTGGAAAAGAGAGAAAGATGGAGGGAATGTAGAAAAGAGAGAACGATGGAGGGAATGTGGAAAAGAGAGAAAGATGGAGGGAATGTAGAAAAGAGAGAACGATGGAGGGAATGTGGAAAAGAGAGAAAGATGGAGGGAATGTGGGAAAGAGAGAAAGATGGAGGGAATGTAGAAAAGAGAGAACGACGGAGGGAATGTAGAAAAGAGAGAACGATGGAGGGAATGTAGAAAAGAGAAAAAGATGGAGGGAATGTGGAAAAGAGAGAACGATGGAGGGAATGTGGAAAAGAGAAAAAGATGGAGGGAATGTGGAAAAGAGAGAACGATGGAGGGAATGTGGAAAAGAGAGAACGATGGAGGGAATGTGGAAAAGAGAGAACGATGGAGGGAATGTGGAAAAGAGAAAAAGATGGAGGGAATGTGGAAAAGAGAGAACGATGGAGGGAATGTGGAAAAGAGAGAAAGATGGAGGGAATGTGGAAAAGAGAGAAAGATGGAGGGAATGTGGAAAAGAGAGAACGATGGAGGGAATGTGGAAAAGAGAGAAAGATGGAGGGAATGTGGAAAAGAGAGAAAGATGGAGGGAATGTAGAAAAGAGAGAAAGATGGAGGGAATGTAGAAAAGAGAGAACGATGGAGGGAATGTGGAAAAGAGAGAACGATGGAGGGAATGTGGAAAAGAGAAAAAGATGGAGGGAATGTAGAAAAGAGAGAACGATGGAGGGAATGTGGAAAAGAGAAAAGGATGGAGGGAATGTGGAAAAGAGAGAAAGATGGAGGGAATGTGGAAAAGAGAGAACGATGGAGGGAATGTGGAAAAGAGAAAAAGATGGAGGGAATGTAGAAAAGAGAGAACGATGGAGGGAATGTGGAAAAGAGAAAAGGATGGAGGGAATGTGGAAAAGAGAGAAAGATGGAGGGAATGTAGAAAAGAGAGAACGATGGAGGGAATGTGGAAAAGAGAGAAAGATGGAGGGAATGTAGAAAAGAGAGAACGATGGAGGGAATGTGGAAAAGAGAGAAAGATGGAGGGAATGTGGGAAAGAGAGAAAGATGGAGGGAATGTAGAAAAGAGAGAACGACGGAGGGAATGTAGAAAAGAGAGAACGATGGAGGGAATGTAGAAAAGAGAAAAAGATGGAGGGAATGTGGAAAAGAGAGAACGATGGAGGGAATGTGGAAAAGAGAAAAAGATGGAGGGAATGTGGAAAAGAGAGAACGATGGAGGGAATGTGGAAAAGAGAGAACGATGGAGGGAATGTGGAAAAGAGAGAACGATGGAGGGAATGTGGAAAAGAGAAAAAGATGGAGGGAATGTGGAAAAGAGAGAACGATGGAGGGAATGTGGAAAAGAGAGAAATATGGAGGAGTCTCCCTCCTTCTACTGGCTTGTGTGAGCCCCTGCGATTGCCTGCACACACTTACCTTCGGACGTTTCCACACCACTTCCTGATGACAGCCATGCGCGGACGGCAGGTGGGGCTGCGCGTAGACGCTGGCGGGGGTGTGCCGCCGCGTGTGCGCGCACCTTAGAGGGAACACTGGCTTTAGGCGACCCCTTTGTTTTGGTCGTTCGACCCCCAGGTTGAGAACTGCTGTCATAGAGTGTGATGTTTACATTCCATAAAAAAGAAGACATATTACATGCTTTTTCTGTCACTGCGCATTTTTCAGGGTAAACATGTTTCGCTTTAAAGTGGACCAACACCCAGGCTGATCGGCCTGTGCATACCACAGCGGCTCTGAGCGCGCTGATTGGACGAGGCCCGCGCATGCGCCGTAGGAGTGGGGTGAGGTGAGTTTTTTCTGTCATTCTGGGGGGTTTCACGCAGTGGGGCACCCCCGATCGGAAGTGGACCAAAACCCAGCATAGTGAAAATCCTGGGTGTTGGTCCACTTTAAACAGCTTTCTCAATACCCCTTCCACTGTGCAAAGATAAAAATAATAATAAAATAACTGTGCAGAGTAATTTACTGTTACACTCTATCTCCTAGCCATCCCTCAATGAGGGTGCGTGGCTCCATCCATCCCTCAATGAGGGTGCGTGGCTCCATCCATCCCTCAATGAGGGGGCGTGGCTCCATCCATCCCTCAATGAGGGGGCGTGGCTCCATCCATCCCTCAATGAGGGTGCGTGGCTCCATCCATCCCTCAATGAGGGTGCGTGGCTCCATCCATCCCTCAATGAGGGTGCGTGGCTCCATCCATCCCACAATGAGGGGGCGTGGCTCCATCCATCCCTCAATGAGGGGGCGTGGCTCCATCCATCCCTCAATGAGGGTGCGTGGCTTCATCCATCCCTCAATGAGGAGGCGTGGCTTCATCCATCCCTCAATGAGGGAGCGTGGCTTCATCCATCCCTCAATGAGGGTGCGTGGCTTCATCCATCCCTCAATGAGGGTGCGTGGCTTCATCCATCCCTCAATGAGGGGGTGTGGCTTCATCCATACTTCAATGAGGGGGCATAGCTTCATCCATACCTCAATGAGGGTGTGTGGCTTCATCCATACTTCAATGAGGGGGCATGGCTTCATCCATACCTCAATGAGGGGGCGTGGCTTCATCCATACCTCAATGAGGGGGCATGGCTTCATCCATACCTCAATGAGGGGGCGTGACTTCATCCATACCTCAATGAGGGGGCGTGGTTTCATCCATACCTCAATGAAGGGGCGTGGCTTTATTTAACAAATGTCCCTCTTTCCCACCCTGAAAAGTTGGTAGGTATGCCTTAAAGATTGTGAGCCCTTCTCCCTCTCTGCATTACCCGTCGCATGTCACATACTGTAGCAGCCTCATTATATCTCAGACAAAAGTAAGTGTGAAGAACGCAGAGGATGTGTCGCACTTTACGCTTTCGTGTTGCAGTTATTTTTCGCACCCGTCAACTTTTATCCCAAACGACAAACAGGGACACGGCTGTAATGACAATTGCAATCACCTGATGCAGGTAAAAATGGGCTCGGGGGGGGGGGGGGGGAGGATGCTGAGAACAGCCCAGAAAAACAAAGCAAAAATCACCAATCACAAGCACGTAACAGGAGGGTGGCCTGACATGCACGCCTGCCATTATATACTTAAAGTGGACCAAAAGCTGAGATTTTGACAATCCCTGTGTTTTCCTGGGGTATGTGCTGAATTGGAATGCCCCGCTATGCAAAACCACCCGGGATATTAATTAAAGGGTTGTAGCACACTGTATCTCAGAAAAAGAAGTAAAAAACGTCTCCAATCAAAGTCAAATATAGTAAGGGGTTCAAAAATTCCAAGGCTCGTCTACTCAAACCGGACCTGGGCAACATACAACTATGGAAATGGAAAATTGAACACCCTTGAAACAAAAAAAATGCATTTAAAGGAAGAATTTTTAATGCTGTTAGCAAAAGATAAGTGACATCAATCAAGTGTATTTACAAGACATAATACATATCCATAAACAGAACAGTATACAAGAGTTTGACCGCTGGTAATAGTTCATTCATAGATGCTGTATTCTTTTTTTTAAAACTACACACTTCTGTTCTGCTGCACTTATGTCAAGCTGCTCTCACACAGGCTGAAACTCCACAGAGTGGACCACACGTGCCAGAGGGACCACACGTGCAAGAGGGACCACACGTGCCAGAGGGACCACACGTGCCAGAGTGGCACAACTGAGTGTCAGGGTCCTTCAGTTGCTGGGCGAGATGCAGGAGCTGCGCAACTCGTTGGCCATGACTGGGATA
Source organism: Gastrophryne carolinensis (assembly GCA_027917425.1). Taxonomy (NCBI): domain Eukaryota; kingdom Metazoa; phylum Chordata; class Amphibia; order Anura; family Microhylidae; genus Gastrophryne; species Gastrophryne carolinensis. Next base: position 509,652,979 of record CM051236.1, on the reverse strand, counting down.
ATTAGGTGGGTGAGTGGAGCTGGAAGGGTGGGGTGGGTAAGTAGACCTTTGGTTGAGGTTTAGAGGAAGAAAGCTGGATGAGTAAGTGGAGCTGGGTGAGGGGCAGCGGTATAACTACAATGCTACAGGACCCAGAGCAAACTGCCCCTTATCCAACAAATCGCCTTCTGTGCATTTGATCCCCACAATAAATGTCATCAGGTGGGCTGGGGTGGGGCATATTGGTGTATTTCCCTAAAACCACACCCTCATTGCAGAAAACCACACCCATGTTGTGGAAAACCACACCCTCATTGCAGAAAACCACACCCTCATCAAAAAACCACACCTTCATTGCAGAAAACCACACCCTCATTGCAGAAAACCACACCCTCGTTGCTGAAAACCACACCCTCATTGCTGAAAACCACACCCTCATTGCAGAAACCACACCCTCATTGCTGAAAACCACACCCTTATTGCTGAAAACCACACCCTTATTGCTGAAAACCACACCCTTATTGCAGAAACCAGACCCTCATTGCTGAAAACCACACCCTCATTGCTGAAAACCATACCCTCATTGCAGAAACCACACCCTCATTGCAGAAACCACACCCTCATTGCTGAAAACCATACCCTCATTGCAGAAACCACACCCTTATTGCTGAAAACCACACCCTCATTGCAGAAACCACACCCTCATTGCTGAAAACCACACCTTCATTGCAGAAAACCACACCTTCATTGCAGAAAACCATACCCTCATTGCAGAAACCACACCCTTATTGCTGAAAACCACACCCTTATTGCTGAAAACCACACCCTTATTGCAGAAACCACACCCGTATTGCTGAAAACCACACCCTCATTGCAGAAACCACACCCCCATTGCAGAAAACCATACCCTCATTGCAGAAACCACACCCTCATTGCTGAAAACCACACCCTCATTGCTGAAAACCACACCCTCATTGCTGAAAACCATACCCTCATTGCAGAAACCACACCCTTATTGCTGAAAACTACACCCTCATTGCTGAAACCACACCCCCATTGCAGAAGCCACACCCTCATTGCAGAAACCACACCCTCATTGCTGAAAACCACACCCCATTGCTGAAAACCATACCCTAATTGCAGAAACCCCACCCTCATTGCTGAAAACCACACCCTCATTGCAGAAAACCACACCCTCATTGTAGAAAACCACACCCTCATTGCAGAAAACTGCACCTTCATTGCAGAAAACCGCACCCTCATTGTAGAAAACCACACCCTCATTGTAGAAAACCACACCCTCGTTGCAGAAAACTGCACCTTCATTGCAGAAAACCACACCCTTATCACAGAAAACCACACCCTCATTATAGAAATCCAAACCCCTGTTTAATATGTTATGTGGAATTTTAAGCAATACAGATGGGTCAGGTCCATCAGAGGATCCTTTGGTGGTCCCCAGGCACTAACTTAGGGCCACCATCAGGGCAATACAAGGGATCTAACACTAAAATGTGTGTGGTCAGTAAACACCCAATTTATATTATATTCTAATGGTGTATTAGCTAAAGGGTGGCCTCCGGAAGATAATTTCCTCTGGTGGCCCCATAAATGATTTCCTCTGGTGGGCCCCGAGAATGATTTCCTCTGGTGGGCCCCGAGAATGATTTCCTCTAGTGGGCCCTGAGATTTTCCAGGGCCACCAGGGGGTGAACTTGAGAATGATTTCCTCTGGTGGCTCCAAGAATGATTTACTCTAGTGGCACCAAGAATGATTTTCTCTGGTGGCTCCAAGAATAATTTCCTCTGGTGGCTCCAAGAATAATGTCCTCTAGTGGCCCCAAGAATGGTTTCCTCTGGTGGTGGGCCCTAAGAATGATTTCCTCTGGTGGCCTCAAGAATGATTTCCTCTGGCGGCCCCAATAATGATTTCCTCTGGTGGTGGGCTCTAAGAATGATTTCCTCTGGTGGTGGGCTCTAAGAATGATTTCCTCTGGTGGTGGGCTCTAAGAATGATTTCCTCTGGTGGTGGGCTCTAAGAATGATTTCCTCTTGTGGTGGGCTCTAAGAATGATTTCCTATGGTGGTGGGCTCTAAGAATGATTTCCTCTGGTGGTGGGCTCTAAGAATGATTTCCTCTGGTGGGCCTCAAGAATGATTTCCTCTGGTGGGCCTCAAGAATGATTTCCTCTGGTGGTGGGCTCTAAGAATGATTTCCTCTGGTGGGCCTCAAGAATGATTTCCTCTGGTGGGCCTCAAGAATGATTTCCTCTGGTGGGCCTCAAGAATGATTTCCTCTGGTAAGCCCCAAGAATGATTTCCTCTGGTGGCCCCAAGAATGATTATCTCTGGTGGCCCCAAGAATGATTTCCTCTGGTGGGCCCCGAGAATGATTATCTCTGGTGGCCCCAAGAATGATTTCCTCTGGTGGGCCCCGAGAATGATTTCCTCTGGTGGGCTCCAAGAATGATTTACTCTAGTGGCACCAAGAATGATTTTCTCTGGTGGCTCCAAGAATAATTTCCTCTGGTGGCTCCAAGAATAATGTCCTCTAGTGGCCCCAAGAATGATTTCCTCTGGTGGTGGGCCCTAAGAATGATTTCCTCTGGTGGCCTCAAGAATGATTTCCTCTGGCGGCCCCAATAATGATTTCCTCTGGTGGTGGGCTCTAAGAATGATTTCCTCTGGTGGTGGGCTCTAAGAATGATTTCCTCTGGTGGTGGGCCTCAAGAATGATTTCCTCTGGTGGTGGGCCTCAAGAATGATTTGCTCTGGTGACCCCAAGAATGATTTCCTCTGGTGGTCCCAAGAATGATTTCCTCTGGTGACCCTAAGAATGATTTCCTCTGGTGGTCCCAAGAACGATTTC
>CM051236.1:509597631-509645131 GCA_027917425.1 Gastrophryne carolinensis | reverse complement strand
CTGTGGTGGATGGGATCTTGCAGCAAGACAATGGGACATGTCCCATACCCTAGATAGATATGCATTGTTGGCATAGTGGGCGGGATTTTTTTCTGGAAATTCCATCTATGCTCCATATTAATTTACAGAACTCGGTAAGGGGCCTTTTTGGGACCTCTCACCCAATTGTTACCCAATTTGAGTATGAATCCATTCTTGTGGATCACATACACCCATACATGACAATTGTTTTACCTGGAACGGATGGGATGTTCCAGCAAGACAATGTGACATGTCACATGGCTAGATGTGTCTTAAATTGGTTGGGGGAGCCTGACCATGCCTTCCAAGTGCTACTCTGGCCCCTAATACTCCTAATTCCCCAGACTTGAACCCAACTGAGTCAATTGTCTTCCCTGGGGTGGATGGGATCTTGTAGCAAGACAATGGGACATGTCCCATACCCTAGATAGATATGCATTGTTGGTATAGTGGGCAGGATTTTTTCTGGATATTCCATCTATGCTCGATATTAATTTACAGAACTCAGTAAGGGGCCTTTTTGGGACCTTTCACCCAATTCTTACCCTATTTAAGTATGAATCCATTCTTGCGGATCACATCCACCCATACGTGCCAATTGTTTTTCCTGGAGCGGAAAGACAATGCAAAATTGGTTGGAGGAGTCTGACCAAAGAATTACGATTACTACTCTGGCCCACTAATTCCCCAGACTTGAACTCAACTAAGCCATTTGATTTCCCTGGGATGGATGGGATCTTCCAGCAAGAAAATGAGACATATCACATGGCTAGTATTGTCCAATATTGGTTGGAAGAGCCTGACCAATAACTTACAAATAATACTCTAGCCCACTAACTCCCCAGACTTGAACCCAACTGAGCCGATTGTCTCCCCTGTTGTGGATAGGATCTTCCAGCAAGACAATGGGACATATCACATGGCTAGTATTATCCAACATTGGATGGAAGAGCTTAAAGTGGACCAACACCCAGGATTTTGACTATCCTGGGTTTTGGTCCACTTCGGCGGGGCACCCCGATCGGGGGTGCCCGCTGTGTGAAACCCCCCAGAAAGCCCCAAAATCTTACCTGTCCCCGCTCCCACGTGACTGGACGGTCCAATCCCCGCCAACGTCCAGGCGGGGATCAGGAACGTCCAAGCGGCTGCCGCCGCCTCCCTCGCGTCACTTTCGGCGCGCGCGCGCCTCCGCCGGCCATTCGCAGACGGCCGGCGCAGGCGCGCGCACGCCTACAGGGGCGCGAGGGAGGCGGCGGCGGCCGGCCGCCGCCGAAGATCAGGTAAGCGATTTGGGGTGTCTGGGGGGGTTTCACCCCGCGGGACATCCCGATCTCGGATGTCCCGCGGGCTGGGAGGTGATCGGCCCGGGAATCTTATAGATTTCCGGGCCGATCACCTCTCGGTGTTGGTCCACTTTAACCAAAGACTTACGAGTAATACTCTGCTCACTAATTCCCCAGACTTGAACCCAACTGAGCATCTGTGGGACCAACCTGATTGTAGTATTTGCTCTATGAATCCTTCATCATGCATCCTCCAGCAGTCGTGAAATGTATTGCAGTGAGCAGGGCCGGCGTCAGCACCCGGCTAACCCGGTCAGCTGCCAAGGGCCCTACCCCCTGGGGGGGGGGGGGGGGCACTGACAGCTGGCACAATGTGGTTAAAAACTGCACACATTTCCTTTCTCTTTCTCTCTGCTCCATCCATTCCGGTCTCCTCAGCTCTTCCCCATTGGGCCCTAACCCATCAATCCTTGTTCTCTTAGCTCTGCCCCATCAATCCATGTCCCTCCAGCTCTGCCCCATTTATCCATGTACCCTCAGCTCTGCCACACAACTCTGTTCCCTCAGTTCTGTCCTATCCACTCCTCTACCCTCAGCTCTGCCCCATCCCCTCAGTTCTACGCCTCTCCATCCCTGACATCCCAGCTTTGCCCAACTACCCCTCTCCCCCCCCAGTTCTACCCAGCCATTCCTGTCCTTTTTATTTTGCCCCTCCATCCCTCTTCCTCCCAGCTATGTCTCCATCCATCCATTCCTGCCCTTCCTGTTTTTTTCCATCCCTCTTCCTCAATGCTCTGACCATTCATAGAGGGATGGTGGACTCCAATAGGGGGATGGAGGGCAAGCAGCAGTCCTTCCTAGTTTTGGCCATGGAATTTATAGAATCGTGACTCACGACTCTCCACCACAAAGGGGCCCACTGAGACCATGGCGCCCAAGGGCCCACAAAAATCTGGAGCCGGCCTTGGCAGTAAGCACGGCTCAAGATACTTGTGACAACCTATTAGGACCACCCAGACCATCTAGCTTCTGTCTGTGCTCTGCACAATATTGGCTGGTAGCAATATTAATGTGACATCTGTGTAGATTAATATAGATATAAATGGATGAGTAGATATGCACAGTGGCCATGGTCGGAATTTTATATGGATGGATAGTTATGTACAGTTAGCCTGGTCAGCTGGATTTTTGAATGGATGAATAAATAGGCACCATTGACATGGTCGGCGGGATTTTTGAATGGATGAGTAGATATGAACAGCTGGCAGGATTTTTTAATGGATGAGTAGATATGAACAGTTGGCATAGCTGGCAGGATTTTTAAATGCATGTATACATATGCACAGTTGGCACGGTCAGCAGAATTTTTGAATGGATGAATAGGTATGTACAGTTATCATGCTAGGCAGGATTTTTAAATGGATAAATAGAAATGCACACTTGGTGTAGTGGGCAGGATTTTTGAATGCATGAATCAGCATTTACCATTGGCATGGTCATCAGGCTTTCTGAATGGATGAATAGATATGCACACTTGGCGTAGTGGGCAGGATTTTTGAATCCATGAGTAGATATGTACCACTGGCATGGTCGGCAAGCTTTTTGAATGAATGAATAGATATGCACAGTTGGCGTAGAGGTCAGGATTTTTGAATGCATGAATCAGTATTTACCATTTGCATGGTCGGCAGGACTTTTGAATGGATGCATAGATAAGCACAGTTGGCGTAGTGGGCAGGATTTTTGAATGCATGAGTAGGTATGAATCAGTGGGCAGGATTTTTGAATGCACGAGTAGGTATTTACCATTGGCATGGTTGGCAGGCTTTTTGAATGGATGAATAGATATGCACAGTTGGCGTAGTGGGCAAGATTTTTCAATGCATGAGTAGGTATGTACCATTGGCATGGTCGGCATGCTTTTGGAATGGATGAATAGATATGCACAGTTGGAGTATTGGGCAGGATTTTTGAATGCATGAGTAGGTATTAACCATTGGCATGGTCGTCAGGCTATTGGAATGGATGAATAAATATGCACAATTGGCGTAGTGGGCAGGATCTTTGAATGCATGAGTAGGTATTAACCATTGGCATGTTCGTCAGGCTTTTTGAATGGATGAATAAATATGCACAATTGGCGTAGTGGGCAGGATTTTTGAATGCATGAGTAGGTATGTACCATTAACATGGTCGGCAGGCTTTTTGAATGGATGAATAGATATGCACAGTTGGCGTAGTCGGCAGGATTTTTGAATGCATGAGTAGGTATTTGCCATTGGGATGGTCATCAGGCTTTTTGAATGGGTGAATAGATATGCATACTTGGCGTAGTGAGCAGGATTTTTGAATACATGAGTAGATATTAACCATTGGCATGGTCGACAGGCTTTTTGAATGGAGGAATAGATATGCACAGCTGGTGTAGTAGGCAGGATTTTTAAATGCTTGAGTAGGTATTTACCATTGGCGTAGTGGGCAGGATTTTTTTTTCTGAACCTTATGTCTATGCCCCCCATTAATTTACAGACCTGATGAATTGCAGTTACCTGTTACCTGTTTGCTTTATGATCCCAGGTAACTTAATGCCAGACACAGCTTTATCTCAGCCGCGGGCAGCGGGGGACAGATTCACGGCTCTATATTGCCTCGGTTATTACGGAAATTATTTATTTACAGCCCGCTCATATATTCTGGCTTGCGGTGCAATATTTACACATTTACATTAGTTAGCTCGCTGCGCGTCTGCGCCTCTGGGGAGACTGGTCCAAACTGCGATGGGAAAAAAAATATCTGTCGAAATAATTAAGAGTTATTATATCTTGCACAGAGGAGCATAAACTGAGCCTGGAACATGGACACTGCTATGGTGGGGCATTTTATTCTCCTGTTTTGGATACTAGATTAGCCTTTCTGGTGACAGGCTTACTGCTTTGTAAAACTGTCTGTTAGGAATAGGTGGCCCAGGGCAGGATTATGAGGGGGACGCAAGTGGGCTTCCACCACTTGCCCTACAAAGGAGGCCTTCACCAACCTTTGGGTTATGGTTTAGTCCTGGAGGCTTTTCAGTCTTTGGTCTGACGGGCCGCAGGGCCAGCAACAAAGCTATCGGCAGCAATGGGGCCCCCAGTGCCTGGGTAAGCCTTTTGCTTTTGTAACCTGCAGACAAAGCCACCGCAGGGCAGGACTAGTCTAGAGCAGCAAAGCCGCCGCCAGTAACGCTACAGTGATGGGTGCAGAGGTGTCACTGCACATAAGCCACCAAGCACAGCCGCTGGCAGCTCAATGCAGGGAACCAGCCGGGCGACTACACTACCCCCCACCCAGAATGGCAAAGCAGGAGTTCCCGAGCAGCACGCACCCGCACAAGGGGGGCACAAGGGACTCGATCTGATGTTCCAGTAAGTAGGCGGGTGCCAGACAACCACCAATCAGTTACTTGGCTGGACTATTATTTTATACTGTATCTGGGGCCTCTACCAGAGTTTGTGCCCAGGGGCCTCCACCACACTTAATCCGGCCCAGAGGTGGTCTTACCTGGTTGGCTGTGCGGAGGTATCCCAATCAGCGCCTATTGAAATGTAACAATTATAGGGTGTTTGAAGAAGATGAGTATTAAAGGGTTGGTCCAGACAACTACATTGGCCATAACATCACACAGCCCCAAAGCTCCTGATCTCCATTTTTTCTGGAGGTCATTTTATGTCATAAAGTGGACCAAAACCCAGGATTTTGACTAACCTGGGTTTTGCTCCTCTCCCCTGATCGGGGGTGCCCCGCTGCGTGAAACTCCCCAGATCGCAGGCGCTCATCCATTCAGCGCGCTCGGAGCCGCTGACGTCACGTCGGCTAAGCTTCGTCTAAGGCCAGTGGCTCTGCACGTGCTGACAGCCGCAATCCCCGCTACCCTTTAACAGGGAGCGTGCCCGTGCCGGCCATTCACAAATGTCTGGCACGAGCACGCACCCTGCTAGAGGGATAGCATGGATGCGGCCACGGCTCGCACATCCGCTGTTGGCCTGGGAAACAAGGTAAGTGTATGGAGCAACCTAGGGGGTCTCACACAGCGGGACATCCCAATTTTGGATGCCCCGGGGGGGAATCAATTGGCCCAGAAATCTTATAGATTCGTGTTCACCATGTTTTTGACTATCCTGGAGACTGGCCCCAGGGGCTTCGCGATGTAGGATGCCCACTTGTGTGAAACTCCCCAGATCGCCCACTTTCACTTACCTTTCCCCCCTTCCCATGGCTCATGCCTGGGCGCTCAGCCAATCAGCGTTGTATGAGGCGCAGCATACAGCTGCTGATTCGACCCTCTTGTCGGCATAAGTGAAACCGGCAGCCGCATCCCTGGCTCCCCTGTAGTGTGCGCCTGGGTGACACCCCAGGGGATTTCACACAGCGGGGCATCCGGTATAGGATGCCCTGGGGGCAGGCTACCTGCCGGCTCTGGAAACTCAAAGAGCCGCAGGGAATGACTGGTCCACTTAATATCCGATTTTTTTTTTTTTTTTTAAGTTAAATGATAAAGGGGGTTAAATAAGAAGGCATAGCGCCAGGTAGCGCCTCATAGTGGCAGGCAGTGTCTGGTGAACACCGGGCGCTGTACACAAAACCACATTTATGAAAGCAAATCTGGTGAGCGCCTCTAACAGCGCCATGTAGCGTCACATGTATTATTACAGGCAGGTCAGTGTATAGCACCTCTAACAGCGCCATGTAGCGTCACATGTCTTATTACAGGCAGCTCAGTGTATAGCGCCTCTAACAGCGTCATGTAGCGTCACATGTATTATTACAGGCAGGTCAGTGTATAGCGCCTCTAACAGCGCCATGTAGCGTCACATGTATTATTACAGGCAGGTCAGTGTATAGCGCCTCTAACAGCGCCATGTAGCGTCACATGTATTATTACAGGCAGGTCAGTGTATAGCACCTCTAACAGCGCCATGTAGCGTCACATGTATTATTACAGGCAGGTCAGTGTATAGCGTCTCTAACAGCGTCATGTAGTGTCACATGTATTATTACAGGCAGGTCAGTGTATAGCGCCTCTAACAGCGCCATGTAGCGTCACATGTATTATTACAGGCAGGTCAGTGTATAGCGCCTCTAACAGCGCCATGTAGTGTCACATGTATTATTACAGGCAGGTCAGTGTATAGCGCCTCTAACAGCGCCATGTAGCGTCACATGTATTATTACAGGCAGGTCAGTGTATAGCACCTCTAACAGCGTCATGTAGTGTCACATGTATTATTACAGGCAGGTCAGTGTATAGCACCTCTAACAGCGCCATGTAGCGTCACATGTATTATTACAGGCAGGTCAGTGTATAGCGCCTCTAACAGCGCCATGTAGCGTCACATGTATTATTACAGGCAGGTCAGTGTATAGCGCCTCTAACAGCGCCATGTAGCGTCACATGTATTATTACAGGCAGGTCAGTGTATAGCACCTCTAACAGCGCCATGTAGCGTCACATGTATTATTACAGGCAGGTCAGTGTATAGCACCTCTAACAGCGTCATGTAGTGTCACATGTATTATTACAGGCAGGTCAGTGTATAGCGCCTCTAACAGCGTCATGTAGCGTCACATGTATTATTACAGGCAGGTCAGTGTATAGCACCTCTAACAGCGTCATGTAGTGTCACATGTATTATTACAGGCAGGTCAGTGTATAGCGCCTCTAACAGCGTCATGTAGCGTCACATGTATTATTACAGGCAGGTCAGTGTATAGCACCTCTAACAGCGTCATGTAGCGTCACATGTATTATTACAGGCAGGTCAGTGTATAGCACCTCTAACAGCGCCATGTAGTGTCACATGTATTATTACAGGCGGCTCAGTGTATAGCGCCTCTAACAGCGCCATGTAGTGTCACATGTATTATTACAGGCAGGTCAGTGTATAGCGCCTCTAACAGCGCCATGTAGCGTCACATGTATTATTACAGGCAGGTCAGTGTATAGCACCTCTAACAGCGTCATGTAGTGTCACATGTATTATTACAGGCAGGTCAGTGTATAGCGCCTCTAACAGCGTCATGTAGCGTCACATGTATTATTCTAGGCGGCTCAGTGTATAGCACCTCTAACAGCGCCATGTAGCGTCACATGTATTATTACAGGCAGGTCAGTGTATAGCGCCTCTAACAGCGCCATGTAGCGTCACATGTATTATTACAGGCAGGTCAGTGTATAGCGCCTCTAACAGCGCCATGTAGCGTCACATGTATTATTACAGGCAGGTCAGTGTATAGCACCTCTAACAGCGCCATGTAGCGTCACATGTATTATTACAGGCAGGTCAGTGTATAGCACCTCTAACAGCGTCATGTAGTGTCACATGTATTATTACAGGCGAGGTCAGTGTATAGCGCCTCTAACAGCGCCATGTAGTGTCACATGTATTATTACAGGCAGGTCAGTGTATAGCGCCTCTAACAGCGCCATGTAGCGTCACATGTATTATTACAGGCAGGTCAGTGTATAGCACCTCTAACAGCGTCATGTAGTGTCACATGTATTATTACAGGCAGGTCAGTGTATAGCGCCTCTAACAGCGTCATGTAGCGTCACATGTATTATTCTAGGCGGCTCAGTGTATAGCGCCTCTAACAGCGCCATGTAGTGTCACATGTATTATTACAGGCAGGTCAGTGTATAGCGCCTCTAACAGCGTCATGTAGCGTCACATGTATTATTACAGGCAGGTCAGTGTATAGCGCCTCTAACAGCGCCATGTAGTGTCACATGTATTATTACAGGCAGGTCAGTGTATAGCGCCTCTAACAGCGCCATGTAGTGTCACATGTATTATTACAGGCAGGTCAGTGTATAGCGCCTCTAACAGCGTCATGTAGTGTCACATGTATTATTACAGGCAGGTCAGTGTATAGCGCCTCTAACAGCGCCATGTAGCGTCACATGTATTATTACAGGCAGGTCAGTGTATAGCACCTCTAACAGCGCCATGTAGTGTCACATGTATTATTACAGGCAGGTCAGTGTATAGCGCCTCTAACAGCGCCATGTAGCGTCACATGTATTATTACAGGCAGGTCAGTGTATAGCACCTCTAACAGCGTCATGTAGTGTCACATGTATTATTCCAGGCGGCTCAGTGTATAGCGCCTCTAACAGCGTCATGTAGTGTCACATGTATTATTACAGGCAGGTCAGTGTATAGCGCCTCTAACAGCGTCATGTAGTGTCACATGTATTATTACAGGCAGGTCAGTGTATAGCGCCTCTAACAGCGCCATGTAGTGTCACATGTATTATTACAGGCAGGTCAGTGTATAGCGCCTCTAACAGCGCCATGTAGTGTCACATGTATTATTACAGGCAGGTCAGTGTATAGCGCCTCTAACAGCGTCATGTAGCGTCACATGTATTATTACAGGCAGGTCAGTGTATAGCACCTCTAACAGCGCCATGTAGCGTTACATGTATTATTACAGGCAGCTCAGTGTATAGTGCCGGCGCTCTAGCTTCCAGAGCCAGGCATTACCTATCGCTCAGTATCGCTCTCCCATACATTTCAATGGCCGTTGCTTGTGTTTAAACAGCGTTTTTGACATTTTTTTTTTTTTGCTCCAATCATTGTGTGATGTCTCCTGGCTGCAAACAAACACTTTTAGAAACTTTTTTGACTTTTTATATTTTTATGCAGAATTGTCATTACAGGTCTGGCACTAAAGTGTTAATGTCACAGTGTTATAACAATGTCATTCCATGTGTTTTCGCTTTGTTACTGGTGGATATGTGTTCAAATAGAGACTTTTATCACACAGCGTCTGGCGCCCCCAGATTTAGAGCGCCGACGCTCTGTGTGTGTGTCCTATTTTGATAAGTATGGTGTGAAGCGCCGAGAGTTGGACGCACTGAGCTGGCGCTACCTCTCGCTCCCTGCAGCGCTGTACTGTTGTTACAACGCCCAACACACATCACATTCATCAATGCCGGCCAGGTTTCTACAGCGACTGAGGCGCTCTGTTACAGCGCCCAATACCCGTCTACTAGCGGTCACTCTAAGCGGCGCTATACAGACCTTTATTTATATATATATCTCTATATATAATTATATATATATATATATATATATATATATATATATATATATATATATATATATATCTGCAGATACCTGGCGTTAGTAATGAATCAGCGTCCAAATTTCCAAAGTTATTATGAATAAGGAAATATATAAGCATATAAATATACGGCACCTGGCTTTGCAAAAGTATCGGCAGCTTTCCGTAAATGTAACAGGCTTCATCCAGCCGCCTAGAAGCCCGTATTTACCGCTGATCTCCGGCTGACTGACAGCCGATGGGTTTGCTGAATAAGTCCTCGCGGTTAATAACGGATCTGTGAGACATGACAAATCCTTTCCAGGAACTGCGAGGAATCATCCCTCTATCCTGACAGGCTTTGATCCCAGAGTCTTAAAAACGCGGCTTGGCGGCCACGGCGGTAATCTGGTACAAAACCAACAGCGCGGCGCAGGTGAGGAGGCGCAAACATTGAGGGTCTTATTTGGAGAGATCGGAGAAATAATTGCTTTTGGGTCAGGCGTGCGCCGACATATTCTGCATCCCGAGCTTCCACTTCATAAAGGTCGGGCGTGGATAAAAAACAAAATAATACCGGGAAGAGGAGAGAAACTAGGGCGACCATTACAAAAAGGTCAAATGGGATAATGAAAAACATAAAAAACTAATATATAAATATAAATACATGAAATTTGTCAAAAACATATACATTACAGATTTCCCACATTAATCCGGACCTTCACCCTGAATAAAAGCCTATCTTATATGTTTCCCACACCCTGTACATACAGATTGCCCACATTTATCTGGACCTTCACCCTGAATAAGAGCCTATCTTGTATGTTCCCCCCCTGTACATACAGATTGCTCACCTTAATCCGGACCTTCACCCTGAATAAGAGCCTATCCTATATGTTTCCCCCCCGTACATACATATTGGCCACATTAATCCGGACCTTTACCCTGAATAAGAGCCTGTCTTATATTCCCCCCCCCCTGTACATACAGATTGCTCACATTAATCCTGACCTTCACCCTGAATAAGAGCCTATCTTGTATGTTCCCACATTAAAAATCATCCTACCTGCATCTATTGCGTTTTCTGAGCCTTTTAGCGTGCCAAAGTGGCAGCACATGTAGTCTCAGGCTGCCCGCAGACAGGAATTGTCTTCTGACTGTGCCGCTTTGCATTCTGGGATTGCTGTCCCTTTCCTGACCCCAGTTCTACTCTGTCTGTGGAAAGCACAGCTATAACCCGCCCCCTGCACTTTTCACCCCTCTCCTTTCCTCAGTATGTCTAATGCTTCTGAGCCAAAATGGCGGCGCCTGTATCCTAATGTCCTGAACAGAGTTGCAGCCTAGTGGGGGAATAAATAAAAAGTGAGTGGCTAAAAAATATATATTAATTTTAGATGCTGGGGAATAGTTTTTAAAGGGTTTGGTCTTTTCATGAAATCACGCTGAAGGTCTAGTTTAAATCGAAAAAGACAAAAATTAGGTTAAAAAATATTAATGAAAAATGAAAATTTGGCAAAAAAAAAATATTTCATTTAGGGTTAAAAAAGGAAATGGTGTCAAGAATTTAGGCAAATTCAGGGGGCCAGTTAAGAGGTCGCTCTGATGGGGTCTGGGCATACTTTACTTTAGTATATTTTTTTGTGTACTTTAGTAAAGGTGTAACGGGCAGGCCGATTCATTAATAGCGCCAGGTAGCGACAGATGAACGACAGTAGCGTTATTTTCACAGCGCCTGCTAGTAGTCGCTGTGCTTGGCCGTTGTTCGGTTGTTGACAGCGACTCAGTCGGTGTGCGGTAATGTTGAATACGGGGTTAGGAGTCGCTGTTTGACAGGTTCTGCGCTGTATGGGAGCGCATGACAGCGAACGGCCATAGCGAACGGCTCCCAGCATATTCATTAACAAATCACGCTCCAAAAATTCTCGCGCTGTGAAATGCATGTTTAAACCCCAGAGCGCTGGCGGCGATGGGTTAAAAGTAGTTTTTTAACCCCCAAACAACCATATTTAAAAAAAAAAAAAAAAAAAAAAACATGTTTTTCAAAACATTTTGTAATATGAATACATTAATATCAGACCTGTAATATCAGTTCTGCACAATTTTTTTTTTTTTTAGCTTAAAAAAAATATCTAACATTGCAGAAGTGGTCACAGAATTTTTGACATTAAAAAAATAATAGCAATTAATTATGAATATTTAAAGATTGTTCCATTGAAATGCATTGGAGAGCGCCAGGTAGCGAGAGGTCATACCTGTCGCTGTTCAAGGTCGGACGCTGGCGCTGTGGGATGAGGCTGGAATATTGATGAATGATTCGCTATCTGGCGCTCTGTCAGTCGCTAAGCAGGATCGGCTTCATAAATGTGTGACTGCGGAGGGGAGCCAGCGTTCTCGTGGCGGTGAGCGTCATTACCGTTCGCTCACCATTCGCTACCTGGCGCTATCCCTTGTTAAATAAGGGCCTAGGATTAAAGTGGACCAAAACCCAGGATTTTGACTATCCTGGGTTTTGGTCCTTGCCCCGCTGTGTGAAACCCCCCAGAACGCCTGAACGAACTTATCTCCTCCCGGTCCTACGCCGCATGCGCGGCCGCTCGTCTATTCCCCGCGCTCAGATCAGCTCGAGCCCCTTCGTCTAGGAGTTTGTCTAACGAGACCGGATCACCCGCGGCCCCATCACCCGCTACCCTCTAACATGGGCGCAACGGCCATTCACAAATGCCTGCCATGAATACGCCCCCTGCTAAAGGTATGGCGGATGCTGCCACAGCTTGCGCATGCCCCATTGGACCGGGAACAAAGTTGAGTTTTCAGGCGACCTGGGGGGGTTTCACACAGGTGAGTATGCCTGCCCTGGGGTCCCATAGACTCCAGGGTGGGTTTTGGTCTTCTTTAAGTGAATATTTTCTGCAGAAGCAGTTTTGGCTCCCACTTACAGCATTGTACAGCGGGGTGCATCGGAACTCTCGGGTGCGATTTCTGGTGCACCCGCCCATGCTTGTCCTGGATTTTTTTTCGTTTCCAAATGACATCCTGAGGATAGGTCTTGGTCCGCTCCTCTGGCTAGCACTTGGACATGTCTGGTATCCCTCTTTTGAGTCCATGTCCCCCCTGTCCCTTTTTGTTCTGATTTGTCCCTCTTTGGAGTTTATCATGCAGATCTGCATCGATAAATCATTTGCCTCTTCAAAGTGTTTTGTATACAGATGGAGCAGAGCTAACAGTCCTTTTTCCTGAGTTAAAGTGGACCAGTGCTTTTTTGTTCTTGCCCCCGGCGCACCCCGATCAGGGATGCCCCGCTTTGTTAAACCCCCCAGGTCGCCGAAACAAACTCACCTCTTCCCGGTCCTATGGCGCATGTGTGGCCGCTCGTCCAATCAGCGTGCTTGGATCCGCTGACATCCCTTTGGCTAAGGCGAGCAGCTGATGGCCGCATCCCCTGCTACCCTCTAACAGGGAGCTTGCCCGCGGCGACCATTCACAAATGTCTGCTGTGGGGACGCACCCTGCTAGAGGGATAGCGGGAATGCAGCCGAGGCTCGCACATGCGCAGTTGGACTGGAAAAAAAGGTAAGTCCTGATTTTGGATGCCTTGGGGGGGGGGGAATTATCGGCACCAGAATGTTATCGATTCCCGGTCCAATTGCCAGTGGCGTAGCTAGGGGGGAGCGGGGGGGGGGGCACATTGGCACATTCCTCAGCAGGTCAGGGGGGCGCCAAAGGGGGACCTGAGCACAGGTAGAGGGGCACCATTTCGAACCTTTGTCCCAGTTGCCAGAAAGTCTAGCTACATCTCTGCCAATCGGCATGGGTTTTGGATTTCAATGCAATCTTGAAATCTCCAATGCTATTCAATGACGTGTTTACTTAGCCAGGGATATTTCAGGACCCTTTAACGTTGTCCCATCTGTATAATGTAAAAGCATAACAAACATCCCTTGGGGTGGGTAAGCACTCCAGATCCTCCCATTCATTTAGCCCTCCCACTCTCCTCCCAGCTTATCCCATTCATCCCTCCCTTGTGCCCCCCCAGCTCATCCCATAAATTCCGCCTATCCATACCTTTCTCCCTCCTGCTCCTCCCTGTTACTCACACTGCCAATGGGCAGGAAAAATGACATAGGGCGTGGCCTGTGCGTGGTGAGGGGCTGTGGCCTAATTTAAAAAAAAAAATCCCCTTTGGTGTAAAGTTTTCCATGTTCTTGGAGCAGAAGTTAAATTAAGTCCCCGGATAGCGCTCTTCAACCATTCCATTAGAAATAGCTCTGTGAGACAGAGACAACTGTTCTTTCAGATTTTGACGGGAGCAAAAATGGTCATAGCTAGTGCCTGGAAATCACAAGATTTAAGTTTTAGTGAGTTTATCAACAGAGTTAATAATATTATGGCCATGGAAAAACTGTCAGCAATTAATATTGGGAGCCTGTCAACAATTAATATTGGGAACATTGAAGGATTTCGGGAGGTTTGGGCTACGGGGTAGAAAATTTCTTACCTTTCGATTTTGATTCTAATTATTACAAGGTTGTGTTATATGACAATTTCTTTGTTATAATTTATGTTTGGGTTTTTTTTTACTTTAAAGTGGACCAACACCCAGGATTTTGACTATCCTGGGTTTTGGCCCACTTCGGCGGGGCACCCCGATCGGGGGTGCCCCGCTGTGTGAAACCCCCCAGAAAGCCCCAAAATCTTACCTGTCCCCGCTGCCACGTGACTGGACGGTCCAATCCCCGCCAACGTCCAGGCGGGGATCAGGAACGTCCAAGCGGCTGCCACCGCCGCCGCCTCCCTCGCGTCACTTTCGGCGTGCGCGCGCCCCCGCCGGCCATTCGCAGACGGCCGGCGCGGGCGCACGCACGTCTACAGGGGCGCGAGGGAGGCGGCGAAGATCAGGTAAGCGATTTGGGGTGTCTGGGGGGGTTTCACCCCGCGGGACATCCCGATCTCGGATGTCCCGCGGGGTGGGAGGTGATCGGCCCGGGAATCTTATAGATTTCCGGGCCGATCACCTCTCGGTGTTGGTCCACTTTAATTAATGTGTGAGAAGGGGTTAGATTTAATGAAATTGATAAGATGTACTGTCTAGTTTTTTAATGACATAAGCCTTTATACTTTATAATTAGAATATAGAATTTAAATGATGGGTTTATGTGCACAAATTGGTTTATATATTTATATATTATATAACTATGATCTGTTATATCAGATATATATTATATATATCTTCTAAAAAACTGCATTATGGCCATGGAAAAAATGTCCGCCATTCACAATGGGACTTTGGTGTTGTTCAGGGAGGTGTGGAATCCTTGGGTTCGGAATTTCTGCCTACAGATTTTGATGTAAACTTAATGAGCATCTGATCCTTCCTCGACCCCTTCCTTTACTCCCCCCCTTACCTCCTTTCCCCCCGCCCCTCATAGGGGTTGTTATTTTTCTTTAATTTGTTTGAATTGAACTTCTTTAGTAACTCTTGAATCTTGTCTTGTATGCAGTGACTGATTGTGACTTCTGTGTATGAACAGTATTATGCTTATAGAATAATGTTCCCAATATACACAATAAAAAGAATGATAAAGAATAGGGTCACTAAAACTGGGGCAATGGGTTTGGGGCGGTTAAAAAAAAAAATATGAGTTGCCTGGAGTTAGGCTTCATGGTCTTTATTATCCATCTTGGGAGTGAGCTTCTCTATATAACTGGAACGACACTTTAAACATGTCTGCTTCTGCTCGGTGAGGCGAAGAGGGACTGAAGCAGAACAGAGGCGAGCGAGAGGCGTGAAAGGCGACGTATTTGCAGAGTCCGTTCCTGGCGAAATAAGGCCGCGTCACTCTGCTGAGCTCGGATTAGGAGCTGAGCCGCTGTTTGTATTCCGCCGGGGTACACTGAGCTTTGCTGTAGAAGGACTGCGGAACAGTCGGACAATCTCCCGAGTACTTCTGGATGAAGTGAAGGCTGCGTCGTGGGAAGAGTAGATAGAACGTGATGAGATTTTCACACAGAGGTGAAAGTTAAAGGAGCACGAAATTGTGTAATATAAAAAACCCATATAAACACGTCGGCTAATGAGACGAGGGGTCACTTATACACCTGAACTGGATGAAACTCCAGAGGTTTTCTTCTCCTGATAGGATTAAAATCCAGGAGTGCCAGGTTTAGTGTATCAGGGGGGGCAGAACCTGTCACCCGATCTGCTCTTCATTCCATAAATAAAAATAAAAAACAAGGCTGGTTGGATAATTGATGCATAGTTACATAGTTAAAGTGGACCATCACCCTCCTGTGATCGGCCCGGGAATCTATAAGATTCCCGGGCCGATCACCTCCCTCCCCGCGGGACATCCAAGATCGGGATGTCCCGCGATGAGGGACCCCCCCAAAACCCCAAAAAAACTCACCTCCCGCGCGCTCCTCTAGACGTGCGTGCGCCCGCGCCGGCCGTTTGTGAATGGCCGGCGCAGGCACGCGCCCTGTCAGAGCGACGTGCGGGAGGCGGCGGCGGGCGCACTGTCTTGTCCGCCGCTTGTCCGTGAGCGCGGTGAGGTGAGTTTTTCGGGGTTCTGGGGGGTTTTACACAGCGGGACACCCCTAATTGGGGTGCCCCCCTGAAGTGGACCAAAACCCAGGATAGTCAAAATCCTGGGTGTTGGTCCACTTTAATACGGTTGAAAAAAGACAGATGTCCATCAAGTTCAACCAAGTGTGTTGGGTAGGGGAAGTTATTTCTTATTTTATAGGTGAAAGTTATTTATTTTATTTTTTGTTTTTTTACTGATAGTAACTGTTAATGTTATTTTCTTCTAAATAAGCATCTAATCCTTTTTTGAAGCTGTCAGCGGTTGATGCTGTAACAAGCTTCTGTGGGAGGCTATTCCATAGATTTATAGTTCTTATGGTAAAAAACGCTTGTCGCCTCCGGAGACTAAATTTCTTTTTTTCCAGTAAAAGGGAGCGCGCCCCCTTGTCTTTAGAGAGGATTTTACCTGAAATAGTGTATCCCCATATTTTTTGTATGGGCCATTTATATATTTATACAAGTTAATCATGTCCCCCCTCAGTCGTCTCCTCTCAAGACTAAACAGATTTAATTCTCGTAATCTTTCCTCATGACTAAGATCCTTAAATCCTCTTATTAGTTTGGTGGCTCCTCTGCACCCTTTCCATAATCAGAGCGTCCTTTCTATGAACAGGTGCCCAGAACTGGACGGCGTATTCCAGGTGAGGGGGCACCAGTGCCTTGTAAAGAGGCAAAATGAAATCCCTATCCCATGATTCCAGGCCTCTATAAATGAATGATAATATCTTGGTGGCCTTGAAAGCAGCTGCTAGTTATTGCATGCTATTATTTTGCCTGTGATCTACCAGTACCCCCAGATCCTTCTCAACCAGTGTTTCTCCCGGTGTATAAGTGACCCCTTCTCCCAGAATCCAGCATAGTTATATAGATTTTTATTATTGGGCTATTTTTTTCGCAATAGTGGTTTGCTCCTCTCTGCACGAGAAATAAAAAAAACAACCTAAACCATACGGGCATCCCGATTGGAGGTGTCCATGCAAGTAAAACCCCATACAAAACAAGAATACTCTCCATAACTACATCTACATCTTGGCCAGCGTGCAAATGCATTTGCCAGTCAACGGGTCTGCCACTCAGAAACCTCCCAATTCCAGAATTCCTTGGGCCACCTCTAGTCACAGAGCCTGTGCAACCCCCTCCATTTCCTTTGTATATTCTGTCTGTATTACTCACCGGTAACCTGATTTCATACCTGCTTGTATATTGCCTAGTGTGCGCTTACTGAAAATTAAATACATTACTTAATTTGGGATGCTATTTTTGCTTTGATACAAGCTAACACGTCTCTGTCTTTCAGCTAACTTACATGCTACTGGGCTTGTTTAGGGCCCAATATTTGCCATTAACAGGCTGGGGTACCTAACTGAGATGTCGACAGTTATTACGGCTATCTAGATTCCATCCACTGGAAAGGATCCCTGCAATCAAGTTAGGGTCTTTAGACCAGTGTCAGGGAAATGTACCGCGTGATTCCGAAAGCTGCGACGTCGGCCGGGCTCAAGTGATACGGCTTTTACTCACAACCCTATTCTTCAAATAGCCATTACATTGCTGGTCCACCTTAAATATTGGGCCTGGCATGAAACAATGATGCAGACGCTGCTTTGGGCGCTGCAGATTTATGCTGGTGTTAGTGGAGGGTCCGGGATATAGCTCTGTGATAAAATCTGCTCATATATCCATCACAGTGTTCTGTAAATGTCGTCGATGTATCGCTGCCGGACACCACCTGCTATAATGAAAGAGGAGAGGCCACAAATCTGAGTGCGGGCGACACATTTCATACTGCGGTACTCATACTGTGCCTGTAAAAAGTTTCCGAGTTTTATGGTCATAAAACATTTTTTTTATAACGGAAATGAACTTGTTCCTGTCAACCTAAAATCAGGTGTTTTTAAAGTGATTTAAAGCACAGCTGTGGGCTAACTCTCATAAAAGTTTTTTCCTGTGTACGGCGCTACATGGGTATTACCAACGTTAAAAAAAAAAGGTTTGAGTGTATTTTCTATCTCTAAATCTACCCTGTACTCTGCAGGATGCTCCCCTGCAGCTTCCTCCTCCCCAGGTGTCCTGCCACCCCCAGGGTTCTCATGTGCCACCCTCCCTTCAGTACTCTACAGGGCACTTTATCCCCTTTATGTGCAGGGTAGATTAAGAGATAAAGCACTTTGCTGATAAAGCGCCCTGTAGAGTACTGAAGGGGGGGTGGCAGAGGAGCACACTCTAGAGTAGCAGGGGACGGGTGGCAGGGCACCTGGGGAGGAGGAAGCTGCAGGGGAGTTACTCCAGGCCCATTTGCAAGGCTCCTTTACTTATGCATTGTTTCTCCAGGTACAAAATAATTACTCAGGCACCCCCCATGACTAGATACTCCGAGCTCTTTCTTAATGTGAAGTACTTTATGAGCAGTTATATAACTATACCCCAGCCCGCAGTTACTTTGAGTAAACTGACCAGATGTCCCACTTTTGGTGGGGCAGTCCAACTTTGGGGGTCCCTCCAAAAACTCTGGAAACACCTAAATGTCCCACTTTGCTGACTGGATGCTGGATGTCTCGGTTTACAGCTGTTCTGACCCTTTGGCTGGATGATGGTAGAGGAATACATGGGCTTCTGAGCATTGGCTCTATCACCACCATCTTTTATGGACCAAATATTTGTGGGGCATGCAACCCATAATTAAGCCACACCCTAAACCACACCCTAGAACACCCATCACCCACAAACTGGTTTGAAATGTCCCACTTTGCGGACCCCCAAAAAGTGGGTTTTTACTCCAGGCCCCCTTTTTGAATAGTTACTTAAAATCCTCTGCACGAGTAGCTACTCTGGCGTAGGTGCTGTACCTCATAAGTGGTTACTCCTGAGTACTCATGAGTACTTACTACAAGCCCTCTTTATGTGTAGTTACTATAGGACCCCTTAATGATTAGTTACTCCAAAACTACTTTTAAAGAGTTGTTAACATGTGTCCCTTTTATGTGTAGTTACTCCTCACCAACTTTATGAGGATTTGCTCCAGGTTCCCTAACAGGTAGCTCCTTTGGGCCCCGTCATGAGTTGTTACTACAGTACCTTTTTATGTCTTCAAGAAATATTACTCTGTTCCTGATTCATATGTAGTTACCAAACCCTCCATTACAAGTAGTTTCGGGGCCCACTCTATTGGTAGTTCCTCTGAGACCACTTTATCAGTAGTCAATCCAGAACCACTTTATGGGTATTTTCTTAAGGCCTTTAAAGTGGACCAAAACCCACCCATCTATAAAATTCCCGGGTCACTCGATTCCATTCCCTCCAAGGCATCCAAAATCAGGATGTCCGACTGTGTGAAACCCCTCATACATTTCATACACCTTTTTTCCGGTCCAAAGGCGCATGTGCGACCCATGGCCAAATCCCCACTGTCCCTCTAGCAAGGCTTGTGCCTGTGCCAGGCATTTGTGAATGGCCGGTGGGGGCACGCTCCCTGTTAGAGGGTAGCGGGGGATACGGCCGCTCATCCAATCAGCGTGCTTCGAGCCGCTCACCTTAGAGGAAGGGACGTCAGCAGATCCAAGCGCGCTGATTGGATGAGCGGCCGAGCACACACCGTAGGACCAGGGAGAGGTCATTTTGTTTCGGCTGTACTAAGACGCCGGCTTAGACATCCATAGCTCAGCGGATCCAAGTGTGCTGATTGGATAAGCAGCCGCGCATGCACCGTAGGACCGGGGTGAGGTGAGTTGATGTGGGAGATCTGGGGGGGGGGGGGGGGAAGGACCAAAACCCAGGATAGTCAAAATCCTAGGTTTTGGTCCACTTTAAGGAGGATAGTGAAGGAGGCGTTTTTTTTTTTTTTTTTTCTTTTAGGAGAAAATTCCACACAAATCCTAAGAAGTTAGGATTCTGATTCATCCATATTGTTTCGCTCTTCTCTCCCGACAACCATTCAGGTTTGATGTGCAAGCTCACTCAGCAATCCTGATTGGTCACGTGATTGGCACCCAATGAATGAGGTAAGTATATGGGTTTAGGGATTCTTTTTAGGGATTATATAAAGAGTTACTAAAGGGTCTGTTTGGTAATGTATAGTTACTCTAGGCCCTCTAATGTGTAGTCACTCTATATCTGACAATAAAAGCATTTGGGTGAGAGGCGGCTTGTTGGCATGACACCTCCATCCTGTACCTGACCTTAATTGTTGAGATGGGCCCAATCTTCTCCGCGGCCGGCGAGGATCACAATCCGATTCATTTCGGCCTATCGCGGCTCATCTCCCCGATGGCGGTGTAGTTTTCACCGTCTCTGGCATAAACGGCGGGCGATTAAATATACAGGAGGTATCGATCCGTCATCTCTGTTTCATGAAAGCGCTAAATTATCCATAAATTGAGACGGGGGTCGGAGAGGAACTATTATGATGCGATAAACTATTTTTAAACTGAAGGGAAATAAAATCAGACTTCCAAAGTATTTTTAATGGGGGAAATAAAATCTGACTTTTCAGCAATGATTGATTCCGTTATTCCCTTTCGAGGAAAAAACAAACCGGCGACTCAGCAACTGGAAGCCACACATAGGGCGAGTGGCCTGGAGCCGGGGTGCGCTGGAGGATGCCATGATGGTAATCGCTTTGGAGAGGAGACTCAGCACCATACAGTGCTAAAAAGCTCTTCTCCTTCTGTATCCTCCCTTATACCCTAATAGAGTGTAAGCTCTTCTCCTCCTGTATCCTCCCTTATACCCTAATAGATTGTAAGCTCTTCTCCTTCTGTATCCTCCCTTATACCCTAATAGAGTGTAAGCTCTTCTCCTTCTGTATCCTCCCTTATACCCTAATAGAGTGTAAGCTCTTCTCCTTCTGTATCCTTCCTTATACCCTAATAGAGTTTAAGCTCTTCTCCTTCTGTATCCTCCCTTATACCCTAATAGAGTGTAAGCTCTTCTCCTTCTGTATCCTCCCTTATACCCTAATAGAGTGTAAGCTCTTCTCCTTCTGTATCCTCCCTTATACCCAAATGGATTATAAGCTCTTCTCCTCCTGTATCTTCCCTTATACCCTAATAGATTGTAAGCTCTTCTCCTTCTGTATCTTCTCTTATACCCTAATAGATTGTAAGCTCTTCTCCTTCTGTATCTTCTCTTATACCCTAATAGAGTGTAAGCTCTTCTCCTTTTGTATCCTTGCTTATACCCTCATAGATTGTAAGCTCTTCTCCTTCTGTATCTTCCCTTATACCCTAATAGAGTGTAAGCTCTTCTCCTCCTGTATCTTCCCTTATACCCTCATAGAGTGTAAGCTCTTCTCCTTGTGTATCATCCTTTATACCCTAATACCCTAGAAAAAGAATTGCAGTCTCTTTCTTGGCTAATGTGTTGGCCATTAAACATTGTGTGAGATCTCCAGGAACCTGAGGAGCCGCTCTAGTCATAGTATGGAGGTCACCTTGTCTCATCTCGGGGGTCAGCTCACATCTGCTGGTGGCACATTCATGCTTTCGGGATTTTATGAAGCTTTTATTGATCACTTCTCTTTGTATGAGCCTCACTAAAGGACAATGCAGTGACTTCACGGAGACCCCAGGGGCAAAGAGTCCAGCTACACGTCATGTCTGGTTTTCTCTGGTTAGATCTCTGGTTAGGTGAAGTCTATAGATCCGATCACTGGGTGGGTCCAAAAGTATGTTCTGTGTGACACCTTTGTCATGTAGGTCTTTTGCCCAGAACCATGTGTTAATAAACCAATACAGGATATGTATATATGTATATTGTAATTACACCTAGCTGGGATATGTACAGGGCAGAATCATAGGCAGGGTCTGAGGGGCGCGTGCCTGTGGGCCGCCACCACTTGTTAATTGTGGTCATGGACAGAAAAGATGTCGGTGGCGGCATATGTGCAGCAGTAAGACAGTAAATATCAGTGAAGGTGGGAAGGGGCTTCAGCTTACAGCCCCGGGAGCGGCTTCCCCTGCCCAGAAGCATGATTGGCCTGGAGGACAACTACAAGGGTCAGGATCGGCAGCTGGGCATGACTCGTCCAGGGCAAGGCCTTTTTTAGCCTGCGTTGTGGGAAAGGAGTGTGCAGGGGCCAGGGATGTCTGGTAGCTTCCCCCCAATAGAGGGAGCACCAGATACAAGCTACTGGCCTCTCTTTAGCCAGAGGGAGGAGGCCCAGAGCAGCGGTGAATCAAATGTAGTGTGCTGCTGATTGCCCTGCACCTGATTATCCACCTACAGTCCTGGCGGGCTGCATAGTGGGGCGCAGGTAAGCCTGTAAATGGACAGGGTGGACAGGGCGGTGGGATGTAACACAAAAAAAAATTGGTCTGAGATCTAGATCCAATAATGTGCAGCGCGCAGGTGGCTGCACTAAAAGCGCACAAAGAGGCGGGGCAACTCACAGAGTTGAGCCTTTGTTAAAGTTGCTAGCACAACGAAACGCGTCAGGCGGGATATGGCATTGTAGTTTAACTATTGAGGACATTTCTGAGTTTAATTCGACGACCGTCATTGGCTTTGGAGACAGGAGAAACACTTCACTTGCGTTTTTAATTGTTTGGATTTTATATTTTATATATATTTTATATTATTTATATTTTATTCTCACAACTCACAGAGTAGATGGAGCCACCACAGTGCAGCCAACCGGGTGACGATGCCATTGATGGATCTGGATCCCGACTGGCGGAGGTGAGTTTTTTTTGTAATTCGCCATGCATCAGTGTTGTAAAGTTGGGGAGGGCTCTGCCACACTGCCTATTATAGGGGGTTAGGGGGATTTTCCACGCTTCCTTTTTAATAGGGGGGATTTTGCATGCTGCTTGTTTTTGGGGATTAGGGGATAATCTGCCAAGCTGTCTGCTATAGGGGGTTTGGAGGGGATCCACCACACTGCCTGTTATAGGGGATTGGGGGGTATTCTGCACACTGTCTGGTATGGAGAGATTGGGGGGATTCTGCCATGGCCTCTTATTCGATTCCTAAGAGGAGGGGGGTATTTTAGCACACCATTTATAATAATACCATTTTGTGATTACTCACCTGTAAAATGGGTATTATAAGTATGTCACACACCCCGCTTCAGATAGTCATTACACTTGGGTTATACCAACCTGTAGAGGGCGATCTTGCAGAGATGTCATGAAAAAAAGGGAGCCCCTCCCGGTCCACAAATACCTGGGACCTCCCACTCATTCCCCAGTATTAAGACAGCAGAAAAGGGACCAGGAAGAGCCAAAACCAGTAACAGTAAAAAAGGTTCACCATAGAAAGGATCCAGAATACCAAAGGGCAGGGTGAAGCGGGGTGTGTGACATACTTATAATACCCATTTTACAGGTGAGTAATCACAAAATGGTATTATTCTAAGTATGTCACACACCCCGCTTCAGATAGTCATTACACTTGGGACATCCAATAGCAGTGTCCATAAAGGGCGGGGATCCAAAACAAGGCAATAATGCACAAACTTAAACCACTGCAGCTTGCAGAACTTTGCGGCCAGAAACAGCATCCACTGAGGCCCGCACATCAACCTTGTAAAACTTGGGAAAAGTGTGAATGGAAGACCAAGTAGCAGCCTTACAAACTTGCTCAACAGAGGCCTGGTGCTGGAAGGCCCAGGACGTCCCAACGGTACGAGTAGAATGAGCAGTAACACGAAAAGGGGGAACCTTCCCTTTGGCAGAATAGGCCCCAACAATTGCCTGGCGAATCCATTTACTAATGGAAGACTTGGCGGGAGCCAAACCTTTCCTAGGCCCAGAGGGCACCACAAAAAGGGCGTCAGTCCTACGAAAGGAAGAAGTAGCCACCAAATAGTACTTCACACAGCGAACCACATCCAGAGAATGCAAAACCCTCTCCTTGTCATTGCTGGGCTTAGGACACAAGGAGGGTAGAACAATGTCCTGATTAAGATGAAAGGCAGAAACCACCTTAGGAAGGAAATCTGACTTGAAGCGGAAAACAACCTTGTCCTGATGCCTCTCAAAGTACAGGGCCTTAATGGACAAAGCCGCCAACTCCGATACACGCCGAACAGAAGCGATGGCAACTAAAAATGCAACCTTCTGAGTAAGCGTAGAAAGAGCAATATCCTGCAAAGGTTCAAAAGGAGGACCCTGAAAAGCAGAAAGAACCAAATTCAAATCCCAAACCGGGAGAAAAGGCTTCCTAGGAGGCCGCACATGCGTAACCCCCTGGAAAAAGGTCTTAACCAGAGGATGAAGAGCAAAAGACCTTTGAAAGAAAACCGCCAGGGCATAAATGTGCCCTTTCAACGTACTAAGCTGCAACCCCAGGTCCAGACCATGTTGCAGGAATTCCAAAACCCTAGGGATAGAAAACGTCCTGCAAGGCAAGGCCCGGACCTCACACCATTCAATATAAGACCTCCAAATCCTATAGTAGATGGCAGAGGAAGACTTCTTTCTAGCCCTAACCAGAGTCTGAATAACAGCATCAGAAAGACCTTCCTCCTTCAAGATGGAGGTTTCAGCAACCACGCCGTCAAAGCCAGCGTTGGTAAATTGGGGTAGAGCAGTTGACCCTGAGTGAGCAGATCTGGCAGAAGGGGCAGATCTAACTGATCTGCTGCTAACCTTACCACGTCTGCGAACCAAACCTTTCTTGGCCATCTTGGAGCCACCAGGATTGCTGATGCGCCCTCTTCGGTCAGCTTGCGCACCACCTTGCCCACCATGAGAAACGGAGGGAACAGGTACAGAAACCCCAGATCCCTCCAGTTCAGAGACATGGCATCCACTGCCAGAGCCAGCGGATCCCGCGAGAGAGACACAAATGCCGGAAGCTTGTGATTGTGACGAGAGGCAAAGAGGTCCACCTCCGGAGTCCCCCACCGGTGGCAAAGCGACCGAAACACCTTGGGGCTGAGAGACCATTTCCCTGGCAAGATGAGCACCTGCTCAGGGAGTCCGCCTCCGTGTTCTCCACTCCCGGAATGTACACCGCCGAGATGCATGGGACATTGCTCTCTGCCCAAGCCAGGATCAAGGACACTTCCCTGGGGGCACGCCTGCTGCGAGTCCCTCCCTGGTGATTGATGTAGGCGACCGCTGTCCGATTGTCCGACCGAACTTGAACCGGCAAACCCTGTAACTGATGAGTCAAGCGACCCAGAACCAACCTGATGGCTCTCAGTTTCAGAACATTGATGGGATCGTGAGCCTCCTGAGGCCCCCACAGTCCCTGAAACTGAAGATCCTTCCAAAATCCCCCCCAACCTGACAGGCTGGCATCCGTGGTGACCGTCTCCCAACAAGGGGTCAGAAAGGATCTGCCCCTCATCAGATTGCTTGGTTCCAGCCACCACCGAAGGGAATGACATCGGGGGACATCAGAAAAGACTGATCCAATGACAGCAGAGACCTGTCCCAGGCCGCCAAGAGATGGAGCTGGAGTGTCCTTGTGTGAAACTGGGCAAAGGGAACCGCCTCGAACGAGGCCACCATCAATCCCACCAGTCTCATCCCCAGCCCAGCCCCAGACGAGGGATGGATAGAAGAAGCTGAGTCAATTCCTGAATCAAAAGAACCTTGGGCCGGGGGAGGAACACCCTGGACTGAGAAGTATCCAGAGACATTCCCAGGAACGACACCACCCTGGATGGAGAGAGGAAGGACTTGGGATAGTTGATCACCCAGCCGAATCTCTCCAGAGTGGCCACCACATTCCTGGTATCTAGCTCCGCCTGGCGGAGAGAGGATGCTATAATGAGAAGATCGTCCAGATAAGGCACGATGCGGACACCCTGGGCTCTGAGAAGGGCCATCACCCCCGCCAGCACCTTGGTGAAAACCCTTGGAGCCGAGGTAAGGCCGAACAGAAGAGCCACAAACTGAAAATGCCAATCTTCCACCACGAACCTGAGAAATCTCTGATGTGCGGGGAAGATTGGAACATGCAGATAAGCATCCTTGATGTCTATGGACGTCATGAAGTCCTCCTGACGAAGCGAATTTATGGCTGAGCGCAGGGTTTCCATGCGGAACTTCCTGGGACGGATAAACCTGTTGAGAAACTTCAGATCCAGGATGGGACGATTGGAGCCATCCTTTTTGGGCACCGTGAACAGATTGGAATAGTATCCCAGGCCCCGGTCCGAGGGAGGCACCGGGCAGATGACAGCCATGTCTAGGAGATCTTTTACTGCCGCCCGGAGCCCCTGCGCGGCCAGAGGATCCAAGGGCACCCGAGACCTGGAGAATCTGGGAGGAGGTCGGATCTCGAACTCCAGTTTGTAACCGGAAGACACCACTTCCCAAATCCATCTGTCCGAGACCTCCTGGTCCCAGGCCGGAGAGAAGTATTGCAGCCGCCCCCCCACCCGCGAGGGTGAGGGCGCCCCCTCATTGCTGAGCCGGCTTAGCAGTGGCTTTGGGCTTGGAGCCCCAGCTGTGACCTGGACGGGCAAGTCCTCTTCCCCTATTTCAGGAATCACCTCTGGAGGAGAAGACAGCCGATCCCCGTCCAGGTCTGACCCCACGAAAGGACGAGGTAAAGGAAGCCACCCCCCGAAAGGGACGACGTTGCTTCTTTCGCTGAGGTAACCTACCTCCTTTTGCGACCGAGTCCAATTTTTCTCCAAAGAGCCACAAGCCCAGAAAGGGATGGGCCGTAAGCGACTTTTTGGACACAAAATCAGCTGCCCACTGGCGCAACCAAACCAATCGCCAAATAGCCACCAGCAAGGCCGAAGTTCTACTACACATCACCATGGTGTCATCCAGGGCGGCTAGCACAAATTACAAAAACAAATAGCACTGCTTAAGGGCGGTGAACTCATCACTAGCCGGGTCAAGCCTGGAGGTAGACAATAGGTCCCTGACAACCGACCTAGAAGCCACTAAAAAACAGACAGGCCGCAAGGCCGACCCGACACTGGCAAAACCATGACAAGCCATCTCGTCAATGCGTTTGTCCTCACCATCCTTGAGAGTAGAACAGTCAGGAGAATGCAAGACAGAGGTGCTAGACAACCCCAACAGGGGTCGTCCACGACCAGAGCTTCACAGCATCCACCGGAAAGGGATATTTCTTATCCCAACCCGGAGGGACACCCGGAAGCCGAGTAGGCCTCTCCCATTCCTTAAGAATAATGCCATCAAAATGCCTTTGATTAGGGAATTCTAAGCGCGGCTTAGCCTCTTCAAAGAACTCCCCCTTCTGCGGAAGGGTCGCTTCAGGAGGAGAGATTGCTAAAACCTCAAACATATTAGCCAGGACCTTAGGGGTATCCAAAGAATCCCCCTGACACCGCTCGGCATCAGCGCCCACAAACTGCTGATCGTGAGAACCATCTGACTCCTCAAAAAGCTCCCCTTCCTCTAACGGGGGGTAATCAGACCAGTCCAGTGAATCAAACTCCTCAAGGTCAGAAGCCTGCATGGATGGGGACAAGTGCTTTCTCTTAGCCGGGGCCTTTCTGGCCACAGCATTAGAAAATAATTTTTCAAGATTGGAAAATCTGGCACACAGCTCAGATTGCGACTCCCCACTCGTGACAACATCACCCGGGGTACGGATCAGGCGGGGAGGGATAGGAGACGGGACCGGCGGCGCAGAACCCGACGCATGGGATCCGGACTGTCGCGTAATAGTCTGCTGTGCACATGGTATGCAAAGGAATACATCATCCCCAGTAAGGGATGCCCCACACCCCAAACACTGCCGGTGTTGCCCCGAGGGGAGCCCGAGCCCGGTATCCTGGGAAGCCTCCATATGGTGATTTTATTGGTAGTCGCAATACCCGAGGGAATTACGCAATATAAGCGACCCGGGATGCCCCTTCTGTGTCCCGAGTGGGAGGATTTATGGGGAGTTCTAAAATTAACCCAGGGACCCTAGGACCGGGAGGACCCCTTTAGGATCCAACAAGGGTCCACCTGGAAGACAGAATACAGGGCTATTCAGCACCTCAATCATGCCCAAGCACACAAGGCAGACATACTGTAGCAATGACATAAGGAATCTACATAAATAAATAAATAATATATAAAATATATATGAATATGCTTGTCAAGAAGTAATGAGGCCCCAAGGGCCACTCATGGAGGAACATGGCATTCGTCCAGCCAGCGGCAGGAGACACTAGAAGCAGAGGGAGTAGAAGGGCGGGCCGGCGCGGTTCTCATGTCGCGCCCAGCCCCGCCCCTCCCCCCTGACGATAGGCCGCTCCCGGCCAGAGGCCAGGCTCCGCAGCGGCGCCAAGAGCACGGGGGGCGGGCCGTAGGCGATCGCGCCGAGCGCCCGACCCCGTCCCCCTACCAACCGCACCTGAGGGGAAGAAGCTCCCCCACCGAAGCTGTCACAACGGCCGGCGCCGCGGCATAGCCGGCGCGGGCTGAGAATTCCATGGAGTGCACCCACGTGAACACACACACACACAACAAGTACTGACCTAATAAAAAAAAAAAACTACTACACTAAGGGAGAAGCCCCCCCCCCCCTCTAAGGAGCAAGGGCAATCCGGGAGAGGGGGAATCCACGCTGGAAGGTGGAAGGGCAAGGGACGGGGCATCCCTAACCGGGATCACCAACCCGGCAAACCGCCTACCCCTTAGTATGGGGTCTCACGGTGGAGCGTAGCTCCTAAGCACCATTAGGTGCCGTCTACCCTTGCCAGGACCAGCAGCCTAGGCTGGGAGGCAAGGTGTAATGCTAAGAAAGGGGGTCCAGGCAGAAATAGACTAACAAGCGGGCCGGAGAATGAGTGGGAGGTCCCAGGCATTTATGGACCGGGAGGGGCTCCCTTTTTTTCATGACATCTCTGCAAGATCACCCTCTACAGGTTGGTATAACCCAAGTGTAATGACTATCTGAAGCGGGGTGTGTGACATACTTAGAATATATATATATATATATATATATATATATATATATATATATATATATATATATATATATATATATATTATATACAGTATATAAGTATATATTTGTATTAATTACTAAATCAAATTGTGATATGTGTATCAGTACTCAACCAAGGTAATATCTGTGCATCATTACTAAACCAAAGTGCGATATGTGTAAATATCTATATATCTATAAAAATAGATAATAAACCAAGGTGGGCTACTGGTATAGTATTATACTGGTAAATAATAAAATCGCAATATGTTTATCACTGATAAACCAAGGTGAAATATGTGTATTGTTACTAAACCAAGGCTGAATATTTGTATAGTTACTAACCAAGATGCAATATGTGTATTGTGAATAAAAGCAATTTACAGTCTATCTTCTGTTGCTAAATCAAGATGGAACATCTGTGTTGTAGTTGTTGATAAGCCAAGGTTAACTGTGTGCATTGTTAAACCCATTTAAAATATGTGCTGATTTACTCAGTTGAACTATGTTTGTGATGCTATTGCACAACCCCTATAGTAATTATTAATAAACCCAGGTGACATTTGTTTTTTGTTTTTTCTAGCCAAGGTAAGATGTGGGTGCTGTTGCCAGACATGTGTGGCATGTGCCTGTGTTGCTAAATCTAGATATAAGCCGGGTGCCATACCTAAAAATGATGGTCTTTGAAAAAAATAATTACAGCTCGCCCACATAGGTTTATAATTTAATCCCATATAATAGGTCAAGACAGCAGTCGTCCTCCAGCCCTTATTGACTTTCATATAGCCACCAATCACCCTCCAGTCCTTATTGCCTTCCCTATAGCCACCAATCGCCCTCCAGTCCTTATTGCCTTCCCTATAGCCACCAATCGCCCTCCAGTCGTTATTGCCTTCCCTATAGCCACCAATCACCCTCCAGTCCTTATTGCCTTCCCTATAGCCACCAATCATCCTCTAGCCCTTATTACCTTCCCTATAGCCACCAATCATCCTCTAGCCTTTATTACCTTCCCTATAGCCACCAATTATTCTCTAGTCTTTAGTGCCTTCCCTATAGCCACCAATCATCCTCTAGCCTTTATTACCTTCCCTATAGCCACCAATTATTCTCTAGTCTTTAGTGCCTTCCCTATAGCCACCAATCGTCCTCCAGTCCTTGTTGCCTTCCCTATAACCACCAATCGCCCTCTAGTCCTTATTGTCTTCCCTATAGCCACCAATCACCCTCCAGTCCTTATTGCTTTCTCTATAGCCACCAATCATCCTCCAGTCCTTATTGCCTTCCGTATAGCCACCAATCGCCCTCCAGTACTTATTGCCTTCCCTATAGCCACCAATCGTCCTCCAGTCCTTATTGCCTTCCCTATAGCCACTAATCCCTCTCTAGTCCTTATTGCATTCTCTGCTGCCACCAAACACGCTTCAGCCCTTACTGCTTGCTCTGCTGCCACTAAACACCCCATCATTGCTGTCAATTGTCACCTGGTTCTTGCCACCTTCTGAGCTTCCATCAATGGCCCCCCATTCCAGGCCACCTTCTCCATTGCGCTGATCATCCCCTGTTGCTGAGGCCAGCCATGAGCGGGTCTGCACCCAACACCTGACATTCGATGGTTCGAGTCCACTGTAAAAGAATACCATGGCCAATTGTTAGCCTAAGTGGACCCCTGAGGATGCCAATTGCCCTGTGCTGGCCCTGCTGGGGACTATATGGCTGGAGGGGAATTCCCCTCTATGTCCATCTCCAGGAATCCCCCCTCCATGTCCCTCCCTCCAGTGATATCATTACTCACAGGCTCCTCCTCTGGGTTATAAAAGCCTGCGTGTCCTAGTGGGCCGGGATCAGCTTGGTGGGATGCTACAGAAGGAGGGGGGACCTGTGTCCACCTTCACTACAGATTCTGATGTGGCAGCTGCAATAGTTGATTCTCCACATCAGAACACCAGTGTCCGCCAGACCAGGAAGACTCGTACAGGAGGACCTACAGTGAGGACGCCTCCCCGCGAGGGGACAGGAAAAAGAAAAATGTCAAGAGGTTGTTAGTTGTTTTAGGCATTTTTTCTTTACTTGTTGACAGTCTGTTAACTAATAAGAAGTCTAAGGTTCAGCGGATCCAGCTCAAACGTTGTTGTAATTGGCATGCCACCTGCCAGCAGATAATTTGACCAAGATCTTGCTCGTACCCAGGATGGGGCGAACTAGACAGAATTGACAAGCTCCGAGTTGAATCTAGTCTGTAACAATTTAGTATCTAATTTATCTTTTTTTTTGTTCAGTTTGTTATACTAATCAGTTTAATTGTCGTGAGCATTACTCCATAAACCACTGATGACATCATTATAGGCGAAACGCATCAGTATCACAGTGAGATAGAGAAACGGTGCAAGTTTTTCAAAATTTTTTTTAACCTTCTGGACCTTTTTCCAAGAAGGGTTTTGTGTCCTTTTAATCTCTGACTGGATGTTAAACGTAGGGGAGAATTTTGACTTCTTGTATAGAAACCGAATGACCTTCACCACCTACAAAGGTGGTTATTATGCTATATGTATTGGTGGGCTTCAGATCTGTGGCACCCCCGTGATTGTAATGATGTAACTGAAGGGGAGAGGGACACGGGATTCCTTGGGAATTCCCCTCCATGTCCCAACCCTCTAGTGATGTCATTGGTCACATGGGGGGGGGATTCCATACAGATTCCACCTCTGTGGTATAAAAGGTCCCTTCCTCGACTGGAATAATTGAACACATAGAGGCTGATTCATTACTAACGCCAGATATCGGCAGATGAGCGTCTGCATAGCGGTGCTTAGAGCTACCGCTAGTATACGCTGTATTAACCTGGTCCGCATTGATGAATGTGATGTGTGTTGGGTGCTCTAACAACAGTACAACACTGTAGGGAGCAAGAGGTAGCGCCAGCTCAGTGCGACCGACTCTCAGCACTCCACACCAAACTTATCTAAAAACTACACACACAGCGTGGGCACTCTAAAGCTGGGAGCTATAGCATAGAGCGCCAGACGCTATGTGAATAAAGTCTGTTTTTGAACACATATCCACCAGTAACAAAGCGAAAACACATGGAGTTACATTGTTATAACACTGTGACATTAACACTTTAGTACCAGACTTGTAATGACAATTCTGCATAAAAAATGACTCTTTCTAGGCCAGGAGACGTCACACAATTATTTGAGAAAAAAAAAAACCCTATTTAAACACAAGCAAATGAACGGCCATTGAAATGTATGGGAGAGCGTCAGGTAGCGACAGGGTATACCTGGCGCTCTGGAAACTAGAGTGCCGTCGCTATACACTGAGCCACCTGTGATGATGAATTGGACGCTACATGACGCTGTTAGAGTCGCTCATCAGAATCGCCTTCATAAATGTAGTTTTGTGTACAGCACCCGGCGTTCACCAGACGCTGCCTGCCGCTACAGTGGCGCTACCTGGCGCTATCCCTTCATGAATAACCCCCATATTTTTATCTATCTGTTGTATCAGTCTTTACAGTGTGATTCATATGAAAGTGAGTAAACCCGCCCAGCAAGTTCAGGTCCTTTGATCTATTACTTACTTATGAATATGCAAATTCCAGGATCATATAGCATTCTATGGCTACACTTAGCAAGCTGCCACCTCAGCAGCGTCACCCATTGACACATCCATGAGATGAGAGCTATTCGCAGCTGTCAATTAGAATTACCTGAATAGGCTGGCAGGGTGATAATGGGCTGTGGATCACTTTTACGCCCCTTTAATGCCATCACACTAGGCAGTCAGCTTTTTTTCTTTTGTGATACATTAGTGGTGACATGAAGCTTTTTTCAGCTTTGTGCATCAAAATGTCGCGCAGATAACAATGAACGTACACACAAGTTATCAGGGGCGGACTGGGGCTAGAAAACGGCCCGGGACTTTTTGGGGCACACCGGCCCTGCTGCCCTGTTTCTGGCCCGGTATAGTATCTTAATGTCACTATATATACAACACCTTCTTTTCGCTCCATAAGACACACCCAGGGTTTAAAGGACAAAAATAAGAAAGAAAATATTCTGAACCAAATGGTGTACTTAAATCCCCCCATTCCAGGCAGAATCCCCAATTACAGGCAGAATCCCCTATTACAGGCAGAATCCCCTATTACAGGCAGTAATTGGTATCCCTCATTAAAGCAAGTGAGGGGCATCCCACAGAGGTACGTTGCAGCATCTTCCATTACAGGCAGTGCGGGGCATCCCTCAGTGCAGCCAGTGCGGGGCATCCCTCTGTGCAGCCAATACGGGGCATCCCTCTGTGCAGCCAGTGCGGGGCATCCCCCAGTGCAGCCAGTGCGGGGCATCCCTCAGTGTAGCCAGTGCGGGGCATCCCCCAGTGCAGCCAGTGCGGGGCATCCCTCAGTGCAGCCAGTGCGGGGCATCCCTCAGTGCAGCCAGTGCGGGGCATCCCTCAGTGCAGCCAGTGCAGGGCATCCCTCAGTGCAGCCACATAGGGGCATCACTCAGTGCAGCCAGTGCAGGGCATCCCTCTGTGCAGCCACATAGGGGCATCCCTCAGTGCAGCCAGTGCGGGGCATCCTTCAGTGCAGCCACATAGGGGCATACCTCAGTGCAGCCAGTGCGGGGCATCCCTCAGTGCAGCCACATAGGGGCACCCCTCAGTACAGCCAATGAGCGGCATCTCACCTCCCCCGCCGCGCCTTGTGCCGCCACTCACACGCCCACACATGCTTACCTTTGGTTTCTGATAGTCGGAGGGCCGGCCTGCCTGACCCGCTGTTCCTGCCGCTGCGGCCGCTGCTCTCAGACACACAAACACACATGCTTACAAGCACTTCCTGGCTGTTGCGCGCTGGTCGGTGGGCGTGCCCCATATGGTCGACGTCCATTGTTTTCATTGCGCAACCAGCGCGCAACAGCCAGGAAGTGCCGGTAAGCATGTATATGTGTGTGTGTGTGTGTGTGTGAGAGCGACGACGGTAGTGGCAGCAGCAGGAACAGCAGGAAGGGAAGAGCGCAACCCCGTGGAAAAGATGCTGCCCCTCACCCTCCAGCATCTTTTCCACTGGGTTGCGGCCTTCCCTGGTGCCGGCCTACCGGGATTTTGCCCGGTATGCCCTATGGCCAGCCCGCCCCTGCAAGTTATTGAGAAGCAAGGATGGAATCACCTGTCCTAATGTTATCATTGCAGCACATAGACCCAGGGCAGGGCCTAAGGGGCTCAAACCCAGGAGCATCCACCACCTGATATAGCCAGAGGGCCTCCACTAATAGTTCCAGAAATGTAGGACATTCTTGTAGTGGCAGCATTTACGAAAGGCACCCGGTGAAACAGCGGACATCCACAGGATACGGGAAGATGGCCACCTCTGAGGACATATAGAGGAGACAATCTTCAGCGTTTTCCTTCCATCAATGGATTGATACACCCATCACAAAAGCTGGCCATCTACGTATTTGAGGACATAGTCTATGTATGCCTATGGAAGCATTGGTTTGGAAGCTACGGCAAGATGGTCGCCTACGGATCTGAGGACATAGTCTATGTATGCCTATGGAAGCATTGTTTTGGAGGCTACTGGGAAGATGGCCACCGCACTGAGGATAGCAGCTTGGATGAGGCAGGTGACACAATGTACACGCTCTTCAAATTAATTTTGTTGGCATACTTGACGTTGAATGGAAGAGCTGTAGAGGACAAAATGTGAGTAAATATTTTTTTTTTCTTTTCGTGGACAGGGACTTAAACTTAAGACTTAAACTTAGACTTAAGACAATAATGTTTAGTCATTTGCTCCCCTAAGGCCCTTCTTTGACAATCCGTGGCATATGCTGTTTGAGAAGGCTTAACCCTATGCAGACGCTGTGGAATAGCTGTGCTCCTGAAATTACATGGGAGTTGCCATCTTGGATCAGAGCCCTGCTTACACATAAGTTGGAATCAGCAGCTTAGGATTTTGCTATAAGCAGCACACACCAAACTGAAATATTTGTCTCAGAAAAGGGATCAGCATGTCTGTCATGCTACACTCACCCTCCCCCCCGGGGGATCCAAAATCGTGACGCCCTGCTGTGTGAAACCCCCAAGGTTGCCCCATACACTTACCTTGCTTCCCGGTCCAACGGCGCATGCGCAAGCCACGGCCGCATCCGCACTATCCATCTAGCAGGAAGTGTGCCCGCAACCAGGCATTTGTGAATGCCCGGTGTGGGCACGCTCCCTGTTAGAGGGAAGTGGGGGATGCGGCCGCCAGCGCGCTGATTGGACGAGCGGGTGTGCATGCGCCGTAGGGCTTCGGCGATTGGGGTGCCCTGGGGAAAAGGACCAAAACCCAGAATAGTCAAAATCCTGGGTTTTGATCCACTTTAAGCCAATGGCATAATAGGTCTAAGACTGAGCTCCTCCCCCCTGGGGCATCCAAATTAAGGATGCCCCGCTGGGTAAAACCCCCCAGGTTGCCCAGTAAACTCACTTTCTCCCCAATCCAATGGCGCATGTGTGAGCCACAGGCACCATCCACTATACCTTTAGCAGGGCGCAAGGTGCTGCATTCATTGCAATGTACAGTATGGATTAGGCTTTCTGGCACGTCGCAGGATAGAAAAACCCCGGGTTTTGGTCCACTTTAAGATAAGAGGACGCCAGTACCAAGGTGCTGCATTCAGTGCAGGACAAAGGCCTCAATTCAATAAAGGTAGAAAAAAATTCTCATGGTAGTAAAAAGAATTAAAATAATGAGAAAAAAGCCTGAGAAAGTCACTTACTGAATTACTAGATACAAAGACAATGAAAGTCAATGGCAGCTTTTACTACATTGTAGAAAGGAGGAAACACTTCTCAACGTTTCTTAGGAGTAAAAAAGTCCCATTGACATTCATTGCTTTCTTAGCTGGTGATTCAGCAACAGTGACATTCTCAGGCTTTTTTCTCATGAATTGAATCTTTTACTACCATGAGAATTTTTTTCTACCTTTATTAAATCGAGGACATAGGCCTGAGTTGAAAAAAATTCTCATGGTAGTAAAAGATTCAATTCATGAGAAAAAAGCCTGAGAATGTCACTGTTACCGAATTACTGAATCACCAGATAGGAAGACAATGGCACTTTTTACTACAGGTAAAAAGTTCAATACTTTTTTCAGGAGTAAAAAAGTGCCATTGACTTTCATTGTCTTCCTATCTGGTGATTCACTAACAGTGACATGCTCAGGCTTTTTTCTCATGAATTGAATATTTTACTACCATGAGATGTTTTTTTCAACTCTTAGGCCCTTATTTAACAAGGGATAGCGCCAGGTAGCGAATGGTGAGCGAACGGTAATGACGCTCACCGCCACGAGAACGCCGGCACCCCTCCGCAATCACACATTTATGAAGCCGATCCTGCTTAGCGACTGACAGAGCGCCAGATAGCGAATCATTCATCATTATTCCAGCCTCACCCCACAGCGCCAGCGAGCGACCTTGAACAGCGACAGGTATGACCTCTCGCTACCTGGCGCTCTCCAATGCATTTCAATGGAGCAATCTTTAAATATTCATAATTAATTGCTATTATTTTTTTATTTTTTTTTTTTAATGTCAAAAATTCTGTGACCACTTCTGCAATGTTAGATATTTTTTTAAGCAAAAAAAAAAAAAAAATTTGTGCAGAATTGATATTACAGGTCTGATATTAATGTATTCATATTACAAAATGTTTTGAAAAATGTTTTTTTTT
Source organism: Gastrophryne carolinensis (assembly GCA_027917425.1). Lineage (NCBI taxonomy): Eukaryota > Metazoa > Chordata > Amphibia > Anura > Microhylidae > Gastrophryne > Gastrophryne carolinensis. The sequence goes on along the minus strand of CM051236.1, from coordinate 509,608,575 downwards.
TAATAAAAATATGGTTGTTTGGGGGTTAAAAACTACTTTTAACCCATCGCCGCCAGCGCTCTGGGGTTTAAACATGCATTTCACAGCGCGAGAATTTTTGGAGCGTGATTTGTTAATGAATATGCTGGGAGCCGTTCGCTATGGCCGTTCGCTGTCATGCGCTCCCATACAGCGCGGAACCTGTCAAACAGCGACTCATAACCCCATATTCAACATTACCGCACAGCGACTGAGTCGCTGTCAACAGCCGAACAACGGCCAAGCACAGCGAATACTAGCGGGCGCTGTGAAAATAACGCTACTGTCGCTCATCTGTCGCTACCTGCCGCTATTAATGAATCAGCCTGTAAGTGAATCAAGGCCATAGTCTATGTATGCCTATGGGAGCATTGGTTTCAGCTGACATAGAGCATTGAAACAGCTGTTTACAATGCTCCCCCCCCCAGGGCATCCAGAATCGGGAGGCCCCTCTGTGTGAAACCCCCCCGTTCGCCCAATACACTTACCTTGCTTCCCAGTCCAACAGTGCATGCACAAGCCACAGCTGCATTCAATGAATGCTGCATCCATTGCAATGTACAGTATGGATTAGGCTTCCTGGCACGTCGCAGGATAGACCAAACCCTGGGTTTTGATCCACTTTAAGATAAGAGGACGCCAGTAGCAAGATGCTGCATTCACTGCAATGTACAGTATGGATTCGGCTTCCTGGCACGTCTGCATCCAGCTATTAGATACATTCATTGGCGTTAGCACTTCCAGCTCCAGCGCTCAATGTCAACATATTGCCGAGCGAAAGCGAGTAATGCATTCACAGGAGCAGCATGCAGAAATCCCCCCCCCCCCCGTGCCAGGCGGAGCATTAATAGGCTTCACGCACGCCATCTGCAATATCGTACGAGCCACTTCCTCCACCATCGGCAGTAATATCTAGAACTAGCCCAGGTCTACCCTGCGATTAGATCTCAGCGAGAGCCGTGACTTCAGCCCGTTTCCGGACATTAAGACGTCTCCGCATTAAAGGCTTCTTGTTAAAAATGTTTCCCTAACCCGTCTTAGGTTGCAGGGCAATGTGTTATTAGCTTTTGCTGCGAGCGCTGTAGCCTGTGATTCAGTCTCACTTCATCATTCTCACGTGATCGGATGAGTCAGTGTTTCAAAGAGCATCTTTACAGGTACCGGCGAGGAGAACGGGAGATGCTGAGATAGGGCCGCGAATCATATGATCTCATCTCGATATTCATTTCTGATCTGACTAATGGTCCAAAAATGGCCAAATTCTGGAGAGATGGTGAACATTGCGATGACTCAGGTAATGGAGAAGAGTCGTGTCATTGTGCGGGCCCCATTGGTCACCATGCCACCGTGGCACTGCAGGCCACCTTAGTTACCATCCACCGTGGTATTGCAGGCCACCTTGGTCACCATGCCACTGTGGCACTACATGCCACCTTGGTCACCATGCCACTGTGGTATTGCAGGCCACCTTGGTCACCATGCCTCTGTGGCACTGCAGGCCACCTTGGTCATCATGCCACCTTGGTCACCATGCCTCCGTGGCACTGCAAGCCACCTTGGTCACCATGCCACCGTGGTATTGCAGGCCACCTTGGTCACCATGCCTCTGTGGCACTGCAAGCCACCTTGGTCACCATGCCACTGTGGCACTGCAAGCCACCTTGGTCATCATGCCACCTTGGTCACCATGCCTCCGTGGCACTGCAAGCCACCTTGGTCACCATGCCACCGTGGTATTGCAGGCCACCTTGGTCACCATGCCTCTGTGGCACTGCAAGCCACCTTGGTCACCATGCCACCGTGGTATTGCAGGCCACCTTGGTCACCATGCCACCGTGGCATTGCAGGCCACCTTGGTCACCATGCCTCTGTGGCACTGCAAGCCACCTTGGTCATCATGCCACCTTGGTCACCATGCCTCCGTGGCACTGCAGGCCACCTTGGTCACCATGCCTCCGTGGCACTGCAAGCCGCCTTGGTCACCATGCCTCCGTGGCACTGCAGGCCACCTTGGTCACCATGCCTCCGTGGCACTGCAAGCCGCCTTGGTCACCATGCCTCCGTGGCACTGCAAGCCGCCTTGGTCACCATGCCTCCGTGGCACTGCAGGCCACCTTGGTCACCATGCCTTCGTGGCACTGCAAGCCACCTTGCTCACCATGCCACCGTGGTATTGCAGGCCACCTTGCTCACCATGCCACCTGATGTGGTGAAAGGGGCAACTCTTAGCCAATAGCCAATGACATAATAGGTCTAAAAACATTTTGACTATCCTGGGTTTTGGTTCTTTCCCCCTGTCTGAAACCCCCAAGATCGCGAGTGCAACTCACCTCTGCCTGGTCCTACGGAACATGTGCGGCCGCTTGTCCATTCAGCACGCTCGGAACCTCTGACGTCCTGGCATCTAAGGCTTCCTCTAAGGCCATCGGCTCCGAGCACGCTGGCGGCCTCTAACAGGGAGCGTGCCCGCAGCGGCCATTCACAAATCCCTCCTATACTGGGTTTTGGTCCTTTCCCCCAAGGCACCCCAATCGGAGATGCCCCGCTTTGTGAAACCCCCCCCCGATCGCCGACTCACCTCTTCCCAGTCCTACGGAACATGCACGGCCGCTCGTCCATTCAGCGCGCTCATCACCTGGGGGTAGGGAATTGATCTTTTATAAGATTCCTGGGGCGATCGCGCTGGGTTTTGATGTACTTTAAGACCTCAAGGGTAATAATTCTCAATTTAAAATGGACCTAAGAGTTCTGTTGCAACTCTGTGTCAGGATGGGTCCTGGTCAACTGGAAAACTAAACTAACCTCATAGTCTCATATAGCTGTCCAGCGGCTGGTGCGTGCAGGGTTGGCGTGGCGATATCCTGGGCAAACTGTCATTCAGGCGATGTCTTTGGATCATCATCCTGGGTCACAGTGGCATCCGGGGGCTCAGCACACCTGCATCCAGGTACTTGGACAGTGGTTCTGTTGTGGCAAACACTACTGCGCATATGCGAGCTGTGGAAACTATTGAGCATGCGGGGGACACATGGATTGCACAATAGTCCAAGATTTTGTGTAATCCCACCATCTTGCACTCAATTAAAGAGGAACATCGGGAGGGGTTAAAACCTCCCCCACACCTCACCAATCTTTTGCCCCCTCCCTGCGGTTTTACTTTTGGGAAGTATTTACTCACCTAGCCAGGGGATCAATATTCTGGGTCCCTCGGTTTCCGGGCAACCTTCTGACGGGCAGCGCCATCTTGCATCCCATCAGCGATGCGCGCAACCCCCGATCTCGCGCCCACGCAGTGCCCATGAGTAAGCCACCCGAAATCCTGCAAGACTTCGCTGAGCTGCGGGATCGCCGTGGGACATTGAGGAGCACGGCTAAGGCCGTGCTTGTCTTTAACGGACGGCTAAGTGGACGGCAGGATCAGGGTCGGGCCCTGAAGCAGCTGGATGTTGCCGCAGCAGGCAGCTGCGACATCCAAAAGGTAAGTATGGGGGGGGGGGGATCGGCCCCTTTTTATTTTAGGTCTGATATTTAGATATTTTTAGGTCTCTTTAAGGGGCACCTAGTAACTGTCTTCTTACCCTCCCTATACCAATCACAACATCCTGGGTCCTATATAAGGAGCTTCTGGCATCAATATGGCACCAGAAGATCCCTATGTTATTCTGCTGTGCTGCTCTGTGACCTCTGCATCTTGGATCAGTGAAAACCTTGGACTGGATAGGGTGACTTCCATACTGGGAATTGGCGAGGTGCCTTAAAACAGGGGTTCCCAACCTTTTTCATCATATACCACTTTCCATTTTCTAAATAACTCAAGTAATGTACTGCCTTGGTGGTACATTTGGGTTCTCAGCACGTAAATACAGTGTACGTAAAAACAAACCTACCATATAAAGTGTATGAATGTACAGAAATGAACATACATAATTCTCATTACCTCTTGTAGCAGTGTTTAAAAAGGAACAACACCCCCCATAAATAAGTTTGCTGCTTGTGGAATGTGCACCCGTGCTGTGCAAATTGTAGCCAAAATTATAGTGCTCCCCTCTTTAGTTTCTTTTAAAACCATTTTTTTAGGTTCATAATAGCGCCCCCTTGAAGATGCGATCCTGGCAAAGCAGAAGTCACTTTGGCCAGAAAACCAGAAGCGCTGCTAACTTTCCGAACGAATGGAGGCTCTGAAAGCACTTTCTGCGAACTTTGAACTTTGCACTTAGATAGAGTTGGGCGAACCCCCAAGGTTCAAGTTCAGCCAAACTCTGAATAGAAGTTTGAGGACCTGAACCCGGTCCCTATTGAAATCAATGGGGACCTGAACTTTGGGGGGGGGGGGGGGATTCTGCCTCTGTCTGTTAAGGGGCCCCCAGAAGCATAATCGGGGATGTAAAAAAAAAAATGTGATGGTGGGTGTTGGGGGACAGAGTGTGCAGCAGGGAGCGGCTGTAATTTACCTCCCACGTTCCGGTCCCTGGTCAGTGGTTGGCATTCCAGCTGTCAGACTGTCAAATAAGCTGCGTCTGGGGCCACAGAAAGATGCACAAGCACTTCTAGTGCCAGCTGCCAGTGTCCTCACTCATGGGAGCAGCGGCCATCTTTCTGTGGCCCCGGTTGTAGCTCATTTGACAGCCGGGACGCTGACCGCTGGCCAGGGACAGGATTGTGGGGCTCAGGTAAGTTGCAGCTGCTTCCTGCTGCACATTCAGCATAGGTAAACTTTTCTGTGTTCAGACCAAACGCCAGAAGGAACTCGTAAAGTTCGGTACAAACACGAGCTTTGCGGTTCAGGTTTGCCCAACACTGCTGACAGACAATTTAGTCAATACTTATTGGGGAGTCAAGAACACTATTTGTAATTACCACCTGTAACCTGCTCTTCAGACCTGTATGTGAACTGTCAGTGCTTGTATATTGCCTAGTATGCACTTATCACTATTAAAACTATACTTTAAAGCAGATTAAAACCATCGGGACCAGGCCCTGAAATCTTAAGGATTCCAGGCCTGGCTGCTAGCCTACCCCCAGGACATCCTACACCAAATGCCCCACTGGTGACCTTACCTGATCTAGGTGGTTCCTACAATGCGATCTCTGGCGCCGCCACATCCCCGGCTTCTCTTTGGCCGTGCATGCTCAAGCGCCAAGTCTTTCTGAATGGGGCGCGACTGAACAAAGTGCCGGAGATGCAGCCAGCCGTCTGCACCTCGTCACAGCGGCACTTTTCGGAGAGTCAATAGACACTGTCAAAACTTACGCAGGATGTGGCTTTGCAGTGGAAAAGTCAGTGTTTCTTTAAACGCCAGGCAACTGATGAGCGGCATCCTTGCTAGCCTCTAACAGGGGCTGTGCCCATGCTGGCCATTCACAAATGCCTGAAGGTATCAGTACAGTTTTTGTCCGGGGAGAAGGAATCAGGAGGCTCTGGAGTCTTTTAGATTCCAGGGCCGCCAATAATGGGTTTTGGTCCACTTCAGGGGGAATGACAGTGGGAGGCATAGCAGATGATAAACAGGGAAAAGTGGGTAACTTCCTCTACCCCAACAAGGGTTGAACTTGATGGACAAGTAGCTTACCTTTCATTGAGAGCGCTGTGATTCTCCTTAGTGAGGAAATCAGTTCCTCATCCAGCTTTCAGTCTCCACCCCACTGACCTGTCCTTCAATCAACCTTCAGTGGACCAAGAATGGAAAGACCCCCCTCTCCCTCCCCAGATGTCCTGATTGGCTGCCTCTCTCTGTAGCTATGAAACCCCGCCCTGAGGGGTTTCACACAGCAGGGCATCCCTGGAATCTTTGAGATTTGAGATCTTTGAGATTCCAAGGGCTGACCTGCTAGTGCTTTAAAGTAGACCAAAGCCAACAACGATTGGTCCAAAAATCTATAAGATTCCCGAGCCAATCGATTCCTTCCCCCCTGGGGCATCCAAAATGAGGATGCGCCACTGTGTGAAACCAGGTCGCCCCATACACTTACCTTGTTTCCCGGTCCAATGGCGCATGTACGAGCTGCGCCCGCATCCCCGCTATCCCTCTAGCAGAGCACGTTCCCGCTCCAGGCACGCTCCTTGTTACAGGGAAGCAGGGGATGCGGCCTACAGCGAACACTGAGCCTTAGTCAGCGTGACATCAGCGACTCCAAGCGCACTGATTGGACTAGTGGCCGCACATGCGCCGTAGGACCGGGAAGAGGTGAGTTGGCATCGGCGATCGGGGGGGCAAGGTTCACAAAGCGGGGCACGGACCAAGTCCCAGGATAGTCAAAATCCTGGGTTTTGGATCCACTTTAATACTTTAGCACTTTAATAGGGAGCATGCGCTACCCCTTGTACATTTTGATAGCATTATATAGCACTAGGCCTCTTTAGTAGTCATTGGTCCTTATAATTGCAATTAGGATATGAATGATTGAGCCCTGTTATTGCATATATCTTATATCGCATATATATCTATATCTATTAACATTTGGACTAGAGGTCGTTGCTGAGTTTTTTAGCCGTGTTGTTTTGGATGTTGTCTTTCATGTTTATGTTTGATCAATACATTCATTTAGATTTTTTTATATATTTGGGTGAGCTGTGCCCCATTTCTAGACTCAGTGAGTCGATTTTGGCGATTAGTGAGTCTAGGGGAGCACGCCCCTTTTCTATTTATTGTTAGCAGTGCCCACTTGCATATCTCCCAACTTTTCAGGGTAGGAAAGAGAGACATTTATTAAATGAAACCACGCCCCCTCATTGAGGGATGCATAGGATGTATTAGATGAAACTATATAAACACTTTGAATAGGCAGATGAATCATTTATTGCTGCAGATCTGCATGATACACCTCAAAGAGGAACAATATGTAAATGAAGCCACACCCCCTCATTGAGGGATGGATAGGGTTACATAGGCCCTTATTTATGAAGGAATAGCGACAGGTAGCGACTGGTGAGCGGACGGTAATGACGGGCCCCGCCACGAGAACGCCGGCTCCCCACCACAATCACACATTTATCAAGCCGATCCTGCTTAGCGACTGAGATAGCGCCATATAGCGACTCATTCATCATTATTCCAGCCTCAGCCCACAGCGCCAGCGTCCGACCTTGAACAGCGACAGGTATGACCTCTCGCTACCTGGCGCGCTCCAATGCATTTCAATGGAACAATCTTTAAATATTCATAATTAATTGTTATTAATTGTTTTATTTTTTTTTTTAATGTGAAAAATTCTGTGACCACTTCTGCCATTTTAGATTATTTTTTTTAGGGGAAAAAAATAAAAAAAATAAGTTGTACAGAATTGATATTACAGGTCTGATATTAATGTATTCATATTACTAAATTGTGTAAAAAACTTGTTTTTTTTTGGTTTTAAAAAATATGGTTGTTTGGGGGTTAAAAAACTACTTTTAACCCATCGCCGCCAGCGCTCTGGGGTTTGAACAAGCATTTCACAGCGCGAGAATTTTTTGAGCGTGATTTTTTAATGAATATGGTGGGAGCTGGTCGCTAGGGCCAGTCGCTATCATGCGCTCCCATACAGCGCGGAACCTGTCAAATAGCGACTCTTCACCCAATATTCACCATTACGGCAAACCGACTGAGTCGCTATCAACAACAGAACAACGGCCAAGCACAGCGACTACTAGCGGGCGCTCTGAAAATGCCGCTACAGTCGCTCAACTGTCGCTACCTGCCGCTGTTAATGAATCGGCCTCATAGTTACATAGTTAATAGCTAATAATAGTAATAGTTAATAATACGGTTGAAATAAGACATATGTCCATCAGGTTCAACCAAGGGTGTTGGGGGAGGGGAAGTTATTCTTTATTTTATTTTTATTTATTTTTGTTACTGATAACATCTAATAGTAACAGTAATAGTTAATGCTATTTTCTTCTAAATAAGCATCTAATCCTTTTTTGAAGCTGTCAGCGGTTGATGCTGTAACAAGCTTCTGTGGGAGGCTATTCCACAGATTTATAGTTCTTACGGTAAAGAATGATTGTCGCCTCCAGGGACTGAATTTCTTTTTTTCCACTCGAAGGGGTCTTTAGAGAGGATTTTACCTGAAATAGTGTTCCCCCCATATTTTTTGTATGAGCCATTTATATATTCATGTCCCCCCTCAGTCGTCTCACCTCAAGACTAAACAGATTTATAGTTCTTATGGTAAAGAATGATTGTCGCCTCCGGAGACTGAATTTCTATTTTTCTGGTTGAAGGGAGCGTGCCCTTCTCTTTAGAGAGGATTTTGCCTGAAAAAGTGTTTCCCCATATTTTTTGTATTAGCCATTTATATATTTATACAAGTTAATCATGTCCCCCCCTCAGTCGTCTCCTCTAAAGACTAAGCAGATTTAGTTCGCGTAAACTAGGATGTAACAGTGACAACAATAGAAACACTTTGAATAGGCAAATTAATCATTTGATGCTGCAGATCTGCATGTTACACCTCAAAGATTGACAATATGTAAATGAAGCCACACCTCCTCATTGAGGGATAGATGAAGCCACACCCCCTCATTGACTGATGGACAGGAGATAGGGTGTAACAATTACAACAATAGAAACACTTTGAATAGGCAAATGAATCATTTGTTGCTGCAGATCTGCCTGTTACACCTCAAATATGTAAATGAAGCCACACCTCCTCATTGAGGGATAGATGAAGCCAAGCCCCTCATTGGGGGATGGGTGAAGCCACGCCCCCTCATTGATTGATGGATAGGAGACAGGGTGTAACAGTTACAACAATAGAAACACTTTGAATAGGCAAATGAATAATTTATTGATACTGATCTGCATGTTACACCTCAAAGAGGGACAAATGAGAACAACAAGGGACAGGGGGACACAAACTCAAGTGCGGGATAGTCCCTCCAAATCAAGGACTCTTGGGAGGAATGCACTTAGGGTTGTATATTCCTGCATTCTTCTACAAAAACAGTAGTAATAATAATTAGTAATAAGTAATAATTATAAAATAATAAAAATAGATATAATAGATATTTATGAATGCCATGGAAAGTATTCCTTAAATTTTCTAAAAAGAAAAATAAATAAATAGGATTTATAAATGCCATTGAGTATTACTGAATTCTTCTAAAAAAAAATCCTAAAAATAAACATAAATATGTATTTATAAATGCCAATGAAAATTATTCCTGAATTCTTCCAAAAAAAAAAAAAAAAAAAAAAAATTATATATATATATATATATATATATATATATATATATATATATATATATATATATATATATATATATATATATATATATATATATATATATATATATATATATATATAAATAACAAATAAATATATATTTATAAATGGCATTGGAAAGTATTATTGAATTCTTCTAAAAAGAGATAAATAAATAGAAATAAATATGTTTTTATAAATGCCATTGAAAAGTATTCCTGAATTCTTCTAAAAAAAAAAAAAAATATATATATATATATATATATATATATATATATATATATATATATATATATATATATATATATATATATATATATATATATAACAAATAAATATATATTTATAAATGGCATTGGAAAGTATTATTGAATTCTTCTAAAAATATATAAATAAATAGAAATAAATATGTTTTTATAAATGCCATTGAAAAGTATTCCTTAACTCTCCCATAGCTTGGCCATACATCATACAAGTAACACATAGGGGCTCATTGCCTCTATGCACAGTAGTTGGGATGGTCAATCAGTTGGAAGTGCGTAGCTTTTGGCAGCGGGCCCTAATGGTGTCAACGCAACGATTATACAGCTATAAAAATATGCTCGGTTGTTTGTTTAACCCAACGCCTCCATAATGGCTGTGCAGAAAGCCCCCTAGGATACTTTTGTTAACGCAGCGCTTAACAATTGCTTGTGCAGTTTAATAAACACTCCACAGCATTACTCATCCTGTCCCTCCCCGTATGTTGTGGTTCAGCATCTTCCGAGAGCGACCAGAGGCATGTCAACACAGAGAGATACAAGAAAAAATGTATATATATATATATATCTATAAAAAAAGGCAGGCATGGCGCCCCCTACCTGAGAACGGCTGTATCCCCTTGCCGGACGGTGATGTTGTCGGTACTCCGGTTAAAATCCACACTGCGTACGGGCAGCCCTGTAGGGAGAAGGCAGAGCAGTCTTAGGATCAATAGCGGCAACTGATTCCTGTCTGCTTTCAACCTCCAAACCATGATCACCAACTTCTAAACGATTCTATCTTTATATTTCCAGACGATTCAGATAGCGGCACCACAAACCCAACAGTTCCAAACACAACTTGCGGCGCCAATTTCACCAATTTATACGTATACAAAAATTTAAAAAAATTGTATGGAAGCAAAACCCAAAAAAGCTAAAAATTGTCTTATTCCACTATTCCAATATTGGGGGAAAAATTCCAGAAAGGGCCAATATTTTTGGCAATTTTCCAAAGATGAGATGGTGCCCCCCTCCAAGGTAAATTAGTGATTAAGGTGATGGTGGGGTAGAGGTGGGGGGGGGGGGAGAGTAAGTAGATCCTTAGGACTGGGCAGAGTAAATCCCGCAGGCTGCGTATTTGCTGTTATCTGAGGCCGAGAGAGAAAAAATAAAAAAGGAATTATCCGAAAAGGCGAGAAAATCCCAGAACAATCCCAGAGTGATAGAAAAGTCTGAAGCGGAGAGAGAGCTGAGAGTGGATGCTGCTGAGGCTGAGCTGGAGACTGCGTGTGTGTACACAGATTCTTCACTAACCCACTTTCCCAAGCTCAGGGAGCGAGATGGATGGAGAGAGCGGAGGAAAGGAAAGGAGGGGGGACGAGAGAGGAGGAGGATGGAGGAGGATCTCTGGATGAAATGCAGGGACCTGCTCGTACTGGAGGGAAGAAAGCCGCACAATCGCTCTGTGTGTGAGTGTGTTTTTTTGCCCCCCT